>CAIGQS010000015.1:240093-330227 GCA_903798195.1 Danio kyathit | reverse complement strand
TGGAGTGCAATCATGTGTGTATATGTATGGAGTTTATCATGTGTGCATATGTATGGAGTGTATCATGTGTGCATATGTATGGATTTAATTGTGTGTATATGTATGGAGTGCATCATGTCCTTTCATTTGTATGGGACCATCAATTCCCTGTAGCTCAGTGGTTAGGTGACTCACCTTTCACGCCAGAGACCTGGGTTTTATCCCAGACCCTGATGTGCGTGTATATTTATAGAGTGTATATATATGGAGTGTATCATGTTTGTATATGTATGGAGTGTATCATGTGTGTATATCTATAGAGTGTATCATGTGTGTATATGTATAGCGTGTATCATGTGTTTGTATAAGTATGGAGAGTGTATCATGTGTGCATATCTATAGAGTGTATTTATGTATGGAGTGTATCATGTGTGTTTAAATGTATAGAGTGTATCGTGTGTGTATAAGTATGGAGTGTATCATGTGTGCATATGTATGGAGTGTATCTTATGTGCATATGTATAGAGTGCATCATGTCCTTTCGTTTGTATGTAACCATCAAATCCCTGTAGGTCAGTGGTTAGGTGCCTCACCTTTCATGCCAGATACTCGGGTTCTATCCCAGACCCTAACATGTATGGGGTGTATCGTGTGTGTATGTTTGGAGTGTATCTTGTGTGCATATGTATGGAGTGTATATCTATAGAGCGTATCATGTCTATATGTATAGAGTGTATCATATGTGTGTGTATATAAAAAAGTGCATATGTATAGAGTGTATCATGTGTGTGCATATGTATAGAGTGTATCATATGTATGGAGTGTGTATATCTATAGAGTGTATCATGTGTGCATATGTATGGAGTGTATCATGTGTGCATATGTATGGAGTGTATCATGTGTGCATATGTATGGATTGCATCATGTCCTTTTGTTTGTATGGGACCATTTCGTTTGTATAAGACCATCAATTCCCTATAGCTCAGTGGTTAGGTGACTCACCTTTCACGCCAGAGACCAGGGTTCTATCTCAGTCCCTGATGTGTGTATATTTATAGAGTGTATATGTATGGAGTGTATCATGTGTGTATATCTATAGAGTGCATCATGTGTGTATATGTATAGATTGTATAATTTATGCATATATGTATGGAGTGTATCTTGTGTGCATATGTATTGAGTGTATATCTATAGAGTGTATCATATGTGTGTGTATATAAATGAAGTGCATATGTATAGAGTGTATCATGTATCATGTGTGTGTATATGTATGGAGTGTATATGGTGTGCATCATGTGTGTATTTCTATAGAGTGAATCATGTGTGCATATGTATAGAGTGTATCGTGTGTATTTCTATAGAGTGAAGCATGTGTGCATTTGTATGGAGTGTATCATGTGTGCATATGTATAGAGTGTGTATATGTATAGAATGTATATCTATAGAGTGTATCATGTGTGTATCAGATACCCGGGTTCTATCCCAGACCCTGACATGTGTGTATATGTATGGGGTGTATAGAGTTTATCATGTGTGTGTATATGTATGGAGTGTATCATGTGTGCATATGTATAGAGTGTAAATGTATGGAGTGTATCATGTGTGCATATGTATGGAATGTATCTTGTGTGCATGTGTATGGAGTGCATCATGTCCTTTCGTTTGTATGGCACCATCAATTCCCTGTAGGTCAGTGGTTAGGTGCCTCACCTTTCATGCCAGATACTCGGGTTCTATCCCAGACCCTAACATGTATGGGGTGTATCGTGTGTGTATGTTTGGAGTGTATCTTGTGTGCATATGTATGGAGTGTATATCTATAGAGTGTATCATGTCTATATGTATAGAGTGTATCATATGTGTGTGTATATAAAAAAGTGCATATGTATAGAGTGTATCATGTGTGTGCATATGTATAGAGTGTATCACATGTATGGAGTGTGTATATCTATAGAGTGTATCATGTGTGCATATGTATGGAGTGTATCATGTGTGCATATGTATGGAGTGTATCATGTGTGCATATGTATGGATTGCATCATGTCCTTTTGTTTGTATGGGACCATTTCGTTTGTATAAGACCATCAATTCCCTATAGCTCAGTGGTTAGGTGACTCACCTTTCACGCCAGAGACCAGGGTTCTATCCCAGACCCTGACATGTGTGTATATGTATGGGGTGTATAGAGTTTATCATGTGTGTGTATATGTATGGAGTGTATCATGTGTGCATATGTATAGAGTGTAAATGTATGGAGTGTATCATGTGTGCATATGTATGGAATGTATCTTGTGTGCATGTGTATGGAGTGCATCATGTCCTTTCGTTTGTATGGCACCATCAATTCCCTGTAGGTCAGTGGTTGATGACTCACCTTTCACGCCAGATACCCGGGTTCTATCCCAGACCCTGACATGTGTGTATATGTATAGAGTGTATCATGTGTATATAAATGAAGTGCATATGTTAATTCTAACTCTAATTCTATAGAGTGAATCTTGTGTGCATATGTATGGAGTGTATCGTGTGTGTGTGTATGTCTATAGAGTGAATCATGTGTGCATATGTATGGAGTGTATCGTGTGTGTGTGTGTATGTCTATAGAGTGAATCATGTGTGCATATGTATGGAGTGTATCATGTGTGTATATGTATAGAGTGTATGGAGTGTATAAGTATAGAGTGTGCATATGTATGGAGTGCATCATGTCCTTTCGTTTGTATGGGGCCATCAATTCCCTGTAGCTTAGTAGTTAGGTGACTCACCTTTCATGCCAGACACACGGCTTTTATCCCAAACCCTAACATGTGTGTATATTTATAGAGTGTTTATGTATGGAGTGTATCATGTGTGTATATGTATAGACTGTATATCTATAGAGTGTATGATGTGCATATCTATAGAGTGTATTGTGTGCATATGTATAGAGTGTATCATGTGTGTTTATATGTATGGAGTGTCTCATGTGTGTATATGTATGGAGTGTATCATGTGTGCATATGTAAAGAGTGTTCTATAGAGTACCCTGTAGCTCAGTGGTTAGATGACTCACCTTTCATGCCAGAGACCTGGGTTCTATCCCAGACCCTGTCATGTGTGTATATTTATAGAGTGTATATGTATGGAGTGTATCGTGTGTAGATCTATAGTGTATCATGTGTGTATATGTATAGATTGTATTATGTGTTTGTATAAGTATAGAGAGTGTATCATGTGTATATGTGTAGAGTGTATCGTGTGTGTATGTATGTATGGAGTGTATCATGTTTGTATATGTATAGAGTGTATACCTATAGAGTGTATCATGTGTGTATATGTATAGAGTGTATTGTGTGTATATTTAAAGAGTGTATCATGTGTGTCTATAAGTATGGAGTGTATCATGTGTGTGTGTATAAGCATGGAGAGTGTATCATGTGTGCATATCTATATAGTGTATTGTGTGTATATTTAAAGAGTGTATCATGTGTGTCTATAAGTATGGAGTGTATCATGTGTGCATATGTATAGAGTGTATCATGTGTGTATATGTATAGAGTGTATCGTGTGTGTGTGTGTTTATGTATAGAGTGTATCATGTGTGTATTTCTATAGAGTGAATCATGTGTGCATATGTATGGAGTGTATCATGTGTGCATATGTATGGAGTGTATCATGTATGGAGTGTATCTTGTGTGCATATGTATGGAGTGTATCTTGTGTGCATATGTATGGAGTGTATATCTATAGATTGTATCATATGTGTGTGTATATAAATGACGTGCATATGTATAGAGTGTATATGTATGGAGTGTGTATTCTATACAGTGAATCATGTGTGCATATGTATGGAGTGTATAGAGTGTATCATGTATGTGTATATGTATGGAGTGTATCATGTGTGTATTTCTATAGAACGAATCATGTGTGCATATGTATGGAGTGTATCGTGTGTGCATATGTATAGTGTGTATATGTATGGAGTGAATATCTTGAAGGGCCTGGATTTCTACCATCCCATCCCAACCTTCTCATCGTGGATGATTATCCTTTCCTCATCATCATATTTCTCATTATTTTCATTAAAGACAATTATTTGAATGAGTATTTAACTTTGCAGTGATTTTAACTAATGAATAAGTTGAACAGATTGCCTTGTGTAAGAATGTGCAGTGTCCTTGTCTCTTTCTTTGTCTGTTTATTTTAACTTTGTTTCCAGGAGACACACAAAACCAGGTCATAGGTCAGGAGACCTCTCTCTCTCTCTCTCTCTTTTTGGAGCAGGACTATGGATGCTGGGGGGAGAGAACACATGTTCTTCTTTATTGTCATGAAATTATATACAGTAATTTAACTATTGTTGTTGTTTATTCTTGTTAAAAGTAATTTCTTTTATGCTAAATAGACTGTGTGTGTCGAGGATATTGTAGCTGAATGTTTATTAAACCCGGCTCGAGCTAGTTCGATAAGCCAGCTGGAAGTACAAGAGTCAACCTTGAGTTGCCATAACAGATTGTCGCTTGCGTATATGAATGTCTCCATGGTTCAGCTTTTTACAGGTCGGAGATCAGCTCCTAATAGTTTGGGTTGACTTGACCCCCAAAGAACCATGTCGCCATCCATATCTGGAGTCTAAGGACAATCCATTGACGTACACATTTAGACTATCCATATCTGGAATCAAGATACAATTCTTCCTTGACGCACACATTTAGAATTGTCTATTTCTGCTCTAACCAATGAGAATTGTTTACCTGGATCCCACCTTTTCTGGACTTGTGCAAAGACTATAATTGCTGCATTGTTGTATTGTAAGTCAGAGCGGCCTAGGAACTCATTGCGAGTGTTGAAGCTGGCTTCTGCTGATGAAACTGCAAACTATCTTCAGTAAACCTTTATTTATTTATTTAAATTTCTGACTCCGGCTCTTCTTCATCTGACAGACTGGTCATTCTTTGGGTTAAAACTGTGAATACCCCTAACAATCTATAGAGTGTATCATGTGTCTGTATATGTATGGAGTGTGCATGTGTGTGTAAATCTATAGAGTGAATCATGTTTGCATTTGTATATAGTGTATATCTATAGAGTGTATATGTATGGAGTGTATCATGTGTGCATATGTATGGAGTGTATCATGTGTGCATATGTATGGATTGAATTGTGTGTGTATATGTATGGAGTGCATCATGTCTCCATGTGTGTATATGTATGGGGTGTATAGAGTGTATCATGTGTGTGTATATGTATGGAGTGTATCTTGTGTGCATATGTATAGAGTGTATATCTATAGAGTGTATCATGTGTGCATATGTACAGAGGTTGTATATGTATGGAGTGTATATCTATAATGTGTGCATATGTATGGAGTGTATCATGTGTGCATATGTATAGAGTGTATATCTATAGAGTGTATTGTGTGTATATGTATGGAGTGTATCATGTGTGCATATGTATGGATTGAATTGTGTGTATATGTATGGAGTGCATCATGTCCTTTCGTTTGTATGGGACCATTTCGTTTGTATGGGACCATCAATTCCCTGTAGCTCAGTGGTTAGGTGACTCACCTTTCACGCTAGAGACCCGGGTTCTATCCCAGACCCTGACATGTGTGTATATTTATGGAGTGTATATGTATGGAGTGTACCATGTATGGATTGTATCATGTGTTTGTATAAGCATGGTGAGTGAATCATGTGTGCATATGTACAGAGTGTGTATATCTATAGAGTGTATCATGTGTGTGTATATGTATGGAGTGTGCATGTGTATGTATATCTATAGTGAATCATGTGTGCATATGTATAAAGTGTATCATGTGTGAATATGTATCATGTGTATATGTATGGAGTGTATCATGTGTGCATATGTATGGAGTGTATCATGTGTATATGTATGAAGTGTATCATGTGTGCATATGTATGGAGTGTATCGTGTGCATATGTATGGATTGAATTGTGTGTATATTTATATGGAGTGCATCATGTCCTTTCGTTTTTATGGGACCATTTCGTTTGTATGGGACCATCAATTCTCTGTAGCTCAGTGGTTAGGTGACTCACCTTTCATGCCAGACCCTGACATGTGTGTATATGTATGGAGTGTATCATGTGTGTATATGTATGGATTGTTTCATGTGTTTGTATAAGCATGGTGAGTGTATCTTGTGTGCATATGTATGGAGTGCATCATGTCCTTTCGTTTGTATGGGACCATCAATTCCCTGTACCTCAGTGGTTAGGTGACTCACCTTTCATGCCAGAGACCCGGGTACTATCCCAGACCCTGACATGTGTATATATTTATGGAGTGTATATATATGGAGTGTATCATGTGTGTATATGTATGGATTGTTTCATGTGTTTGTATAAGCATGGTGAGTGTATCATGTGTGCATATGTATGGAGTGCATATAGTCTCTATAGAGACTATTATATCTATAGAATGTATCATGTGTGTGTGTATGTATGGAGTGTGTATATCTATAGAGTGAATCATGTATGCATATGTATGGAGTGTATCATATGTGTATAGAGTGTATATGTATGGAGTGTATCTTGTGTGCATATGTATGGAGTGTATAGAGTTTATCATGTGTGCATATATGTATAGAGTATCTTGTGTGCATATGTATGGAGTGTATATCTATAGAGTGTATCATGTGTGTGTATATAAATGAAGTGCATATGTATAGAGTGTACATTTATGGAGTGTGTATTCTATAGAGTGAATCATGTGTGCATATGTATGGAGTGTATCATGTGTGTATTTCTATAGAGTGAATCATGTGTGCATATGTAAGGAGTGTATCATGTGTGCATATGTATAGAGTGTATCATGTGTGTGTGTATGTATGGAGTGTGCATGTGTGTGTAAATCTATAGAGTGAATCATGTGTGCATTTGTATAGAGTGTAGATCTATAGAGTGTATCGTGTGTATATGTATAGAGTGTATATCTATAGAGTGTATATTTATGGAGTGTATCGTGTGCATATGTATGCAGTGTATCATGTGTGCATATGTATGGATTGAATTGTGTGTATATGTATGGAGTGCATCATGTCCTTTCGTTTGTATGGGACCACCAATTCCCTGTAGCTCAGTGGTTAGGTAACTCACCTTTCACGCCAGAGACCCGGGTTCTATCCCAGACCCTGACATGTGTGTATATTTATAGAGTGTATATGTATAGATTGTATCATGTGTTTGTATAAGTATGGAGAGTGTATCGTGTGTGTATGTATGGAGTGTATCATGTTTGTATATGTATAGAGTGTATAACTATAGAGTTTATATGTATAGATTGTATCATGTGTGTGTATAAGCATGGAGAGTGTATCATGCATGGATTGTACCATGTGTGCATATTTATAGAGTGTATATGTGTAGAGTGTATCATGTTTGTATATGTATAGAGTGTATACCTATAGTGTATCATGTGTGCATATGTATAGAGTGTATCATGTGTGTGTATAAGCATGGAGAGTGTATCATGTGTGCATATTTATAGAGTGTAGAGTGTATTATGTTTGTATATGTATAGAGTGTATCATGTGTGTGTATATGTATGGTGTGTATTTCTATAGAGTGAATCATGTGTACATATGTATGGAGTGTTTCATGTGTGCATATGTATAGAGTGTATCATGTGTGTGTGTATGTATGGAGTGAATATCTATAGAGTGTATCATGTGTGTGTATATGTATGGAGTGTGCATGTGTGTGTATATCTATAGAGTTAATCAGGTGTGCATATGTATGGAGTGTATCATGTGTGCATGTGTATAGTGTATATCTATAGAGTGTATATGTATGGAGTGTATCATGTGTGCATATGTATCTGCGCAGCCTATCAGCATCAAGCTGGTGTCGACCTGCTGGTGCTTCTCCGCCCCTAATCGCCACCACGCGGTTGGGTCACCATCACAAACTCTCCATCCAAAACCTGTTTAAGTTTCGAAACCTCTGAAACTTCCACGAACTGACTCTTTACGGAGTCGTTATCCACGGCAACCAGCTACACTCACGCGAGTGAATCCCGAAGACGTCACAGAGAAACCAACCTATCAGGAGCGCCACGTGTTCCTCAAGCCATCCGGCGAGGGAAAATCCAAGCGAAAGACTTCAACAAACTCGCAAGTACACGACAACTGTTGTCTCTTTCTGATCTGGTGCATATGATTTTAAGCAGCTAAAGACGAGTCAAATCTCTGCTTTCGTGGTTTCTCAGGTGATTCTAAGATCTAGTACGAAATACTAGATGATTCGGGACTGTTTGTCAAACTCATTTTGCATCCTCTGAACTGCCTGTGTTTGTGTGTGAACGTGTGTGTGCATTTGTTTGTTTGTTTGTTGTTTTGATTATTACGTAGTTAGCCTCGTGTATCGAATAGTGTAGCTCAATAAATCTTTGTTCTCCTTTTGTAAGAACTGTGTTCTCGTTTATGTGCTTCTAAGTCTCTGCCTCAAGCTATAGATCGTGTTACCTTGCTAAAAGTTAACCCCATTCCGTGTTATGTTATTATCGCTTGGCCACGAAAATAATATAGACGAGATTAGTAAAAAAAAATGTGATGTCTCTATTTGTGGGACAAGTTTGAATCTTTGATCTGATTCAATCCGACTCAATTGAGTCGAATCAATGATTCGAATCTTCAGGATCCGAGTCATTGATCTGAGCTAATAAATCCTAAATCAATCTTTTTAACGTAGATTGATTTCTTACATAATGGTGGAGGATGCGGGCATAGCCGATCTGACTTTTAAGCACAAAAACAGTGTTTCATCTTTTCTATTTTTGTCCGGAAGAATAGATCAGAGACAGAGAATCAAAGGTGTTGTGTTACTGTTTGATTCATTGTGGTACCCAGCGTGTCTGAACGCACGAATGCATCTCGAGCGCTTCTGAGAAAGCGAACTGCAGTAAATAGTGTCTACGAGACAAAAGCCGCTGTAAAAGCGCACGAACAGAGAAACAATAAGCGAGTTCCTTGTTATTTCTCTTATAAAGGCCTTCCACAGTAGATTTAAAGTTGCGTGTCCCAGCTTTAAAGTCTAACTGTGTGTGTATGGAGTGTATATCTATAGAGTGTATCATGTGTGTGTATATGTATGGAGTGTGCATGTGTGTGTATATCTATAGAGTGAATCATGTGTGCATATGTATGGAGTGTATCATGTGTGCCTGTGTATAGAGTGTATATGTATGGAGTGTATGTGTGCATATGTATAGAGTGTATATGTATCGAGTGTATCTTGTGTGCATATGCATGGAGTGTAACTTGTGTGCATATGTATGGAGTATATAGAGTGTATCATGTGTGCGTATATGTATGGAGTGTATCTTGTGTGCATATGTATGGAGTGTATATCTATAGAGTGTATCATATGTGTGTGTATATAAATGAAGTTAATATGTATGGAGTGTGTATTCTATAGAGTGAATCATGTGTGCATATGTATGGAGTGTATCATGTGTGTATTTCTATAGAGTGAATCATGTGTGCATATGTATGGAGTGTATCGTGTGCATATGTATAGAGTGTATCATGTGTGTGTATATGTATGGAGTGTGCATGTGTATGTAAATCTATAGAGTGAATCATGTGTGCATTTGTATAAAGTGTATATCTATAGAGTGTATCGTGTGTATATGTATAGAGTGTATATCTATAGAGTGTATATGTATGGAGTGTATCATGTGTGCATTTGTATGGAGTGTATCATGTGTGCATATGTATGGATTGAATTGTGTGTATATGTATGGAGTGCATCATGTCCTTTCGTTTGTATGGGGCCATCAATTCCCTGTAGCTTAGTAGTTAGGTGACTCACCTTTCATGCCAGACACACGGCTTTTATCCCAAACCCTAACATGTGTGTATATTTATAGAGTGTTTATGTATGGAGTGTATCATGTGTGTATATGTATAGACTGTATATCTATAGAGTGTATGATGTGCATATCTATAGAGTGTATTGTGTGCATATGTATAGAGTGTATCATGTGTGTTTATATGTATGGAGTGTCTCATGTGTGTATATGTATGGAGTGTATCATGTGTGCATATGTAAAGAGTGTTCTATAGAGTACCCTGTAGCTCAGTGGTTAGATGACTCACCTTTCATGCCAGAGACCTGGGTTCTATCCCAGACCCTGTCATGTGTGTATATTTATAGAGTGTATATGTATGGAGTGTATCGTGTGTAGATCTATAGTGTATCATGTGTGTATATGTATAGATTGTATTATGTGTTTGTATAAGTATAGAGAGTGTATCATGTGTATATGTGTAGAGTGTATCGTGTGTGTATGTATGTATGGAGTGTATCATGTTTGTATATGTATAGAGTGTATACCTATAGAGTGTATCATGTGTGTATATGTATAGAGTGTATTGTGTGTATATTTAAAGAGTGTATCATGTGTGTCTATAAGTATGGAGTGTATCATGTGTGTGTGTATAAGCATGGAGAGTGTATCATGTGTGCATATCTATATAGTGTATTGTGTGTATATTTAAAGAGTGTATCATGTGTGTCTATAAGTATGGAGTGTATCATGTGTGCATATGTATAGAGTGTATCATGTGTGTATATGTATAGAGTGTATCGTGTGTGTGTGTGTTTATGTATAGAGTGTATCATGTGTGTATTTCTATAGAGTGAATCATGTGTGCATATGTATGGAGTGTATCATGTGTGCATATGTATGGAGTGTATCATGTATGGAGTGTATCTTGTGTGCATATGTATGGAGTGTATCTTGTGTGCATATGTATGGAGTGTATATCTATAGATTGTATCATATGTGTGTGTATATAAATGACGTGCATATGTATAGAGTGTATATGTATGGAGTGTGTATTCTATACAGTGAATCATGTGTGCATATGTATGGAGTGTATAGAGTGTATCATGTATGTGTATATGTATGGAGTGTATCATGTGTGTATTTCTATAGAACGAATCATGTGTGCATATGTATGGAGTGTATCGTGTGTGCATATGTATAGTGTGTATATGTATGGAGTGAATATCTTGAAGGGCCTGGATTTCTACCATCCCATCCCAACCTTCTCATCGTGGATGATTATCCTTTCCTCATCATCATATTTCTCATTATTTTCATTAAAGACAATTATTTGAATGAGTATTTAACTTTGCAGTGATTTTAACTAATGAATAAGTTGAACAGATTGCCTTGTGTAAGAATGTGCAGTGTCCTTGTCTCTTTCTTTGTCTGTTTATTTTAACTTTGTTTCCAGGAGACACACAAAACCAGGTCATAGGTCAGGAGACCTCTCTCTCTCTCTCTCTCTTTTTGGAGCAGGACTATGGATGCTGGGGGGAGAGAACACATGTTCTTCTTTATTGTCATGAAATTATATACAGTAATTTAACTATTGTTGTTGTTTATTCTTGTTAAAAGTAATTTCTTTTATGCTAAATAGACTGTGTGTGTCGAGGATATTGTAGCTGAATGTTTATTAAACCCGGCTCGAGCTAGTTCGATAAGCCAGCTGGAAGTACAAGAGTCAACCTTGAGTTGCCATAACAGATTGTCGCTTGCGTATATGAATGTCTCCATGGTTCAGCTTTTTACAGGTCGGAGATCAGCTCCTAATAGTTTGGGTTGACTTGACCCCCAAAGAACCATGTCGCCATCCATATCTGGAGTCTAAGGACAATCCATTGACGTACACATTTAGACTATCCATATCTGGAATCAAGATACAATTCTTCCTTGACGCACACATTTAGAATTGTCTATTTCTGCTCTAACCAATGAGAATTGTTTACCTGGATCCCACCTTTTCTGGACTTGTGCAAAGACTATAATTGCTGCATTGTTGTATTGTAAGTCAGAGCGGCCTAGGAACTCATTGCGAGTGTTGAAGCTGGCTTCTGCTGATGAAACTGCAAACTATCTTCAGTAAACCTTTATTTATTTATTTAAATTTCTGACTCCGGCTCTTCTTCATCTGACAGACTGGTCATTCTTTGGGTTAAAACTGTGAATACCCCTAACAATCTATAGAGTGTATCATGTGTCTGTATATGTATGGAGTGTGCATGTGTGTGTAAATCTATAGAGTGAATCATGTTTGCATTTGTATATAGTGTATATCTATAGAGTGTATATGTATGGAGTGTATCATGTGTGCATATGTATGGAGTGTATCATGTGTGCATATGTATGGATTGAATTGTGTGTGTATATGTATGGAGTGCATCATGTCTCCATGTGTGTATATGTATGGGGTGTATAGAGTGTATCATGTGTGTGTATATGTATGGAGTGTATCTTGTGTGCATATGTATAGAGTGTATATCTATAGAGTGTATCATGTGTGCATATGTACAGAGGTTGTATATGTATGGAGTGTATATCTATAATGTGTGCATATGTATGGAGTGTATCATGTGTGCATATGTATAGAGTGTATATCTATAGAGTGTATTGTGTGTATATGTATGGAGTGTATCATGTGTGCATATGTATGGATTGAATTGTGTGTATATGTATGGAGTGCATCATGTCCTTTCGTTTGTATGGGACCATTTCGTTTGTATGGGACCATCAATTCCCTGTAGCTCAGTGGTTAGGTGACTCACCTTTCACGCTAGAGACCCGGGTTCTATCCCAGACCCTGACATGTGTGTATATTTATGGAGTGTATATGTATGGAGTGTACCATGTATGGATTGTATCATGTGTTTGTATAAGCATGGTGAGTGAATCATGTGTGCATATGTACAGAGTGTGTATATCTATAGAGTGTATCATGTGTGTGTATATGTATGGAGTGTGCATGTGTATGTATATCTATAGTGAATCATGTGTGCATATGTATAAAGTGTATCATGTGTGAATATGTATCATGTGTATATGTATGGAGTGTATCATGTGTGCATATGTATGGAGTGTATCATGTGTATATGTATGAAGTGTATCATGTGTGCATATGTATGGAGTGTATCGTGTGCATATGTATGGATTGAATTGTGTGTATATTTATATGGAGTGCATCATGTCCTTTCGTTTTTATGGGACCATTTCGTTTGTATGGGACCATCAATTCTCTGTAGCTCAGTGGTTAGGTGACTCACCTTTCATGCCAGACCCTGACATGTGTGTATATGTATGGAGTGTATCATGTGTGTATATGTATGGATTGTTTCATGTGTTTGTATAAGCATGGTGAGTGTATCTTGTGTGCATATGTATGGAGTGCATCATGTCCTTTCGTTTGTATGGGACCATCAATTCCCTGTACCTCAGTGGTTAGGTGACTCACCTTTCATGCCAGAGACCCGGGTACTATCCCAGACCCTGACATGTGTATATATTTATGGAGTGTATATATATGGAGTGTATCATGTGTGTATATGTATGGATTGTTTCATGTGTTTGTATAAGCATGGTGAGTGTATCATGTGTGCATATGTATGGAGTGCATATAGTCTCTATAGAGACTATATATCTATAGAATGTATCATGTGTGTGTGTATGTATGGAGTGTGTATATCTATAGAGTGAATCATGTATGCATATGTATGGAGTGTATCATATGTGTATAGAGTGTATATGTATGGAGTGTATCTTGTGTGCATATGTATGGAGTGTATAGAGTTTATCATGTGTGCATATATGTATAGAGTATCTTGTGTGCATATGTATGGAGTGTATATCTATAGAGTGTATCATGTGTGTGTATATAAATGAAGTGCATATGTATAGAGTGTACATTTATGGAGTGTGTATTCTATAGAGTGAATCATGTGTGCATATGTATGGAGTGTATCATGTGTGTATTTCTATAGAGTGAATCATGTGTGCATATGTAAGGAGTGTATCATGTGTGCATATGTATAGAGTGTATCATGTGTGTGTGTATGTATGGAGTGTGCATGTGTGTGTAAATCTATAGAGTGAATCATGTGTGCATTTGTATAGAGTGTAGATCTATAGAGTGTATCGTGTGTATATGTATAGAGTGTATATCTATAGAGTGTATATTTATGGAGTGTATCGTGTGCATATGTATGCAGTGTATCATGTGTGCATATGTATGGATTGAATTGTGTGTATATGTATGGAGTGCATCATGTCCTTTCGTTTGTATGGGACCACCAATTCCCTGTAGCTCAGTGGTTAGGTAACTCACCTTTCACGCCAGAGACCCGGGTTCTATCCCAGACCCTGACATGTGTGTATATTTATAGAGTGTATATGTATAGATTGTATCATGTGTTTGTATAAGTATGGAGAGTGTATCGTGTGTGTATGTATGGAGTGTATCATGTTTGTATATGTATAGAGTGTATAACTATAGAGTTTATATGTATAGATTGTATCATGTGTGTGTATAAGCATGGAGAGTGTATCATGCATGGATTGTACCATGTGTGCATATTTATAGAGTGTATATGTGTAGAGTGTATCATGTTTGTATATGTATAGAGTGTATACCTATAGTGTATCATGTGTGCATATGTATAGAGTGTATCATGTGTGTGTATAAGCATGGAGAGTGTATCATGTGTGCATATTTATAGAGTGTAGAGTGTATTATGTTTGTATATGTATAGAGTGTATCATGTGTGTGTATATGTATGGTGTGTATTTCTATAGAGTGAATCATGTGTACATATGTATGGAGTGTTTCATGTGTGCATATGTATAGAGTGTATCATGTGTGTGTGTATGTATGGAGTGAATATCTATAGAGTGTATCATGTGTGTGTATATGTATGGAGTGTGCATGTGTGTGTATATCTATAGAGTTAATCAGGTGTGCATATGTATGGAGTGTATCATGTGTGCATGTGTATAGTGTATATCTATAGAGTGTATATGTATGGAGTGTATCATGTGTGCATATGTATCTGCGCAGCCTATCAGCATCAAGCTGGTGTCGACCTGCTGGTGCTTCTCCGCCCCTAATCGCCACCACGCGGTTGGGTCACCATCACAAACTCTCCATCCAAAACCTGTTAAGTTTCGAAACCTCTGAAACTTCCACGAACTGACTCTTTACGGAGTCGTTATCCACGGCAACCAGCTACACTCACGCGAGTGAATCCCGAAGACGTCACAGAGAAACCAACCTATCAGGAGCGCCACGTGTTCCTCAAGCCATCCGGCGAGGGAAAATCCAAGCGAAAGACTTCAACAAACTCGCAAGTACACGACAACTGTTGTCTCTTTCTGATCTGGTGCATATGATTTTAAGCAGCTAAAGACGAGTCAAATCTCTGCTTTCGTGGTTTCTCAGGTGATTCTAAGATCTAGTACGAAATACTAGATGATTCGGGACTGTTTGTCAAACTCATTTTGCATCCTCTGAACTGCCTGTGTTTGTGTGTGAACGTGTGTGTGCATTTGTTTGTTTGTTTGTTGTTTTGATTATTACGTAGTTAGCCTCGTGTATCGAATAGTGTAGCTCAATAAATCTTTGTTCTCCTTTTGTAAGAACTGTGTTCTCGTTTATGTGCTTCTAAGTCTCTGCCTCAAGCTATAGATCGTGTTACCTTGCTAAAAGTTAACCCCATTCCGTGTTATGTTATTATCGCTTGGCCACGAAAATAATATAGACGAGATTAGTAAAAAAAAATGTGATGTCTCTATTTGTGGGACAAGTTTGAATCTTTGATCTGATTCAATCCGACTCAATTGAGTCGAATCAATGATTCGAATCTTCAGGATCCGAGTCATTGATCTGAGCTAATAAATCCTAAATCAATCTTTTAACGTAGATTGATTTCTTACATAATGGTGGAGGATGCGGGCATAGCCGATCTGACTTTTAAGCACAAAAACAGTGTTTCATCTTTTCTATTTTTGTCCGGAAGAATAGATCAGAGACAGAGAATCAAAGGTGTTGTGTTACTGTTTGATTCATTGTGGTACCCAGCGTGTCTGAACGCACGAATGCATCTCGAGCGCTTCTGAGAAAGCGAACTGCAGTAAATAGTGTCTACGAGACAAAAGCCGCTGTAAAAGCGCACGAACAGAGAAACAATAAGCGAGTTCCTTGTTATTTCTCTTATAAAGGCCTTCCACAGTAGATTTAAAGTTGCGTGTCCCAGCTTTAAAGTCTAACTGTGTGTGTATGGAGTGTATATCTATAGAGTGTATCATGTGTGTGTATATGTATGGAGTGTGCATGTGTGTGTATATCTATAGAGTGAATCATGTGTGCATATGTATGGAGTGTATCATGTGTGCCTGTGTATAGAGTGTATATGTATGGAGTGTATGTGTGCATATGTATAGAGTGTATATGTATCGAGTGTATCTTGTGTGCATATGCATGGAGTGTAACTTGTGTGCATATGTATGGAGTATATAGAGTGTATCATGTGTGCGTATATGTATGGAGTGTATCTTGTGTGCATATGTATGGAGTGTATATCTATAGAGTGTATCATATGTGTGTGTATATAAATGAAGTTAATATGTATGGAGTGTGTATTCTATAGAGTGAATCATGTGTGCATATGTATGGAGTGTATCATGTGTGTATTTCTATAGAGTGAATCATGTGTGCATATGTATGGAGTGTATCGTGTGCATATGTATAGAGTGTATCATGTGTGTGTATATGTATGGAGTGTGCATGTGTATGTAAATCTATAGAGTGAATCATGTGTGCATTTGTATAAAGTGTATATCTATAGAGTGTATCGTGTGTATATGTATAGAGTGTATATCTATAGAGTGTATATGTATGGAGTGTATCATGTGTGCATTTGTATGGAGTGTATCATGTGTGCATATGTATGGATTGAATTGTGTGTATATGTATGGAGTGCATCATGTCCTTTCGTTTGTATGGGATCACCAATTCCCTGTAGCTCAGTGGTTAGGTGACTTACCTTTCATGCCAGAGACCCGGGTTCTATCCCAGACCCTGACATGTGTTCATATGTATGGAGTGTATATCTATAGAGTGTATCAAGTATGCATATGTATGGAGTGTATCGTGTGCATATGTACAGAGTGTGTATATATATATGGAGTGTATATGTATGGAGTGTGCATGTGTGTGTATATCTATAGAGTGAATCATGTGTGCATATGTATAGAGTGTATCATGTGTATATGTATAGCGTGTATATGTATGGAGTCTATCATGTGTGCATTTGTATGGAGTGTATCATGTGTGCATATGTATGGATTGAATTGTGTGTATATGTATGGAGTGCTTCATGTCTTTTCGTTTGTATGGGACCACCAATTCCCTGTAGCTCAGTGGTTAGGTAATTCACCTTTCACGCCAGAGACCCGGGTTCTATCCCAGACCCTGACATGTGTGTATATTTATAGAGTGTATATGTATAGATTGTATCATGTGTTTGTATAAGTATGGAGAGTGTATCGTGTATGTATGGAGTGTATCATGTTTGTATATGTATAAAGTGTATAACTATAGAGTGTATCATGTGTGCATATGTACAGAGTGTGTATATGTATGGGGTGTATATCTATAGAGTGTATCGTGTGTGTATATGTATGGAGTGTATCATGTGTGCATATGTATAGAGTGTATATCTATAGAGTGTATTGTGTGTATATGTATGGAGTGTATCATGTTTGTATATGTATAGAGTGTATAACTATAGAGTGTATCATGTGTGTATAAGCATGGAGTGTGTATATGTATGGGGTGTATATCTATAGAGTGTATCGTGTGTGTATATGTATGGAGTGTGCATATGTATGGAGTGTATCATGTGTATATGTATGGAGTGTGCATGTGTGTGTATATCTATAGAGTGAATCATGTGTGCATATGTATAGAGTGTATCATGTGTGAATATGTATAGAGTGTATATCTATAGAGTGTATCATGTGTATATGTATGGAGTGTATCATGTGTGCATATGTATGGAGTGTATCATGTGTGAATATGTATAGAGTGTATATCTATAGAGTGTATCATGTGTATTTATAGCGTGTATATGTATGGAGTGTATCATGTGTGCATATGTATGGAGTGTATCGTGTGCATATGTATGGATTGAATTGTGTGTATATTTATGTGGAGTGCATCATGTCCTCGTTTTTATGGGACCATTTCGTTTGTATGGGACCATCAATTCCCTGTAGCTCAGTGGTTAGGTGACTAACCTTTCACGCCAGAGACCCGGGTTCTATCCCAGACCCTGACATGTGTGTATATGTATTGTGTGTATATGTATGGATTGTTTCATGTGTTTGTATAAGCATGGTGAGTGTATCATGTGTGCATATGTATGGAGTCCATGTTGTGTGCATATTTATCTATAGAATGTATCATGTGTGTGTGTGTATGTATGGAGTGTGTATATCTATAGAGTGAATCATGTGTGCATATATATGGAGTGTATCATATGTGTATGAAGTGTATCTTGTGTGCATATGTATGGAGTGTATCATGTGTGCTTATATGTATAGAGTGTATCTTGTGTGCATATGTATGGAGTGTATATCTATAGAGTGTATCATGTGTGTGTATATAAATGAAGTGCATATGTATGGAGTGTGTATTCTTTAGAGTGAATCATGTGTTCATATGTATGGAGTGTATCATGTGTGCATATGTATAGAGTGTATCATGTGTGTATTTCTATAGAGTGAATCGTGTGCATATGTTAGGAGTGTATCATGTGTGCATATGTATAGAGTGTATCATGTGTGTGTTTATGTATGGAGTGTGCATGTGTGTAAATCTATAGAGTGAATCATGTGTGCATTTGTATAGAGTGTAGATCTACAGAGTGTATCATGTGTTTGTATAAGTATGGAGAGTGTATCGTGAGTGTATGTATGGAGTGTATCATGTTTGTATATGTATAGAGTGTATAACTATAGAGTGTATATGTATAGATTGTATCATGTGTGTGTATAAGCATGGAGAGTGTATCATGTGTGCATATGCATGGAGTGTATCATGTGTGCATATTTATAGAGTGTATATGTGTAGAGTGTATCATGTTTGTATATGTATAGAGTGTATACCTATAGAGTGTATCATGTGTGCATATGTATAGAGTGTATCATGTGTGTGTATAAGCATGGAGAGTGTATCATGTGTGCATATGTATGGAGTGTATCATGTGTGCATATTTATAGAGCGTATATGTGTAGAGTGTATTATGTTTGTATATGTATAGAGTGTATCATGTGTGTGTATATGTATGGTGTGTATTTCTATAGAGTAAATCATGTGTACATATGTATGGAGTGTTTCATGTGTGCATATGTATAGAGTGTATCATGTGTGTGTGTATGTATGGAGTGAATATCTATAGAGTGTATCATGTGTGTTTATATGTATGGAGTGTGCATGTGTGTGTATATCTATAGTTAATCACGTGTGCATATGTATGGAGTGTATCATGTGTGCATGTGTATAGTGTATATCTATAGAGTGTATATGTATGGAGTGTATCATGTGTGCATATGTATGGAGTGTATCATGTGTGCATATGTATGGATTGAATTGGATATGTATGGAGTGCATCATGTCCTTTCGTTTGTATGGGGCCATCAATTCCCTGTAGCTTAGTAGTTAGGTGACTCACCTTTCATGCCAGAGACCCGGCTTTTATCCCAGACCCTGACATGTGTGTATATCTATAGTGTGTATATTTATAGAGTGTTATGTATGCAGTGTATCATGTGTGTATATGTATAGAGTGCATATCTATAAAGTGTATGATGTGCATATCTATAGAGTGTATTGTGTGCATATGTATAGAGTGTATCATGTGTTTTTATATGTATGGAGTGTCTCATGTGTGTATATCTATAGAGTGTATCGTGTGTGCATTTGTATGGAGTTTATCATGTGTGCATATGTATAGAGTGTATCATGTGTGCATATGTATAGATTGAGTTGTGTGTATATGTATGGAGTGCATCATGTCCTTTCGTTTGTATGGAAGCATATACTCCCTGTAGCTCAGTGGTTAGGTGACTCACCTTTCATGCCAGAGACCCGGGTTCTATCCCAGAGCCTGACATGTGTGTATATGTATGGAGTATATCTTGTGTGCATATGTATTGGGTGTATCTCTACAGAGTGTATCATTTGTGTATATTTATAGATTGTTTCATGTGTGTGTGTAAGTATGGAGTGTATCATCTGTGTATAAGTATGGAGAGTGTGCATATCTATAGTGTGCATTAGTGATGCGCGGATGGCGGGTAAATCCGCGGGCGCTGCACCAATAATTCGATTTTAATGCGATTAAGACAATACTCTGATTAAGAGTCTACCATGTCTACCATTTATAGAGTGCATCATGTCCTTTTGTTTGTATGGGACCATAAATTCCCTGTAGCTCAGTGGTTAGGTGAATCACCTTTCACACCAGAGACCTGGGTTCTATCCCAGACCCTAACACGTGTGTATATTTATAGAGTGTATATTTATAGAGTGTTATGTATGGAGTGTATCATGTGTGCATATGTATAGAGTGTATTGTGTGTATATGTATATAGTGTATAACTATAGAGCGTATCATGTGTGTGCATATGTATGGAGTGTATTGTGTGTGCACATGTATAGAGTGTATATCTATAGAGCGTAGCTTGTGTGTATATAAATGAAGTATATAGAGTGTATATTTATAGAGTGTATTGTGTGTATATGTATATAGTGTATAACTATAGAGCGTATCGTGTGTGTATATCTATAGAGTGTATCATGTGTATATGTATAGTGTGTATATGTATGGAGTGTATCTTGTGTGCATATCTATAGAGTGTATCATGTGTGTGCATATGTATGGAGTGTATCATGTGTGCATATGTATAGAGTGTATTGTGTGTATATGTATATAGTGTATAACTATAGAGCGTATCATGTGTGTATATCTATAGAGTGTATCATGTGTGTGTATATCTATAGAGTGTATCATGTGTGTGTTTATGTATGGAGTGTATCTTGTGTGCATATGTATAGAGTGTCACATGTGTATATGTATAGAGTGTATCATGTGTGTGTATATAAATGAAGTGTATCTTGTGTGCATATGTATAGAGTGTCACATGTGTATATGTATAGAGTGTATCATGTGTGTGTATATAAATGGAGTGTATCATGTGTGCATATGTATAGAGTGTATCATGTGTATATGTATAGAGTGTATCATGTGTGTGTATATGTATGGAGTGTATCGTGTGTGTATATGTATGGAGTGTATCATGTGCCACGCCCCCCACAACATGCCACACCCCGTTTATTTATAAATATATAAAATTATAAATATATTATTTTAATAAATACTTTAAAAAATATTTATGACAAATTAGAGTATTATTACTATTATACAATTATTCTATTATAAATAAATATATAAAAAGCAATGTAAAGATACAACTGAAGTGATATGCTAAGATGATTTAAGAAATCTTTTGCGTAAATATATTAATTTCAGGACAGCATGGTGGCTCAGTGGTTAGCACTGTAGACTCCCAGCAAGAAGGTCATTGAATCTAGTGACACATGTGCACATGTGAATTGATTAACTAAATTTGTTGTAGTGCATAAGTGTATACGTGAATGAGTGTGTATGGGTGTTTCCCAGTACTGGGTTGCGGCTGGAAGGCCATCCACTGCGTAAAACATATGCCGGAACAGTTGGCAGTTCATTCCACTGTGGTGACCTCTGAAATAGAGACTAAGCTGAAGGAAAATGAATGAATGAATATTAATTTCATCAGAATGAAATTCTATAGATTGTATAGAACACAAAAAATATGTTTAATATAATTATCTGTTGTGTGTTCTCTTAGACCTGACTTATGGCCAAGAATTAGGTTTATTAAGTCTAAACTCCCTGACTTCATCCCTCCTTTCTGCCTCATACAAAAAAATCTATCAGGAGATATGTTTAGTCAAAATAAGATCATCATCATATTAGGTAAACTTTAATTTTGTCGATTTCCAAAACTCACTGCGCGCTGACACCTGTACATTAAAGGCTGTTGATATACAGTACATATATTTCTAGTCTACAAAGACTTAACTTATTTTTAAAACATTTAAACCAAGCTTGAAAAAAAATACTAATAAAACTAGTGAAAAAAAATAGACTTTAATATATTTGTTCAAGTTCACAGAAGCAGTACTAAAATTTATATTTAAGGGTATTTTAAATGTATAACTTCTACAAACTTATAATGCATATGATTAGCATATAACACCTCTCCAATCCAGTTCTATGAATCTGCGTCTTCCATAATACACACTTATTAATTATTCCTACTTGTCTTCCTCGTGATGAAGAGTAGGCAAAATCTGATATGTAGTGGGGGAAAAAAAAGAAGAACGCTGGGTTCGAACCTGTTTCATGATGGATCGCATCAAATTATGATGCCTTGGGCTTTACAAGCTACACCACTCACACTGCTATCTGTTGCTCTCTTTAGTTATGCTGTCTCTGTCAATCAAACAGTGATGGGCGGGAATCACTCAACTAGCTTCTTCCAGCGAGGTGCGCTATTTGCACTTAGACTAAATAGTGGTGCGTTTCTCGTCACAACACCTGCAGCGCCTATTTTTTTTCGGCATGCATGTTCACAACCGGAATTCATACCGGGAGCGGCAACGCGAGCAGCGCATCAAGCTGGAGTCAAACTGGCTTTTTCTATTACATTGCTTTCACCAGCGTTGGATCGGTTGCACAGAGAATAACATCTTTAATAAAACGATAAAAGTCTTTATATTCACAGGATGATTTTTCTGCGTGAGAAAATGGATGTGTGGTGTGAGAGCGTAAGAATACTGTCAATTGCGGAGAAGGGTCTGGCTGCAGACATGATGCAATCTCAGACTGGTGCAATCTCAGCCGCACATGCGCATTCAGAGTGATGCAGTCTCAGCCGGACATGCGCAATCAGACAGCACTCAGCCGCACATGCACACGCGGGCACACTTTCGCTCTCTGTGAGACAGTTGCTTCACGTACGGTCACTCGTACTGTAAGTATATTTATTCCATTTGCGAATTTCGCAATGTTATTACAAGTGGTGTTTTTAATTATTAGGTGAATGTTATTAAAAACGATCGTGATATGTGCCCGATATAACCTGTACACAGCTCTCTCGATGTCATCTATGTGTTTAGATAAAGTAAACAGTTTAGCGCGACCGCTAGCTTGTTGACATTAAATTCATCTATTCATAAGATTAACTAGCGTAACATTTACAGGAAGATTGCATTAGATAACGTCAGTTCATACATTAGTTTACAATTTACCGTGAGCGTTGATTAATCTTTGTTAAAGGTTAATAAACATATGCATTAGTTAAAAAGTATTTCTCGTTGTTGTATTGTATCACTTTACATTAACAGCTTAACATAATTAGTTAATGTTTATTTTCACATAGACTAATGTATTTGTTCATTGGTTAAATAACATGACTAAACAATGAACAGCACATTTATTCAGTAATACTAAATCATTGTTAACAAAAACTTATACATGTGTTACTTAATGCAGTTAACATGAACAAATAATGAACAATGACTCCGGTTCAGTCCTGGCATGTTATTCATGTTTGTAGAATCATTAATATGATTGATCATGCAAAGTATTAGTTAAGGGAATTAGGAATCTTATTGTAAAATGTACACTACTTCAACATGTGTTACATTTATAAAGTCTTTGCTCACTTACCACTAACCCAACATTACAACTGATGTGTTACTAACATCTATGAGTTTATTACAAAGCAGTGATTAATGATTTTACTGGATCTCGAATCAGTGAAAACCATGTACACATCTCTTTCAGATCCTTTACTACATTACATAACAGGGAGAACATTGACAGATTTTAAAACTTATTTTTAAGCAAAAATGTAAAAAAAAAAAAAAAAATGAAGAACAAGAACTTTGTGAATTTAATATCAGTGAGGAGTTTACAAATGTTAGTAACACATAATGTTGGAGTGATGTACTCATTACAATAAAGTTTCTGATTCCATTAACAGTTTGTTACTGATAAACCTTGCTAGTAAAGAGTTTACGATTACAAATGCTAGTAACACTGTATATTAATGTTAAAGTAGTGTACAATTTACTAAAAGAATCCTAATTCGCTTAACTAATTCTTTGTTAGTGATAAATTGTGTAAGTAAAGAGTCCACAAAGATGAATAACATGCAAGTTGAACATTGTGTAGCACTGAATCTGGGTCATTGTTCATTATTTGTTCATGTTAACTAATGCAGTAACTGACATATTACAGTATTAATAAGTTTAGATTAACCAAGATTCAGTATTATTGAATAAACGTGTTGTTTATTGTTTGGTCATGTTATCTAACCCACAAACAAGTACATAAGTATATGTGTAAGTAAACATTAATTAAGCTGTTAATATAAAGGGAAACATTAAAATATTCTGTTAAGAAGATGTTAACATTAAAAAAGCTTATGTAAAAATCATTGTTCACAATCAGTTCATGTTAAATTCATGTGAATATATATTTATATATATAAACATTTATCTGATATAACAAGTTTTTGTTAATTTGGTATCTTAATTCATTTGTTTAGACAGTATTGAAAACCATGAATATTTTACTAGCTCTGTTTTGGGGTGTTGTTTTGAAAAGTATCAGGGCAGTTTGCAGGTGACCTCTTCTATACAATTTGTTTAGGTGTTACTCACATTATTTTATAAATGGATCGTTAGAGGAACTGTCATACAACAGTTGTAAAGTAATTTGAATGTTGTTAACTAAAGACAATAATAAATACATGGACACAAGATATATGTGGAATACAAAAAAATATATGAATCAGAACCATTTTTACATCTGTTTCTTCAATTTATCCTTACAGGTGGATCACTCAGTCTTAGCAGGAGGAAAACATCTGCATTGACTCCTCAGATGTCCACATCTGCACACCTTAGACATCCATTTCTGCACTCCTCAGACGTCTGCATCTGTACTGGGGTGCATTTCCCAAACAACGACGTAACTCGTGGCTGAACTATCATAGTTCGATGCATCGTTTGGTGAAAGAACGATGAGTGTTTCCCAAAACCCCTAGTTTCTCTGTCGCAGATCCATTGCTTGAACCACGTTAGTTATAACGTAAAACGCCCATAATGATGCACTAAACGGGGTGGAGTAACTTCTTTAGAGAACAACCCCATCATTTCTTTGTGCAAATTATATTGTTTTACACACACACACTTAAAATAAAATCCAATATTAGTTTTGGTAAAAACATGCACTCGTTTTCCATATTAATTGCAATATATGTAAATGGGGGCCTGTGTATGTATAGGGCCTGTGTTTCCTTTATTGATATTATTGAGAAGTTGAACATTATTCTTTTCTAAAACATAAAATCACTTACCAAAGCTAACACTATTCTAATATCATATATAAATCATATAAATACATAAATAATGAGGCTATTTATTATACATATATTTACTTTAATAATAATATTAATGATGATGATGATTAATATTATTATTAAGTAGGATTTTGTTTATTTAAAAAAAAAATTAAATGTCTATTTTTACAATTTGACACATGCAAACCACAGCAGAAAGTTCTAACCAGCAGGCCCATGTCATATACAGTACAGATACTTAATAAATAACCCACTATAAAATAAAAGAATTAACGTATGCTATGTTTTTTTATTTTCACAAGCTTTGGAGACGTAACATAATTTCCGCTTTTAAATATACCTATAGCTTTTGCTATGCGGCTGTGTTCAAAATGATATCAATGTTTTCAAAGTGCACTGCAAAGGGAGCACAATTGTAAACATGAAGTTTGCTAAAACTGAACTGTAAAAATACTTTGAAAGCAAATTACACCTAAGAGAGATGACCTTAATGCTTTTTTACTTTTAATAATTCCAACTTTGAATGTTAGAATGTTCTAAATGAATAGGGCACAGGGGGGATAAGTGGGAATAGAACACAGCCAGAAACTGTTTCTAACTACAGCTCCACAGGTGTCGTTTCAAGTGCTCGACTTTGCGACGCAGTTTGTGAATGTTCGTCGGAGCGATGGATTTGGGAAACGGCAAATCAACAAACTATCTTTGTAACGACGGAACTTGCAACCTTAGTTGGCTAACGATGGTTTTGGGAAACGCACCCCAGTCTGACTGCAGATATTAATTCACGAAAGTCATCAATCACCAACTGCTGTGTGTTTTGGAAACATATTAGCATTTATTGTGACAGACGCATTATAAATCATTCGGTTTAGTCCCTTTATTAATCTGGGGTCGCCACAGAGGAATGAACCGCCAACTTATGTAGCATATGTTTTACGCAGCGGATGCCCTTCCAGCTGCAACCCATCTCTGGGAAACATCCATTTACACTCATTCACTACGGACAATTTAGCCTACCCAATTCACCTGTACCGCGTGTCTTTGGACTGTGGGGGAAACCAAAGCACCCGGGGGAAATCCACAACAACACGGGAAGAACATGAAAACTCCACACAGTAATGCCAACTGACCCAGCCGAGGCTTGAACCAGCGACCTTCTTGCTGTGAGGCGAAAATGCTACACCCACTGCACTGTGATTAGAAATCATTATAAATATAATTCTTTGTTTGAAAGTTTTAAATATATTTATGGTGACGCGGTGGTGCAGTAGGTAGTGCTGTTGCCTAACAGCAAGAAGGTCGCTGGTTCGAGCCTCGGCTGGGTCAGTTGGCGTTTCTGTGTGGAGTTTGCATGTTCTCCCTGCGTTCCTGTGGGTTTCCTCTGGGTGCTCCGTTTTCCCCCACAGTCCAAAGACATGCGGTACAGGTGAATTGGGTAGGCTAAATTATCCGTAGTGATTGAGTGTGAATGGATGTTTCCCAAAGATGGGTTGCAGCTGGAAGGGCATCCGCTGTGTAAAACATATGCTGGATAAGTTGGCAGTTCATTCCACTGTGGTGACCCCAGATTAATAAAGGGACTAAGCCGAAAAGAAAATGAATGTAATCCATTTATTGTGTTGTTCTTTCTGCAATAAAGGAATATAAACAGGTGCTTGGTAATCATTTAATAAGTCATACAGTTTTATATGTCTGTTTTTTTTGTGATGAAGAAATATAAATGGGTTTTTTTTATTTCAATGTAGTTAATAAACCTAAGTCAACTAACATATTTTCTAGCTGTAGCATGTGTTAACAAAAAAGTTTTAAATACTGTAATATAAATGATATGTTACTGTACTACTGAATGGTAAAGCACTATAACGTGTCTATATAAATGTGTTATATGTGGGAGGAATGTGTAGAAATGTTTTATTTAGTTGTGCATTAACATTAATATGTCATGCATTTTGCCAATATAAACACATTTTAGACGTGTGAAGCAATGAAGTTATTAAGACAATGTTAGAAATGCCTATCAGCTATTATTTTAAATAAAATCCTGGCCGCGACCCAAATCTTTTTATAATAGGAGTTTACAGGCTACCTCGTGACATAATTATGTGTGTAGATCAGGTGTAGAGACATAGGTATTTCTTTTGTCTGTCATACCTTCAGTTTGTAAACCGTATTTTGGCGTATTTCCGTCTTTGACCCGCCGCAACGTGCGCGTGCACGAGAATACATGTGTTCAAACGCGCATGAGGGGCTGAGATTGCATCACTCTGAATGCGCATGTGCGGCTGAGATTGCACCGGTCTGAGACTGCATCATGTCTGCATCCAGACACTCTTGCAATTGCGTGACTCTCACGCCGAATGCGTGAGAGTTGGCAGCCCTGTTGCCATAGCAACGGAAGTCCTGGGAGACTTTTCTGAAGTAACTTTCATGTGCGCAGGTGCAGTCCTCCGCACGTGAATCGGCTGTAGACATTAGCACAAGGCTAAGCTAACTGAAGCTCTCGCTGTTGTATTCAAGTGTGTGGTATGCTATAGCTTGTCACGGGGGTCATGCATTAAATGTTCCCGAATGAAAGTGAAAGTGCTAAACTGCAAAGTTAAAGTCGACAAATTAAAATTGAAACACCCGAAATGACATGAAACTTCGGAGAAAACGTGGATAGCGTGGTGACGCAATGACTAACTTTCCTGTCGTGTTCACATCCTGCCCCTTACTTTAGTGTTCCCGGTCAAAATTAACCGGTCTGTTTTAACTGCTCCTATATTAGCACAAAAAACTAAATTTTTATTCAACATTCTTTTAGCTGTGAACACTGTTTTAAAGTAGCATTTAACATGAATGTATAGAATTAGACATAAAAGAACTGCAGTGAAAATACAAATAGGCGCTGAAAATGTTTACAAAATGAAGAACAGATGACATAAATCAAAATACTTTGTTTCGTTACTAATAGACAGCTCGCTAAAATAACTATCACAGGGTTTTCAACAAAGAAATTGAAATTTTTATTCATCTGAATGATTTATCAACCAGCAAAGCACAAACAAATCGGTACACTTTCCTGTGTTTTGAGTGCTCAAATTTTTATTTAGTATAGTGTACTAATATAGGCAATAGTGACTGAGGGTATAGACAATGAGCATGGACACAGAACTAGCACTAGTTATACTCATTTTTGAGCGAGATGCTAATGGTCTAAACTGATAAAATAATTGATGCTAAGTGCTCCTGCTACACCCAGAGATAGGCTGAACAAAGAATAACAGAAAGAAAGAAAGAAACAAACACATACAGATGGGTTCACCGAATTGGTTCTATCACTATCTCTGCCCCCACATACAGTTGGTGGGTGGTGAGCGCTCTGGCGCCGCTGTCCTGTGGCTGCTGTCGCATCATCTAAGTGGATGCTGCACACTGGGGGTGGTGTGAGGAGACCCCCCTCATGATTGTGAAGTGCTTTGGGTATATGGCCATATACAATAAATGTGCTATATATATATACACATTACACTACATTACTTAACAATTGTTTTATCAGGAAATTAACTCATGTTGGAGGATCCAACCCTATCTCATGGCAGTTAATAACTTATTGGTTTAGTGGCTAATCCGTATGAATTCGTCCAATCTCATTCATACAATTTAGTACAATTTGCTTCTCCTCAATGACGGTCGGGTTTAGGGCTGGGGTTGGGGGCCACGCCTCCTTTTAAAAATTTTACTATTTTATATGACTGAACTTGTACAAATTAGCCACTAAACTGACAAAATGTAAAATAGTTACGTTTTCTATGTGAGATAGAAAGATTGAAGAGATCCGCCAAGCTGGAGGATTGGCACATAAGCGCGGAAAAGAGATGTGTACCTGCAAAAAACATCAGTCTGAAACGTGTGTGTGTGTGTAAGTGAGTGAGTGAGTTGGTATGGTGTGTATGGGGATGTTTTCTGTCTGATGGATGAATATTGTCTGGATACCCATTCATTTTCTATGCCGGTCACTTTTGACCAGGAACACCACATGTGTAACAAGATTGATTAAAACACTCAAAATTTAATGAAAGAGGTAATCATCACTTTTATATGTTCAAGTGCATAGTGTGGAGGATATCATAAGGCCTTGAGGCAATCAGATGTAAAACACAATAATTATGAGTGTTTTAAAAGTTGTAAATCGGTCAGATTTGACCCGAACACGACAGGAAGGTTAAAAGATTTAACACTTAAAATGGCAAATATCACTTTAGACATAATTAACACGTAGCAATTAACAATATAAACAGTTGTTTTCGATTCTTCAAAAGTCCAGGTCCACTCAACAGTTCTCCACGACCTCTGACCTGATTTGGGAGCTCCTGAAAATGGAGTTTTTAGAGACAAAAGATAGGGACAAAGACACTTCAAGTGAACATTCCTAATATTTTCAAAAATCATTTCAAAGATTAAAAACAGATTCAAATAACTATATGAATGAAGTAATGAGAAAAAGGATAAACGTTGATCCTTTCTGGTATGGATTTGAAGACAGGAATCTGACCCCATCAGAAGGAGAATGAAAATTTTTACAGAGATTGAATAATGTTGTCTTTCTCTGTACATTTGCCCTTAACTTCCACAGTGAGTTCCTTCTGTCATCATCTCCACATTATTATAGAGATTTATTATAAAGAATTGGGTTTTTAGACACCACAAGAATGAGCTCATTATGGAGGCCCGTTTCCGCCAGGTAAGGAAATAAATCAGGCCTTAAAAATCCAAATTATGACTTAAAATGAAATTATGACTTTTTTAAGGTTGTAGAAGTGACAGTGACTATGTTTACATGGATATCAATAAGCAAACTATTTGCCTTAATCTAATTAAGACAATAATATGATTAAGGAGTTTACACGAGTTGCTTTTTGAATGTTCCTTTCATGACCCCGTTTTACATGTTATAACGATTTAATCTACATCCAACTGGCAGATTACATACAAATGAATTCACTTTAATATAAAATGGCTGAGAGTATACTCAGCCTTGGGTAAGAAACAGATTGTACTGTGTGTGCGTGCGGGTGTTCTATTTATTTTTCGATCATTTCACAGGTCTGGGGTCAGCTCTGAAGTGGGGTCTGACGTTTGTATGCCTGAGATATTGTTCAGAGTTGTAAGCACGCACCCACATGGACATTTCTCTTGTATATCTGTTCTAACCAATCAGGTTAAACACCTATATGTATGACGCAGTTTATGACGTTATGTGAGAGTATAATTGTTGATGTTTTGAAATTGTAAAGCAGAGTGGCATATGAACTCGACAGAGTGTTGAAGCTGGCTTCTGCTGATGAAACCGCAAACTATCTTCAGTAAACTTTATTTTAATTGAATCTCTGGCTCCGGCTCTTCTTCATCTGACAGACTGGTCAATCGTTAGGTTCTGTAAAACATCCCTACACTTCAAATATTTCAAGTGATGTTTAACTTCGTCTCTGTTTGATGAAAATGCGCCAAAATAATAAATGAGAAATTTAACAGTCATTCATTTAGCACATTTTCATTAAACAGAGACCATCTAAGAGACTAAAGGTGTGTTGTAGATAACTTAGATATAACTTTATATTGTGATGCTCAAAACAATCAGATTACTTCAAAATAATGCAAACCATGAGTAATCTTGAATGAACATGTAGGAGATGAAGATGCTGTAAAAGCTCATTTGTCTGCTCTGAAAGTCCAGATTTGAGCATTAGAGAGACTCATGATGTTAAATAATGAACTCTTTCACAAGACTGTTATCACACGTTTAACAGCCGTCAGCAGCTTAAATCCATCAATGTGGTTGTTGTTAATGTTTGTGCATTTATGTGTGAATGACATCATCTTTACATCAAACTACAGAAAAACAAATGAGCGCTAGTGTGAGGTGTGTGTAATGCAGCGTGTATGGGGGCAGAACAGTAAATCTGGCATTATTCTCTCTCCTGGCTGCATTTAATAGGATGTGTTTTCATTGTTTATGTTCAAATAATGAAATAAACATAAGAACCGCATGAATAAGCAATCAAACATCACACTTTATTCATTCATCCTTCATTTATTCATTTGCCTGATAGGTGTTGCTGTTATGATTTCCAGAATGTCTCTGAAGCTGATTTGAGTGTGTGAGCTGTTGATGATATATTTGACAGATTCAGACTTTTCACATCTTCATCATCAAATAAACATCATCTCTAGTGGATTTGACTTCGACTTTTAATATTTGTGCACAAACAACAGAGAAAAATCAAGAATATAAAATAATACACACACAAATGACCTGTTCTTAGTCAATTATGTTGGTGACACACACACACACACACACACACGCACACAAACACAGAAACTCTCTCACACACAAACACGCTAGTCACAATATATATATATATATATATATATATATATATATATATATATATATATATATATATATATATATATATATATATATATATATATATATAATTCTGCACTCCCTGTATATATACAAATATTTTTGGAAGTAGTTTTTAGTTTGTTTTTAGTTTTAGCTATTTTAGGAGGATATCTGTGTGCGCAGGTGACTATTACTAAGCCCAAATTGGAGGCAAATCTGTGCATGTTCACGCGAGTGACAAACAATGTGAATGATCAAAAACAAAATCTAAGAGTGTAGGACAGTGTTCCCTGAATCTCCCCAAACTTTCTCTCCTCCCTAATCTTTCTCATTCTCTTTTTAGAGCCGACCATTTGATTGAAGTGTGCAATGTGCACAAATATTGTTATCGGTTCATAATAAAGTTAAAACTCATATAGAGTTATTTTTGTGTTATTGCAGCCTGGTAGAAACTCTCACAACCTGGTACTGGGCTGTGACCCCTGATCTACACTACAAAACAGTTACTGAAAATCTTCACACCTCTGTTTAAATCTTCAGGTGTTCAAAGGGTTTCATTTTCAGTAACTTGATATGTATTCAAAAGTTCACTCTTAGCTGATGATTGATAATAAAGCCTGTTTGGCATGCTGTCCCAGTAGACAGCCATGGGCTCATGAGATCCTGGGCTCCCTCCCGTTAGCTGGGCGAGAGGGGAGTTTGAGCTCAGGTAGATCTCGATGAACTCCCCTGACTTGTTTCTGGCTAATGACAGATAAATGGATGGCTAAACAGTGCTAATCACTGGGCCGCCATGTCACCCAATCTAGACAGGAGGGGAGTAGGGGTGGGAGGGGGATTCTTCAAGACAAAGAAAACTGAGGTAAGAAACTCTGGTTATTTATAGAAGTTAGGAACCTTCACCATCTGAATCATGTGAATCATGTATTAGCTAATGCAGGAACAGCCGTGGACAATCATAAGCATGTGATCCTCTCGCAAGTAGTTTATTAATAAACTTGAATGAACAGCCAAACTACATGAACAAGCTGCCATTTTGAATATACCCATGTTTGTGTGGACAAGGACTCATTTTTGAGGACTCTGCTCTCCATTGTGAAGCTTCATGTGAGCGCTGAGGTTTCTTTTACGTGTAAAGTCCTTTCCACACTCACTGCATTGAAAACGCTCTCCTGAGTGAGTCTTCATGTGTTGCTTAATAGAGTCTTTGCGTGTGAGACTCTTTCCACACTGATCACATGTGAACACTATAGTTCCAGTGTGACCATTCATGTGGTTCATGAGCCTAAATTTAGTTCTGAAGCTCTTTCCACACTGAGCACATGGAAACGGCTTCTCTCCAGTGTGAGTTTTCATGTGGTAATTGAATGTGCTTTTACGTGTGAAACTTTTACCACACTCTGTGCATGTGTAAGGTTTCTCTCCAGTGTGAATCCTCATGTGGATGTCAAGGCTTTGTTTTTGAGCAAAGCTTTTCCCACACTGTGTGCAAGTAAAAGTTCTTCTTCCATTGTGAGTTCTCATGTGGACTTCAAAGTTGCCATTTAGCTTAAAACTCTTTCCACACTGTTCGCAGGTGTAAGGTTTCTCCCCTGTGTGAACTTTCATGTGAACATTAAGGCTTGACTTTTGACTGAAACTCTTCCCACACTGTTTACAGCTGAAAGGCTTCTCTCCAGTGTGAGTTATCATGTGGACTTTAAGGCTGTATTTTTGGCTGAAACGTTTTCCACATTGATGACAAGTGAAATTACACCTAGATTTGGATTTCCGAGGTCTTCCACGTGATGAAGTCTTTTTAGTCAGTGTGGGTTTTTCATCAGTCATTATGTCTTGGTGTTTCTCAAACTGCTGTTTCTCTTCGATTTCATTCTGTTGAGTCTCTTCTTTCAGCACCATCGGGTCTTAAAAAAAAAAAAAAAAGTTTAGTATGAAGGCACAAAGAGACAAGCATGAAATGGATATTAAACCCACATATTAAAATGATGTTACCATTTACTCTGCGTCATGTGGTTTTAAACATTTCCTTTCTTCTGGAACACAAAGTATGCCAGCGTTTTTTTCACAATATCTTCTTTTGTGTTCTACAGAATCAAGAAACTCATAAAGGTTTAAAACCACACGAGGGAGAGTAAATGGCGAGGCATTTTTCATTTTAGGGTGAACTATCCCTTTAAACCACAGGTCTCAAACTCCATTCCCAGAGGGCTGCAGCTCTGCACAGTTTTGCTCCAACCCTAATCAAACACAGCTGATCCAACTAATCAAGGTCTTTAAGACTATTAAGAGACTATTGGAGGTGGTTGAAGTTAAACTATGCAGAACTGCGACCCTTCAGGAAATGAGTTTGAGACCCTTGCTTTCAAGGGTACCTATTAATAAACCTTTTTTTACAAGATGTAAGAGGTTTCAGCTCAAAATCAGATCATATACCTTGCAGAATATTTATTTTTGGGGGTCAGAGGAAAACCAAGCTCTTTTTGTGCCTGTAGCTTTAAATGCAAATGATCAAATGCACTCGCTCTAGATAACTCGTGTTGTGTCGTGTTGACCCGATTGAGACAAATCCTGCATGTTCATAGCAAGTACGCATAATTCATGCTAATATTTGTGAGTTTGCATTATTGTATATAACTTATGCAAATGTTTCCCAGTACTGGGTTGCAGCTGACATTGTAAATATACAAATAATAATGTTAACCCGGGGTTTGCGAATGTGAAACAACTGTTAATGAACACCCAGGATCATTTTATAACCTCTAGGGGCTGTTTCATAAAAGTGGTTTAGAAAAGCGGCGATTAAAGTAAAAAACCTGACTTCAATGAGCCGAACTAAACGTCCACGCTTAAATTGCTTCCATAACAGCAAGTTGAAGATCATTTGATCTAACTAATCTGAGTTGAGTTGAAATAATCTAGATAACTGCTCGTGCACGTTACTGTCGTGAAACCCTAAAGGTCGAGCACAGATGCATTGATTACGTTGTGTGCTACCATTGCAACGAGAACTGAAAGAGCTCTGAAATGAGACACAGCTGTTCACAACGAGTGGGCTGCGTTTGTTTTTAAGAGTTCAAACATATAATAATTTAAACATAATAAAATATAATCAAAAACTACAGAACAGCTTGCAACAAAGCAAGAGAAAAGGCTGACAGGAAATTGAAGATTTTAAAATATAGGCCATTATTTAGGCCTATTAACGTTAAGTTATTATTTCACAATACATTGAAATTGTTCTTGCGCATGCGCGCTTAGCCTACTGCCAATTGCTGCTTGCAAGTAAAAGATTAATGCATTGCAGGCTCCCTGTAACATTCAAAATGTGCTTAACGTAACAACATTAAGTTTAAAACGATGGGTATAAAGAGCCATGCACGCCTACGCGGCGAGATTTTTCATTTGCTCCCAGATCTTCTGCAAATGGCTGTTTCCCTTTGACATGTGGAAAAATATCTGTATATTAAAGTAAAGCTACAGCTCAGCCCAGATCCATCTCCCAATTATTCCATTCGGGTTTACAGCTTTAAAGAAATTTTTAAGAAATGTAGCCTACTTCTTTATATCAGTCATATGTATATATGTATATATATATATATATATATATATATATATATATATATATATATATATATATATATATATATTAGGGGTGTAACGGTTCACAAAAATCACGGTTCGGTTCGATACGACACAGTGGTGTCACGGTTCGGTATGTTTTCAATACAGCAAAAAAAGAAAAAAGCCAGATGATTTCTCTGATTGAAATCTTTTTAATGTATTAAAACTAACACCATAAAAGCATGATCTCTCTTTTTTTCTCTCTCTTTTTTTTTTTTTACTTTGAAATTGGGGTGGGCGATATGGAAAAAATATCATATTACCCCCCGGTTTCACAAACAAGGTTTAAGGCTAGTCTTAGATTAAATTGCATGTTTGAGCTGTCTCAACTGAAAATAACTTGCAGTGAGATGTCTTAAAATATGTCAGTGTCATTTTTTGTTTACAGGTGCACACCAATAATGTATTTTTCTAAGGCTGTTTTTATAAATGTGGCTTAAATAGCCTAATTTAACTAAGGTCTAGTCCTGGCTTAAGCTAAGCCCTGTTTGTGAAACTGGGCCTACGATTTTTTCTGGGGGAATCACGATTCACGATTCAATTAATGTCCCTATATAAAAATATACTCTTACCATGTATGTTTAAGAATATTTTAATCAGGGCTTTGAACCGAATTACATTTGCAGGAGCAGAAACAAAAAAACAAGATCAACTTTAATTGTTCTGTACAGAAATGTTTACAGTTAGCCGGTTAATAAGTTATTTTATTGTTCTCTTTATTTCATGAATTTGGGAGACAAAAAGCATTCATTTATATCATGTGTACAAATGCGACTGTGGAGCATACAACGTGAAATGCCCGCGAAGCAGATGTCATAAGCGAGAGTCGTTTCTGATGCATCGACCTTGTCTTAAAGGTTACCGAGAATCTGCTCTTTCATGTACAAAGGTATGCTTCGGTTTAAGTTTTTGCTATTAAAACTTGTATTTATACAAAGCGTATAATTGATTGTCGATTGTTTTTAGATGGGTCTGCATTGTTAGGGGTATTTACAGTTTTAACCCAAAGAATGACCAGTCTGTCAGATGAAAAAGAGCCGGAGTCAGAGATTTAAATAAATAAATAAAAGTTTACTGAATATAGTTTGCAGTTTCATCAGCAGAAGCCAGCTTCAACACTCGCAATGAGTTCCTAGGCCGCTCTGCTTACAATCACAAATCAACATCAATTATACTCTTTACACAATGTCATTTTCTGCGTCATACATATAGGTGTTCTAGCCTGATTGGTTAAAACACAGATAGACTAGGAAAATTTCCACGTGGGTGCGTGCGTACAATTCTGAACAATATCTTAAGCATAAATGTCAGACATCCAATAGACTGTTTAGAGCTGACTCCAGACCTGTTAAAAGTATCTACAATCAAATAGAGCACACACACTTAAAGTACAATCTGCTTCTTATCCAAGGCTGAGTGTACTTCTCAGCCGTCTTTATCAAAAACTGGTTGAAAACCGGTATAATCTACATTCAGACAGTTAAATTCTCACTACACCAAGTCTATCTTGACTAAAAAGTAAAATCACTTTAGACGAATTAACCGTAAAAATAGCAAAATCACTTAAGACATTTTAGATAGAATTAACTCATAGAAATAACAATAGAAACAATATAACAATATTGTTTCAAGTCCTCAGCCGTTCATTTCCACTCAAGGTCTCCATGACCTCTGACCTAGTTTGGTGGCTCCTGAAAATAGTTTCAAAGAGACATGCAATGCACTGAACATTCTTACATAAAGCAGTGTATTTAACTTATTCATTAGTTGAAATCATTTCAAAGTTAAATACTCATTCAAGTAATCAAATAATCATATTTAATAAACATAACGAGACATAGGATGATGAGGAAAGGATAAACGTTGATCCATGCTTAGATGAACTGGACGGTAGAAATCCGAATCCTTCAGCATAAAGAAAATCCTTTCGTTAATATTTCTCTTGTGACAAATCATCTGATAAATCGATCTGTATATTGAAGGATGAGGGGCAGCTCATAAACATAATAGATAGCCTAAAGTTTTGAATGATATCCTTATAAACAATGCATTAATAAAATACATTATTTACAAGGCTACTAAAGAAATAACCGAATATGCATCCGCATGAGGTAGGCTAAGCGCTCGTTTTTATATAAACTATAAATGTCTGGCCGTGATGCGTATTTATGTCAGTCTATAAAAAAATAATATAGCTCAAAACACTTTCAATTTTTAGAGAAAGTACACTGTAAAAATTAAAGGTTCCTGAAGGCACCTTTTGGGGTTCTTCACATTGCCACACCGGCGGAACCCTCTAAAGAGGGTCTAGGCACCTCTAGGCACCCTTTCAAAAGGGGCAGTTCTCTGAGGAACTTCAAGGGTTCCTGGAGGAACCCTCTTATTAAGAATGACCAGGAACCACCTTGAGTGCTTTGAAGCACCATTTATTTATTTTTTATGCTTGTTTTTCCCATCCCTCTTAATTTATTGTTTATGCAAGCATGTTTAATCATAAATTTAATATCTATCTATCTATCTATCTATCTATCTATCTATCTAGATAAAAAATACATCACATTTTCAATAAATAATCACTTTTATTAATCAATATACATCACAATTACATTCACATAATATGATTAATAACGTAATATACATTTTAATGCAAACAATCAAATTTAAATAATGTCTAGCAATAACAGCCAGCAACATCTTCAGCTGTCCACTGTTCACATTCAAGGTGTCCCTATAAAAGTAAATTAAAAAGTAGTTAACCTGAGAAGTTATGAAAACAAAGGAAATTCACAACATTCCCAGAGCCATTTTTTTTTACTTATCAAGACATTCACAAAAGATATGCAGAACATTTCTGAATAACAAAATGAAACATGAATAAAGTCAGAAATTGTCTCAATTTATATAAAAAGGATTTTTTCACTGCTTGCAGAGTGCCCATATACTTCAATAAAGGCAAAATCCAAATAATGTAAACCTCTCAAATATCTGAGTACAAGCAGAAATAAGACAACACAAAAGCTGTGTCTGAAACCACTCCCTCCTTAGTGCACCCCACATATATTCCCACATATTCCCACTGCATTTTAGCAGTTCAAGTTCCTTCGTCCCAAAGTCATTGGGTTTTTTCAAAGGGATTTCAGTTAAATCGCTTAAATAAGGTTCGTGGCTAACACAAACTCAAGACACTTTCACGTTTTATTCTACGACATAAAACACATCAGTTACATCACACTCGCTTCTTTAATAAGGCGGTTGCTAACAAGTTGCTAAATGGGACTACAGGCAGTGTTGGAGACATTATACGTCATCGAGCTGAGCTAGTCTGGAACGCAGCTCGCTTGCGTTGGGCATTTGGATTAGTCTGTTATTTAAGCATTTTCATGAATAGTATTTTATAGTTTTCATATTGTGTGTAGATAATGCCTTCACTTGTAAAGACAGATTAATTTGTTGATCATTTATTTTAATTAAACAATATTATGGGGATACTGCTTAGCAGTGCAGCCTGTCTCTTTTCTGCTCTCAGTAATGCAAAAGTGTGAATAAATGTGTAAAAAAAATACATACATATTAACTCTCATTTTAAGGTGATCAAAGGATTTTTTGTCTGCTTTTTTCTTCATCTGAGCACATTTAACTCTGTCATAACTGCAATATTTACACTCCTCCTTAAAATTTATAGCACATGTGACTGTATGGGCTGCTTTTCGCTGTACTTTGTGACAAAAAAAAAAAAAAAAGAATATTGAATGTTGTTCTGTGTCCATGATGGAACTTGCAGGCATTTGATAGACTTGTCCCCCACGCTTCATTTCTGTCATCTATTACTAAGGTAAGCGGGCTGTATGCATGCGAGCGATACACTTATTTAAATGTGTCTTATGATAATATTATGTGTGCACATTTATACATACAGTTTTAAAACTTTTACAACAACCGTAAAGCAAAACAAAATGCATTTCCCACGTAAAAACTTTCCAAAAGACATGTAGGTCTATGTGCTTTTGCGTATTTATTGGTTTATAATATATAGCGTGGATTATAAACCGAGAGAGTAAATCTTTGTCATGGATCATATTTCTAAACAAATAAGCTTGAAAAGTTGTCGTTAGCAGGGTGAACATGCGGGGAGAACATGCAAACTCCACACAGAAATGCCAAATGACCCAGCCGAGGCTCGAACCAGCGACCTTCTTACTGTGAGGCGACAGCACTACCTACTGCGCCACCGCGTCACTGTCTTATATATAAAAAAATATGTTTACAATTTTTCTTTTTTTCTTTTTTAAATACTGTTCGTTTGATGTGCTTTGGTCCACTCTTTCACACTGGTGCAGCGCTGCCTGACATGGTGATTTACATTCAGACTAATGCAAAGATTAAAATGATCTCTGAACATTGAATATGAAGGGCGAAAAAAACCTGTGATGTGAAAAACCGCACCGATCTTAGTTTGGTTTGAACATGAACAGAAGTGAGGGGCTGTATAGTGAAAAGTGAAAGCACCAGCCTCCATTACGTCAGGTACCTGATCTTGTTAAAGACATTGAGGGCAGTGAGGCATCGTAATATGGAGAGTGGACCTAAGCACATCAAACGATCGGTAATAAAAGAAAAATATAAAATGTATAAATTTATGTTTATGTTTCAGACATAAATGTAATGCTTGTATTTGCACCAGCTCTGTGATGCACATCCAATACTTCACGCATTGTGTTAAATTAGGCTTTCCAGTCTCCGTGTTCTAGAGATGCGCGGATCAGCTCAAATGTCAACCGAATCCGCTCCTTCATTCTAATCATCCACCCGCCATCCGCCCGCACATATTGTTTTATCTGATATATATATCCGCACCCGACCCGCACCCGATCGACACTTTAATAATTCTAATTCTTTGTTTTAAGCATGATGATAGGTGTTACTTTCTCCGCAATGTCCGGCGGCAGAGTAACAGCTCATTAATTCATGCTCGAGCAAATGATGAGACGGACAAAAGTACTCGATGCATGCCCTTCTTTTACTTATTTCAGTGTTTTCAGGTTCACAGTGCAAAACAGCTCCCGGGTGGAATTACTGAAGTAAACATAAAAAAACCGGATAAAACTTTCTCCCTCTAATTCACCGCACGCACAGCACACAGCGAGAGCTCACGTCACACAGCATGCGTGTCGAACTACACTACCCACAATGCCCCTCGCTATGGACTATGGACTAAAGCAGTCACCGTGGATCGTTCGTTATTAACAGCAGATTCAGCTTTTACATATACAGGAAAAAGAACAAAAACGGTGTCCCTTCAGCCTAAACAGCAGCTATGTTGTGTGTACTTGGCCCTTTTCTTAACACTGTGCATCTGCCTGGATTCGGGCGATTCCGCCTCGCCTCCAAAACACGGCTGGCTGCACTAAATGAGCGTTCGCGCGCACCGCTTGTTGCAGGAATGCACACGCTTCTCCTTGCAAGGCGCTGCAGTCGTGTAAATAAGCGATCTTGTTTCTCCCAGAACGATAGCAGATTTCCCTGATGAGTCCTCTAACTGAAGTTAGCACAGTATTGTTGCACTTCATCCATTATTTTGGGCGTCTCATCTTCACATTCTGCGAAGTCCACTCTCTGCTTTTTTGCTGGTCAACTGCTATGACCCGCGACCCACCCGCAATTAATCATAATGTATTTTTTTATTACCCGACCCGCCCGACCCGCGGATTATCCGCAGCGCCCGCGGATATAACCGCCATCCGCGCATCACTACCGTGTTCAGTCCATTACTTCCACTGTATCTGTTCAGCCAAGGGAACGAAACCAACCCCGTGACGTCAGACACAGCAATATATAGCTGCACCCTAGCTCTAAAAATATAAACTATAGTAAAACATGTTCTTTTCTTCAATAATGGTTACATTAATCAAGCTTGTTTAATATATTTTCACTAAGGTGGAAATCAATTTACAAATTAATGTAAACTTGACTGAGTGCTTCACTTCCCCTTTAAAGGGACAGTTCACCCAAAAAGTTTAATTTTGTCATCATTTACTCAACCTTCACTTATTTGAGTTTCTTTCATCTGTTGAACTGAAAACAGAAAACCTATAACCCCTGTCTTCCATAATTTTGTTATGATGGTTATAATTTATGATAATGGTTAAAGATTTTCAGCTTTAATCAAAATATGTTTTGCGCTGAACTAAAGAAAGAAAATCAAACAGGTTTGGAACATATTAGGGGTGGGTAAATGATGACAAAATTGAAATTTACTTTAAACCATGTTTATTTGTGAGGTGGTATTAACCAACTCACTACTCTGTAAAAACTATAAATGTGAATTTTCACTTACTAGTCAAACAGAACGAAGCATCCTGGAGATGTTGTCTAACAGGCATTCAGCTCCAGCACTGCTGTGGTGCAGCCCATCAGCATGGGAAAGCCTAGGACGATCCCAGAAAAGATTCCATTTGTTAATAAAGATCAGCTTTTGTTTTTCACACCATGTTAATAGCCATTCATTCAGAGCAAAAAGTCTACTGAACCTTTCATGTCCACAGCAGTTAGTAGAAAGCTGTCCAGAAATGATGATCTGCATTGCAAGTGAAGTGGGTCAGACCGTCTCAATCAGGCTCCCAAAGTCCCTCTGCTACCTGGATTTGATACAGCAAACTTTAAATTTCTAGTCCATATCTGTCACAATGTTTACACCTAATATGGATACATCAGAAATAAGCAAATGAGAAAATAAGTTAGTGATTTTAGACGCTTAAAAAGTTAAAAGTTTATTATTATCAGTTCAGTGTTACCCAGCTGGATAATGATTTTTAAATAATATTGTTTGTTAAATTAAGTATGTATTTCTTAAATTTATTTCCAATTCAGTTACTTAAAAAATTCTTACATTTGAGGTGACTCAAACGGCTTTTTGAGACAGAACACTGAACAATTTCAGGGTTTATGTGGATGTTCTGAGAAGGGAAAAAAGGCTATGTACGTTATTGGTGTGAATGAATAAAAAAATTATTGAAGTACATAACTTAGACACAATTTGTCACACAGGTAACTGTTTCAGAAACGCAAATAATAACAAATGCGTAATATTACTTACAAACAATATGAGGAAAGAATATGAGCATCGCGGCTAAAACAATCATATAAGCAACCCTCCTCAAGACACTTTTCACACACCGTATATGTAAGGCAAGAAAAAATAAATAAAATAATATATTTGTGGAAAAAAGCCGTCTAATAAGCAGTATGAATGTATAACGTTATCTGTTTAATTTGAAATTAACGGTCGCTTGCAATGGCTTTCAGGGAAGCTTCGTGTTCAGTGACAATAAAATATTTCGACATAAATCAATATTTTACATCAAATTATTTATATTTGTGTGAGGTAGACGTGTAATTTGAGTGATTATGTATATCCAGCCGATTGTTATCGCAAAATAATACCCTTATCTTATACAACAGCAATCGTTTCGCGAGACGTTCCTAAAACAGCTTACACGACATAATGCGTGTAAGTGTATATATTTGTGTGCAAATCGTATCTAATTTGTATATTTATTTTGCCAACTTACTCACCTTGCGTGTGTTAGAGATGACAGCCGTCATGAAATGAAGGAAGAAGCCGTTACAAAGCGCTATTTGAAAACGCTCCTCCGGCCTGCACCTGCGCGTGCATGACGACTGGAGAGATCCAAGTGCGCGCGTCCGCGTCATGTTTATATTATTTTATTAGTCCCGGTTAATTTTTTTTTTTGACAACACAATTCATTCCAGTCCATTAATCCAAGAAACAGATGAAGAAACATTTAAATCAGAAAATTAAAAATGTACAAAATGCTGCGTTCATTAGCAAGTTATCCTTGTTGGTTTATCAAAACAAACTGGAGGAATACTTTTTATTAATAAACCAGAGCTCATAGCCTATATATTTAAGTTTAGTAATATCTTAATTATTTTTCATGAGGGGATTTTTGAAGGACTGTGTTATATAGTTTCATTTAATAATAATAATATTAATAATAGTAGCTATTGTTATTAATATTGTTATTATTATTATTGCAGCTGTTGTTGTTGTTATTATTGTTGTTTTAAATGTCAAAATTCAAGGGTCTAATGGTCAAGTGACAGAAAATTTAATTAGTCCCCTATAATAATTATCATTTTCATAATTGTACATGCCTGTGCATGTTTTTGTCTCTTTTTTTCCTCTGTTGTGGCTCATTTGTATTTTACCCTCCAAAATTACTTTTACATTTTTGTATTTTTTCACAATTTCCTAGTCAGTCTCCTAACTGCAATCAAGTTAACATGTAGACTCTAATCTATGATATTCTTATGTTTTCACAGTGAGTGCCACACAAAAAAGAAAAACATGCATCAAATTTCATATCATTCTAAAAGCACAAATAACTAACTAAATACTAAGTAAGTGAACATGCATCTCATTTTCTGGCCTCCATAATTGTCCTATTTAATTATCACAAAAAAAAATCTCTTGGTTCCTTTAAGTGCTAGCTTTTAGAAGCTAGATCCACCAGGAACCATAATATAAGTTTACAAATCTTACAGTAACTCTTTTTTGGAATTTGAGTTCCTCTAATAACTTTCAAAGTGCTTCAAGGTCTTAGTGTAAGGAAACAGTGACTCCAGAACCTCAGTATTGACAAAAAGTGCTTGAAGGATCCCAATTACTGCAAAAGGGTCCTGCAAGTATTGCAAAGACTGTCAGTGGTTCCTCAAGGAACCCCTTTTTGAGAGAAAGAGCTTTGAGGCACTTAAAATACATTTTAAAGTTCCTTGAGTACTCAACAGGGTATTTGAAGCACCATTACTTTTTACAGTGTATGTAAAGTTTGCACAATCAAGGTTTGGTCTTATTAACCTGCAACCCATAATTAAACGTCATGTAGCCTACTTTTTGATTACTTGACCCGCGGATTAACCGGCACCCCTACACCCGTCGCAATGCGGCGCAAGACGCGACGCATTTGTTGTTACACCTTTTCTGTTTATTCATGACTTTTTTATAATGTTATTATTATTATTAGTAGTAGCAGTATTATTTACTATATGCATATTTATATTTGTTTTATTAAAAACACGATTAGATTTGCCCACCTGTCAGGCTTTAGACAATATGGGGTACAGCATGTGTGCTTGGAAATAACTCAGTTTTTGCACAACACTTCGTTATTATTGTTCATTTATTCGTTTGCTGGAAATTAGAACTAAATTTAGAAATAGTTTTGAAACAAATCTTTGCGTTTAACAAACGAAAATAATTATGTATAGGCTAATGGATGTCTGTGTGTACAACACATTTCCTGATCGACGAGAGTGAAAGTGAAAGTAAAAAATTAGGAGGCTCATTCTCTCATTCTCGCGCTGCAAATGCTCTGTTTAACTGTTTTTTTTTTCACTAGTGAAGCTTTCAGTTTTTTCACTTACAAAGTCCACCATGTAAATAGCAAATGCGCCATGGAGCGACGCAACTGACTCTTAAAAGGAATGGGAGATGAGACTCTGGTTTATTCTCAAAACACATCTATAACTGATTAAAAGATTAAGCTCAACCCTGTTAGACCATGCGCCGTGGCGCAGAGCAGATTTTTCCATTCATAAAATTGGGGCTCTAATGTTTTGCCTTGGTGCGCCTTTTTTTCTTAGGTTCACCACGCATTGCAATGAATTTATACAATTTTAAATTTATATTAAAGATAAATAAGGCAAGAAAATGAGAATGATACGTTTTATATCTTTAAACCAACAAAAAATATCTTGTGGTATGCACTTTTTTAATAAAAATCCTTGTAATTGTATTCAACATGCAATAAAGTGCCATCAAAAAAAACTAAACCGCATAATCTTTTGTATTTACAAGTAAAATTAATACTCGGCCTATGCCTAAATCCAAAAACCACTAAATAATTTAGATATTTATAAATTACACTAATTAAACTAAATAACTATATATTACGCTAAATAACTAAAATAGGCTATATAATCTTATTCTCTGATTAAAACAAGTGATTTAGCAATGCCGTACCACCGCAGTGACCACTTTTCCCGAAGTTATGCCTTTCTTTTTTACTCTTAATTTTTTACTCTTACTCTGTCTTTCAAAAAAGTCTATATGTAGGATATTCTGTAAAAAACTAAATCAGAGCCAAATGTTATGTTGCCTAAACGGCTATTCAATTTCTAATAAAATTAAAACCAAAATACAATTAATTGCATTTTTCGTTTGATAAAAATATACGGAAACAAAATAAAATCAAAAGGTGGCTAGTTTGTAATTTGTTTTAGTATTAATAAAACAACATGCATAGACTATTTAAGCTTAACGGCTATAGCTACGCTGCCAATAGGCCTTTAAAAATATTATTTTACTGTGTACTGGATTATAATGTATATTTTACAATAAAAAACTAAATATAGCATGTCTCACTGTCATTTAAAACATGTAATTCATAATACATCAAAAGGCGTGTTTCAGCACTTGCTTAGTGCTGCCGGTTTAAGTAGACGGGGCTGGCTGTGTGTAGCGCCTTTAAGCGGCGTCTGTCAATCAACCGCTGGTGAGCGGGAGCACGTGTAAGAGTGCAGAGCCTGTATAGATAAAACCAAAAGCAAGTTCATATTATAAATATTTCATTAACATTACTTATTGAAAATTCATTTAATTTTACCCCTCGAATAGAATTTTTTTTAGTTGCACCATTAAGAAATCAGGGCACTCTAGAGCCCTGCAATACTTTGTAATATCGTTATTAACCGGTATTTTTTTTCTAGAAAACCGTTTTCGGAATGTTTTGTTTAATACTGAAGGCCAGAAAAATATAAATTCTGCTTGGAGTGAACCTAATGTTTTTTTTTTTTTTTTTTACGTTTTTAAGCCCTATATGGCCCTATATTTTGGAGATGCGCAAAAAAAAAAAACGGTTAATGGAAACGACATGATGCGCATAAATTTTGAAAATGCGCATAAAAAACATAGCCCATGCGCATAACTGAGTAGGATAGACTTTTTATTCGATAAGAAAAGATGCGCATAAACTACGATGGAAACACTTTTACAGCACAAATTCTAGTGTGCACATTAAAAAAAAGGTCATGTGATTTTGTTATAATAGATCATGTGATGATAAAAAAGTGTGTTAATGGACAAACCAGCAGGCTGAGCACATTTATAAACCATCTGAAATGTTGTTTTGGTCATTCGAAAATGCCTTACCATTTAAGTATTAGTGTTATTATATTATTAAAGACCTCCAGAATCAAGAGCGTCTGTGCTCCGTGTCTGACACCTTCAAACGCCACTGCGCGTTCACTGTGTGTCAGTGTCAGGATTGCCTTCCGAGGCGCAAGTCATTTATTAGATTAACAAAAAGATTGACGCAGGAAGGCAGCATGTTGCCTGTCAGGTCATTTGGGATGCCTTGTTGAGTGTTGTTGCACTGAAAACATTATATTCTGTACACTTATTCTCTTTGATCTTTATAGAAATTTGTCTGAATCGTTCGGTTCGTAATGCGTACCGAACCGAAAGGCTCGTACCGAATGGTTCGATACGAATACGCGTATCGTTACACCCTTAATATATATATATAATTGTATAAATATATATGTATAATTCTCAATACAATATTGAACCGTTCGGTACGACATCCACGGTTCAATACGCGCTTGTGAATTGCGTTTTTTCCGGTTTTACGTTTAAATAATTTATGTGCGTTTTATTTCTCTCCGAATAGACTGTTTGTGTGTCCCTGTAAGTTTACGAGCTGAGATGAGGAAACTCCTCCCCGCGAGTAAATATTCAATCAACTACAGGGCTCGAAAATAAGGACTGCCCGATGGCCCGGGGCCAGCATGAGAGACGCTCGGGCCAGTGTACAGAATGGTCACTAGCCCGATCGGGCCAGTGCTGCCTTGTCACAAAAGTTTGGCTGCGACTGTCTGTCAATTGCGTGCAAATACAATCTTAGGGTGCTTTTACACATAGACGTTTGTTTCGGAATCTGTCTCTTTCCCCCCGTTAGCGCGGTTTGTTTGGCATATGCGAGTCCAGGAATCGCGCTCAAATCAGCGCCAAATCAATCGCTCCGAGATCGCCTGAATGAGGTGGTCTCTGCTCGATTAAGCAGATCGATTGTAGTGAGAAAACAAAACAATTCAACGAACTAAGGACCCAGGCTATACCACAGTGTTTTATGATTGTGTAATAGCCATATATACGAATGATGAGCAGGGCGGGATGTCATTCCTACCGGTAAATATGCGTTTCGTGTCTAATGCGAAAGTGAAAGCATGCTGAAATATTAACGAGAGCTGTTTATCAGTTAGGAAGATTGAACGAAGTTACCAACTGATAATCTTTCCATATTTTATTCTTATGATATGTTATATTAAGCCTTTTGTTTTGTTCATTTCTGCACTGACAGCTCGAAAGAAAGATCAACATTGATCTGCTTCATGATTTAATGCATGATCTGATGATCGGTTCATCTATTTTTTGTAATTTAAGCCTATAACGCATAATTCTAGCCAACGTTTCTTTAATAGATTATTTCAATAGATTTTTACAAAACTTGACAACTGAAATGAGGCTCTGTATGAGAAAGTCTGACCTCTCTGATTTGTATTTATGTCTTTGGGTGTCAAAATTAAAAGTGCATATTTTCGCTTATAAAATATATACACAACTGCTCAAGTTTGGGGTCAGTATGATTGTTAAATATTTTAAAATAAGCTTCTCCTGCTCACCAAGGCTACATTTATTTCATCATAAATACAGCACACATTGTAAAATTGTAAAATGTTACTGCACTATAAAATAACTGTTTAAAAGTAGTTTATAATTTAATTTAATCATTTATTCCAGTGATTTTAAAGATGAATTTTCAGCTTCATTACTCCAGTCTTCAGAGTCACATGATCCTTCAGAAATCATTCTAATATTAATTATTATTGTTTTTATTATTATTATTATTATTATTTTTTTTTTTTTTAATGGTATTTTAATAAAAGCAATAATGTCTGGAGTAATAATTTTATTTGAAACTACATACAATAAGAAAGCAGTTATTAAGAAGATTTAATTAATATTTAATGCCCAGTTTGTACATGGGCTACCAGCAGCTGTGAGATTTTAGTGTTAATTTTTTTTTATTATACAATACACTAGGAACTAGTGTACCTTTCTTGGCTTTGAAGTAAAATAAAGGAGTATTGCAATAAATCGTTTTTATTTTTTTCTCTTTCCTACTGTTCCTAATGCCTAAGCATAGAATAACAATAAAAAAAACAAACACTTATGTGTTAAGCCATCAGAACCGAACCGAACTGAAAACCGTGTTAAAAAACCGAGGTATGTATTGAACCGTAAGCTAACTGTATTGTTGCATCCCTAATATATATATATATATATATATATATATATATATATATATATATATATATATATATATATATATATATATATATATATATATATATGTGTGTGTGTGTGTGTGTGTGTGTATACACACAAACACACACACTATTAAGTGACTATAAAGTTTAATTATTATTAAGAGGTTAAGTGAATTAAAATGACATCAAATTACAGCAAGTGAATGTTATGATCTTGATTAAGCCTGAACTTAATACTTAGCCTGAGAGTTAACCTGCCCCAGACCAGGCTTTTTCTCTAAGCTTGGTTTATGGAATAGGCCTCCTAGAAATAATAAACAGGAATAATAAACGGTCACACTACTTGCTCTACAAACAAATGTGCTCATGACTATACATACAAAGAAAAATAATACAATTAGAAAATATGACTTTACAACATCAAGCAGCATTAGGCATGGGCCAGAATAAGATTCTGACGGTATGATAACCTTGAATAAAAATATCATTGTTTCCCTGTACTGTGATTACTGCTCTAAAATATATTCTTTATAAATGTCTGGGTAAAAAACTAAAACTTTTTCCCCTTTGAACACAATATATTTTCTTTTGAGAAACTTTTACAATATTTTGGAGCAGTAAACATTTCAGGCTTAATCATTCAAATGAATCATTGACTTCTGCTGTCTTCGTTTGTTTCAAAAGCACAGATTTCATTCATTCATTTTCTTTTCGGCTTAGTCCCTTTATTAATCTGGGGTCGCCACAGCGGAAGGAACTGTCAGCATTTGTTTTTACGCAGCGAATGCCCTTCCAGCCGCAACCCATCACTGGGAAACATCCATACACACTCAGGCCCCGTTTACACTAATGCGTTTTCGTTTTAAAACGAATAAGTTTTGCTACAGTTACGCCATCCGTCCACACTACGCCGGAGTTTTCGAGCCCCGAAAACGAAGCGTTTTGGAAACGCTGAAGAGCCCGTTTTTATACTGATACGCTGCTGCTCCGTCTCAGTGTGGATGGGGAAAAACGGAGATGTCTGAAAACGGAGGCGTGGCTGCTGAGATTCGCTACCTGATTGGGGCTTTTGGGTCATTGCGTTTCCTTCTCTTATTTGTCAAGCCCCTATCACATGACTATAACGCTACCGGAAGACGGCAGACCAGCCTTCACTGTAAACAACAACACTGACACAGAAATGGGAGCGTTGTTTGCACTACTGTCCGTTTTAGGTGCCAGTGTGCAGTTAAACTCTGCCTTTTTTACTACAGCAGCTGCATATATTCACAAGAGGCAAGCTATTGTTCGAGCACTCGCTAATCACTCGCGTTCATCGTTCAACCAGCGTTTGTTGACTAACAATAACCAAATGCCAAGCGAGACACATGCTTTCTGTTTATACTTGAACGCGCATGCCCAGAGTGCGCGAATGGTTACGTGATATACGTTTTTGGTGGAGTAGTGTGGACGGAGATATGTTTAGAAACGCTAGATGAAACGCTAGTGTGGACGCGGATCGTTTTTGATAAAAAACACCGTTTTAAAACGAAAACGCACTAGTGTAAACGGGGCCTCATACATTACTGTCATATTTAGCATACTCAATTCACCTGTACCGCATGTCTTTGGACTTGTAGGGGACACCGGAGCACCCGGAAGATACCAACGTGAACACAGGGAGAACATGCAAACTCCACACAGAAAATGCCAACTGATCTAGCCAAGGCTCGAACCAGCGACCTTCTTGCTTTGAGGCGAACTTGCTACCCACTGTGCCACCGTCACACACAAAGATTTCATTACAATTTAAAACAGCATCTTTGGATATCTTTTCTGCTGGAGATACTGTTGTCCTAATAAAACTTAAAACAAAACATTAAAAAATACCTTAGATATACCATGACACGGTATAGCATAACATTTTGGTGGTTTTAAAACCTTGACTTTTCCAAACTGTGGTATACCTTGAAAGCAGTTATTGCCCCATCCCTAAGCAGCATAACACTGTTTTTAGGATCTAAAAATTAATTCTTTAAAAAAAGTCTCAAGCAAAAAGAATCCAATGGCGGCGCCTGCTGGTACGTGAAGAATATGGTCAATATTTTGAGTATTTCTGACGAACTTTACACTCAAATGTTAGCATATCATCAGCATGCTGTAATCTATTTCTTAAGCAGTAAAAGTCATTTTTAGACTAGTTTGTTGGTCAGTTGTAGTCAGTGCAATGCTAAACGTTATTGTTCCACTATAATTTGTTCGTTTTGTCTCTCGTCGTCCCACAACATCATAATATAGTTTAGAATACTGTACAATGTTTTATAATAATTAATTATTTTAGTGTCCATTTCATTCAGCATATTTAAAATTGGGGGCATTCACTGTTTTTGACATACTTTAAACCAGGGTTTCTGCAGGTTTCACAAAGTTAAATGTAAGACTTTAAGACATTTTTAAGACCATTATGAATGAAATTCTAGACTCATAAAGGGCGAAAGGCTAAGGAATTTTTCAAGATTTTTATTTGCTTGATCAATTTTTTTTTTTATTATTTAATACATTTATTAATACAATAATAAATGAAAAATTTACTTGTATCCATACACTTTTGTCAACATAAACTTTCTTTAAAAAATAATAATAAATGTTTTCAACGTTTTAAAAACTATAATAAACTAAATCTATGCACAACAATCTGTCCAGGTCGATGTCCTCAGCAGTAAATACATGGAGCACGTTTAAACAAATGTTATTGGAAAATAATTAAAGCATTATGATAAATAGAGTTAAAATGACGTTTTTGAACGAAAAGTTTAAAGTTTTATTGAGATGATTGTTGGTGATTGTATGGGTTTTGGCCAGATTGGGTAGCAAAACATGAACAAAGGAAAATGAAGACTTGTTTAAAAAAAGATTTAAGACCTACAACACAATATTTCAGTCAATTTAAGACTTTTTTAGGCCTAAAATTTTGATTTTGGTATTGAAGACATTTTAAGACCCCGCAGAAACCCTGTTTAAACTAAATTGTGATCAACGTGACATGAAAATGGAAAGTACTAAGCCAACACTATCACTGTAATAGCAGATATCTTCTATGAGAATACTGTAGGTCAAATATTGTTAGCTCAGTTAAACTTCTTTAATTTATTGTTTTTATTTATTTTATATAGCGCCAGGGCACTTTACAAAACAGTAGAAGAACAAGACAAGCAATAACCTTAAGAAGGTAGAGAAAATGGGAGACTAATAATACATAAAATAATTACAAAAGACATGAGAACAAGTAACAAGAAAGAAACTCATTCCTGTCTTTCAATGAGAGCTGATGTGCATTTAGGAGAAGGCAGCACACTCAGGGCTACACGATGAATTTTAATTTATTATTAAAATGAGGATTAAATGACTGAGTTGGTCTTTGAGAATGAAAATTAACCTGTTTGTTCCTGCAGATCTTCCTGTTTGACTCTGAATGTTTCTTCAATCTTCACATCTTCACTCTCCTCTTTAATAAACGCCATCTTTATAACAGTGTGGAGATCAGTCGCTTCAGCAGGAGTTTTTCTCTGTGTTTGGACACTTTATCCTGTTTAAAATGAACAAAACAATAAAAATGTTCTGTTTAAATAAATAAAACAATGAACAGAAACAAAATTACTTCTCTTCAACACTTGCTTCAACAGTTTCTTTATATGAGAGTCATTAACAAGAAGAAATCAGGTAAAGAGTAAGTCAGAGCAAGAAACAATATCCACAAATGAGCTGATTAAAACTATTACTCCATTAATTATATAGTGATGAATACTTAGAATGGAATGACATTATGCTATTTAATAAATTAAACCTTCATTACAACACATTACACACATTTCTGTTACTTTATTCAAACAATAGCCCTCAATTACGGTGAGTCAAATATACTTCGTTGTATTAAGGGTTAAAATAACATTTTCAACAGAAGGCACATAATTTAGCATCGGGTGAAAAACCTGAAACTTTAATCAATCGGTTCTTTTTTTCCTTCTTGAAATAATAATCAATCGGTTTATATTCATGTAAAAGCTTTAAAACAAACCTTTCTTAAGTCGAATCACGGCGCAGGAGCGGCACATCCTTATGACGTCACACGCCACGCCAAAATAAAAGTCTTTTTTGTTTAGTTTTTTTTGCCACTTAATGTTACAGTCATGACTTATTGATACATTTCTCCCTCGTTTTCCACTTTACACAACATATCTGCTCTCATATGTGATCTCTCCATTACACAGATATTCAGAATTTGAAGTTGATTAAAACTTTATTTAACACAATTTTTAAAAACTTTAATCCACTCCCAGATAGCAAGAACATTTGGGCCAAATGTGGGTGATAGCTGGCACATGTGGCGTAGGTATGGCATGGCTGAACAGATATGGGCCAGATTATTACCATATACGTTCTGCCATACATTCAGAATAGGCGGGAATGTTCTTCTGGTTCACAGCTCCTTTTGCAGTATGTGGGCCAGATAACAAAAAACACATCAGACCCTAGTAAGGTTCAGCTATGGCTGACATCGGTAACTATCAACTTCTGGCTGACTTTGGGATTGCATTTGGAAAACACACGAAACTGAACACAGGTGTATCGAAGTTATTTAGCAGCTCAAATATAAATGTAAAAATATTATTGTTGCATGTGTGAGTAGTTTGATTTTTTAAAGATTAACCTATGTCAGTTCTGTTTTGATCATTTTAACAGTTAAAAGGATAGTTCACACAAAAATTGTAATTGTCATAATTTACTTTTCCTTCACTTGTTCCAAACCTGTTTCATTTCTTTCTTCTGTTGAACACAAAATAATTTATTTTAAAGAAACCTGAAAACCTGTGACAATTGACTTCAGTAGTATTTGTTTTGTCTACTATGTAAGTCAATGGTTACAGGTTTTCAGCTTTCTTCAAAATATCATCTTTTGTGTTTAGCTGAGGAAAGAAACTCATAAAGGTTTGGAACTTTGTGAACTTTATTACATATTCAGCTATAACAGTGCTAATGCGAAACACAAAGGCAACATAAGTGTTTGGCAAATTGGGATTTTTAAACATTTATTTATGTATTTTATTTATCATTTAATTTAGTCAATACACTATAAAAATGCCTTTCTTATTTTTTCCTTGTTTATAGTCCAAATATCAAAAAAAAAAAAAAAAGTCTTGCCACTTTATTTTAAATATCTGTACACATAGTCCAATGTCTCAAAACCCTAAGAGTGTCAAAAATTAGATCCAGGCAATGTGGGCTGAAAATTTAAGTCAAGTGCAGGCCAGAAGATAATGACCTAGTAACTAGTGCTTGGGTTAATGTTCACAAAGCTGAAACACGTCAGACACTTAACTGGGATATTTATCATTAACAGTTTAAAGCAATTGTTTAAATAATGTGTAATCGGTAAAAACGAGTTTGAAAATGTTTTTTTAAATAAAATTATTCTGTTCATCAAGGCAGCATTTATTAAAAAAGTAAAAAGAAAATCGTAAAAAAAAAGAAAATCTTAAATTGTTAAATATTTATTAAAATTGTAAATAACTGCTTTCTTATTGTATGTAGTTTCAAATGAAATGATTACTCTGGTCATTACTGCTTTTATTACTATAACTACTGTTAATAATAATAATAATAATAACAATAATAATAATTAATATTAGAGTGACTTCTGAAGGATCATGTGACTGAGGACTGGAGAAATAAAGCTAAAAATTCTTCTTTAAAATCACTGGATTAAAGGATTCATTTAAATGATAAACTACTTTAGAACAGTTATTTTATAGTGCAATAACATTTCACAATTTGTACTGTGTTTTAATGAAATAAATGCAGCCTTGGTGAGCAGGAGAAGCTTATTTTAAAACATTTAACAATCATACTGACCCCAAACTTTTGACCAATATATATATATATATATATATATATATATATATACACACACACACACACACACACACAAAAAAAAAAACCTATGTACATTTATATGTATTTATGTACGTATTATTTAATCTTTGCATCAAATATACAGTATAACCTTTATATTTAACAATTATTTCTATTTTTATTTCTATTTTGTATTGTTCTGTTAGTTGTATGTTGTTAAAATGTTTTCTAACTCTTCATTTGTCCACATTTTGTTCAATAATTGTTTTATTTGAATGTAATTTGCATTGATTAAAGATTAAACTATTTGATTTTAATTTTTCTTGTGTGATTTACTCAGTTATTATATGTGGTCAGCCACATGTGGGCCACATAAGGGCCACAGAACTCAGCCTTACTAATCTTGAATACAAGGCCCATATCTGGGCCACATAAAAATGTATTACTTGGCTCAAGCTTGGTGGAGTTGTGGCACTGCTTTGGTTCAGTTCTGGCTAAAAAAGTGTGGGCCAGTTCTGGGCCGGGGAACACTAACTGATCTGGGGCACATCTTAGCTGTTGCTTTGGGCCAGATCAGGGCCAAAGGAAATTTGTTGACTGGGGAGTGTTTAAAGCAGAAAATCCCAACATTCTAAAATAATCTGATGGGTGTTTTGACCTGACATTTTACAGACACATTCTCGAGACACAAAAATCTTAAATCTTGAAAAAGGGGTAAAATAGGTCCCCTTTAAGTAAAAATTACCCATTACTACTACATGTTTTAGTTTCACTAGCTAGGTAAATACTCGGTTTCCCTCACAGTCCAAAGACATGCAGTATAGATAAACTAAATTAGCAGTATATGTGCATGTGTCGGCGACGCAGTGGCGCAGTAGGTAGTGCTGTCGCCTCACAGCAAAAACGTTGCTGGTTCGCAGGTTCAAACCTCAGCTGGGCTGGGTCAGTTGGCGTTTCTGTGTGGAGTTTGCATGTTCTCCCTGCGTTCGCATGGGTTTCCTCCGGGTGCTCTGGTTTCCCCCACAGTCCAAAGACATGCGGGACAGGTGAATTGGGTAAGCTAAATTGTCCGAAGTGAATGAGTGTGTGGATGTTTCCCAGAGATGGGTTGTGGCTAGAAGGGCATCTGCTGCATAAAATCGTGCTGGACAAGTTGGTGGTTCATTCTGCTGTGGCGACCCCAGATTTATAAAGGGACTAAGCCAACAAGAAAATGAATGTGCATGTGTCAATGTGAGAGTGTATGGGTGTTTCCCAGTACTGGGTTGCAGCTGGAAGGGCATCCACTGTGTAAAACATATGCTGGAATAATTGGCGGTTCATTCTGTTGCGGCAATCCTTGATAAATAAGGGACGAAGCTGAAGGATAGTGAGTGAGATAGGTAGATAACTAGACCTCACATCCTATTAAAACATTAATATAAAATAACTTTTACATTTTTTATGTAAAATGTTTGTTGCCGTTTTTATGAAAGTAGCCAAGCAGCATCATACCCTGTAATACTGCCTAACATTGCTCAAAAAGTCAGCTCATGTATCATCACCCTGACAAACTCACAGCAAACTCATGTTCATACACTCTAAAAATAATTGTGTCGGCCTGTCTGTCTTTATGAATAATGTCTTACATTTTACACTGAATTCTGTTCAAAATATGTTGACTTTTTTTTCTTTTGCTAAAATAAATTTTTATCGTATTTGACTGTAAACTATTTTCTTTTAAATTAGGCTCGCTGCCTTACTCTCCTCAAAGAGCAGCTGTCATACAGAGCCAGTTATTCCAGTGTTTTTTCCAGGGTATTGTGGATATTTGTGGATTACTTCTTTTTTTACCTCGGCTGATGCCATGGAAAAAGAAAAATGGCAGGGATTTTTAATTTGATCATTGAGTTATTTTTTCCTGTCATCTTCCTTTTCTTATATCACATCACTTTTCAGGTGAAGGGGAAAGTGTTGCACTTATCTGAAAAAGCTTTATATGTTTTAAATAATGAAGTGTGTTTTTTCTTTTAAAGGATTACACGTTTTTAAATGAAATAAATAGTCTGAATGATTGTTAAATATATCCCAAACATTGTGACTTTTATTTAGTTTAAAAAGCAGTGGGAGGGAGGGTTACTAGCAGTTTGAGCATAATTACCAGGCTGTAATTCCACATGTGTTGTACAGAATCCAGAGAGAGAGGAGAGAATATGGAGTAGCCTACTCACACTCTCACTGTTGCATAAAGGAAACTTACTAAAAAATAAAGTGGAAAAAAAGACAAGTCAGTAAGAGAAAATACAGTTCTCTGAAAGTAAAGGTGAATGGTTTGTAAGACCCACTCATTCAGCTTACCAAGTCCATATTTGTAGAGCAGTGTTGGTGCTTGACAGTGCAGGAAGAGTACTTCAGGGTGCGAAGAGCAGTGAGTGAGCAGTGATGAGTCCAGAGAGAGAGGAGAAAATATGGCCACAGGTGGAAACTTGGAGTTGGACATGTTAGAAGTGAGTGAGGATGGGGGATGAGGATGGAAAGATGTTGTTTCACATCCAGTCCAATTCCAGCCCATTCCCAGCAAAAGATCTCCTCTTTGAGCCATAATCATAGAGTAACTCCTCATCACTTAAAATGTCTTTAGTAGCAATGAAGAGAATGATGTCTCTATCATTAAGGACATACAGCCTGGGCCGGATATTGGCTCTTTTGCTGGAGTGACGTATCAGGCGTCCATAATTGAACTTCATGGGATGACACTGGCAACTTTCTTCATGTGCATCAATGCACATGGCTTCATGTTGCTTGTTCTTATAAAAAAACAAATGGCCAGCTCTGATGCCGCTGGTCGAAGCAATTGCCATCCCATCTTCATAGCTAACCAGCTGGCCGTGGTATTCACAGACGACCTCCCCGATCTGAAAGGGTCTTTTGGTGAAAACACCATCGCCCTTGTCAGGGATGGGCCTGACAGTCAGTCCTTTCCAGCGTTGAGACAAAATCATTTTATGCACAAAGCTGCTGTCCATGACCAAGTCCAACCTGGCAACAGGCTTCCACTGCTTCAGAACTACTGCAGCCTGTGGGATGTTTGACGTCCACCCTTGTTTGTCCATCTAGCGCTTTATTTTGGACTCTGATGGCTGCTGTCCAGCAAAGTGTTCTAGAAACACAAAACACATCAGTATTTGGCTATTCTCACTCAATTTGACTGTTTGTGTCATTAATCATATGTATACTCACCAAGAGCATGCTGTTCACGCAGCTTGAGCTGCTCGCTACGCCAGCGGTCATAGCAGTGCCTCTCATGTTCTGAGCCACTCAGCTCATTCCTGCGTGCCCTTTATGGAGGAGGCCCCTCCAGAGTCACTGGACAGGACTGCTCAAGAGTTTTGTAGGCTGTCTGTTCATCTACCATTGTCTCTCGACTGGAAGTTCTCCTGGACCCTTGTCTTTAAGATCACAAAAAAAATAAATATTGAAGGAAGGAGAGGCAAATTAATCACTGCTGTGGGTTGCAAATTTAAGAATAAGGATCATCTCAGTTGTTAGATGCTAACCGTGTTTTCCCAGTGAGCTGATCTATCACACTTAGAGGCAGAAATACATCTGAAGACGTTCTTCTCATGTAGTTTCTTTCAGGCATTTCTGGCTTGTGCCTGAACAGCCGTGCCACCACATTTCTATTCACTTCTGACAGGTTTTGTGCTGCTGCCTCAAATGCTCTCTGGGCATCACCATAGGTCACACTGGGAAGACTGTATCTGAAACACAAGGCATCAAAAGAATGCAAGAAGTGGACGGATGGAAATGTAAAGACAAAGACAGAAGTAATGTTGCTTACTTGTCATGTAGTGTTTTTAAGTCATTGGAGGGATTATAAATCGATCTCTCACTACTTGACACTGTTGCGATGGCAAGTGTGTCTGTGTGAGTGTGTGTCTGTCTCTCTCTCCGTCTCTCTTACATCTGCAGGCCCCGGCCAGTCACGCAGACGACGTGCCCTGGGATTGGCTGGAGTGACCCAGGGCGTCTTTTAAAAAGGAAAGAACGGGCGTGAGACGGGAGAGCGATTGTTGGTTGGCATTTTGTTTGAAGCTGTTGTTATTCTATATTTCATTCTTGTTGCTTAATGTATCGTTGATTGTGTTTTTGTTTTGTGTAAGTTTTGACTTGTTTGTGGTTTATTCATCCGTGTTTCCCCCTCCTATTATTTCGTTTGGTTTGTTTGTTGACACTGTAAATATTGTATTGTACACGGTAAGAAGCAGTAGGGGTTGGACACCACCTTTTATTTTCTGTAAATATTTTCTCCTGTTTTTTTATATCTAGTTAGGGAGGTAGGGGTAGTTTTTGTATTTTATTTCTGTTATTTTTGTTGAGGTTAGTTAGTTTCATTTGGGTGTTTAGTAAGAGTGTACTTTTTTTTGTTTATTATTTTCCTGTGGTTCCACTCCGAGATAATAGGCTTCACGTTTTTGGGTGATATAAAAAAAAAGAGAAAGAAAAAAAAAGACAAATAAAGAGACCCGACACCAAAGAGGTGTTAAAGTGATTTTTATTTGTCTAGTGGTCTTTTATGTTGCGGCCTTGTCCCTAGACCAGGGTCGTAACAATTTCTTAAGATATTAACTGTTTACTTATTAGCCTCTTTAGATATTGACTGTTTACTTATTAACCTCTTAATATATTAACTGTGTCACGACTGGGAGGAAGGATGACCCAAATACAGAATGAGTGAAGGGGTGTTTATTGACAATAGTGGATATGTGAGGTAGTGGTAGGGTGAAACACAGTCCAATGATGACAAGGGTAAAGCTGGGGAATATGGGATGACACCAACAGACGGAGGGAGATGAGCTGGAGAGTCCTGGACAGGGAGAGCGGCGGCCACAGACAGCTTGGAGGATATGAAACTGAGCTGGGATGCTCAGGCCAGGTAGGCGGTGGTGAGTACTTCGGAAGAGGCACTCGTGGAGAGTAGAGGTCTCGCCAGAGGTAGCCGGACAGAGCTACAGCAGCCAGGAACTCACAACACGCAGAACTGGATCAAGACAAGACAGATAGAAACATACAAGCATACAACGAAGAGAAACTAAACAAATAATAATAATCTAAGGAAAATTAGGGTCTAAGGGTAATGAACACAAAGAGAAATCAAATGGGACTTTACTACTAAAATCAAAATAGGAAATAAATCCTAAACAAGGAACTAAACACTTAAAGCTACAAATGGAACTAATGAAATAAATAGAAAGACTTAACCAAACAAACTTAAGGATGAACTGGATAGAGGGCTCAGAAGGTCTACTGAAAAATACAAACAAACATTAGACGAAGACAACTCAAACACACCAACAACACAGAACAAACAAGCACAGTCTAGCAGTAACATGTAACAAGAGGTAACAGATAACAACATGCAGAAAGTACTAGCAACAATCAGAAGTAATGAACCGACGAAGACATGAGGAGAGAGAGCGCGTTATAAAGGGAGGAAAGCACATGAGGACCAGGTGTAAACACTGAGACTAACGAGAACTAGATAAGGACTAAACAAGGGGGTGTGGCAGCTGGAAACGAGGGAGGAACAGAGGAGCACATGGTGGACACAAACACAGGCTGAGCCATGTGTTAAGACACAATACAAACAAAGATACATTGAAAGAGGACAACACAGAGAAGACAGACAAGGAAGGGTTATGACAAACTGTTTACTTATTAACCTCTTAATATATTAACTGTTTACTTATTAGCCTCTTAATATATTAACTGTTTACTTATTAACCTCTTAATATATTAACTGTTTACTTATTAGCCTCTTAAATATATTAACTGTTTACTTATTAGCCTCTTAATATATTAACTGTTTACTTATTAACCTCTTAATATATTAACTGTTTACTTATTAACCTCTTAATATATTAACTGTTTACTTATTAACCTCTTAATATATTAACTGTTTACTTATTAGCCTCTTAATATATTAACTGTTTACTTATTAGCCTCTTAATATATTAACTGTTTACTTATTAACGTCTTAACATATTAACTGTTTACTTATTATCCTCCTAATATATTAACTGTTTACTTATTATCCTCTTAATATATTAACTGTTTACTTATTAACGTCTTAACATATTAACTGTTTACTTATTAGCCTCTTAACATATTAACTGTTTACTTATTATCCTCCTAATATATTAACTGTTTACTTATTATCCTCTTAAGATATTAACTGTTTACTTATTAGCCTCTTAATATATTAACTGTTTACTTATTATCCTCTTAATATATTAACTGTTTACTTATTAGCCTCTTAATATATTAACTGTTTACTTATTAGCCTCTTAATATATTAACTGTTTACTTATTAGCCTCTTAATATATTAACTGTTTACTTATTAGCCTCTTAAGATATTAACTGTTTACTTATTAACCTCTTATTATGTTAACTGTTTACTTATTAACGTCTTAACATATTAACTGTTTACTTATTAGCCTCTTAACATATTAACTGTTTACTTATTATCCTCCTAATATATTAACTGTTTACTTATTATCCTCTTAATATATTAACTGTTTACTTATTAGCCTCTTAAGATATTAACTGTTTACTTATTAACCTCTTATTATGTTAACTGTTTACTTATTAACGTCTTAACATATTAACTGTTTACTTATTAGCCTCTTAACATATTAACTGTTTACTTATTATCCTCCTAATATATTAACTGTTTACTTATTATCCTCTTAATATATTAACTGTTTAGTTATTATCCTCTTAATATATTAACTGTTTACTTATTATCCTCTTAAGATATTAACTGTTTACTTATTAGCCTCTTAATATATTAACTGTTTACTTATTATCCTCTTAATATATTAACTGTTTACTTATTATCCTCTTAAGATATTAACTGTTTACTTATTAACCTCTTAATATATTAACTGTTTACTTATTAACGTCTTAACATATTAACTGTTTACTTATTAGCCTCTTAACATATTAAATGTTTACATATTAACCTCTTAATATATTAACTGTTTACTTATTAACCTCTTAACATATTAACTGTTTACTTATTAGCCTCTTAATATATTAACTGTTTACTTATTAGCCTCTTACTATATTAACTGTTTACTTATTAAACTCTTAATATATTAACTGTTTACTTATTAACCTCTTAACATATTAACTGTTTACTTATTAGCCTCTTAATATATTAACTGTTTACTTATTAGCCTCTTACTATATTAACTGTTTACTTATTAAACTCTTAATATATTAACTGTTTACTTATTAGCCTCTTAATATTTTAACTGTTTACTTATTAGCCTCTTAATATATTAACTGTTTACCTAGTAGCCTCTTAATATATTAACTGTTTACTTATTAAACTCTTAATATAATAACTGTTTACTTATTAGCCTCTTAATATATTAACTGTTTACTTATTAAACTCTTAATATATTAACTGTTTACTTATTAGCCTCTTAATATATTAACTGTTTACTTATTAGCCTCTTAATATATTAACTGTTTACTTATTAGCCTCTTAACATATTAACTGTTTACTTATTAGCCTCTTAACATATTAACTGTTTACTTATTAACCTCTTAACATATTAACTGTTTACTTATTAGCCTCTTAACATATTAACTGTTTACTTATTAGCCTCTTAACATATTAACAGTTTACTTATTAACCTCTTAATATATTAACTGTTTACTTATTAACCTCTTAATATATTAACTGTTTACTTATTAGCCTCTTAATATATTAACTGTTTACTTATTAACCTCTTAATATATTAACTGTTTACTTATTAACGTCTTAACTTATTAACTGTTTACTTATTAACGTGTTAACATATTAACTGTTTACTTATTAGCCTCTTAACATATTAACTGTTTACTTATTAACCTCTTAACATATTAACTGTTTACTTATTAGCCTCTTAATATATTAACTGTTTACTTATTAAACTCTTAATATATTAACTGTTTACTTATTTGATTATTTTATTTGCATATTTGATTGGGAAATAAATGTTTTCTTCTTTACCTCATTAATGGACTTTTACCATAATCTATAAAGTTGGGTTGGTAAAGGGACACATTACCTTTCTGAAAATATACATTTAATAATAACACTGCAATGAAAATATACTTATACTACTTTGAATTTGTCTATGACAGGGTTGACACAATTTGAGGTTTGTTTACTGTTTTTCTGCTTGCAGATAATTTGTAAAAAGTGCAGGAGCTTGACCAACATTCATTTCTTACAGCCATAAGGTCTAATTAATACACGTGGTAAAATAAAAAAATCTAACTTTTTTTTTTAATTTTGATGTCTCAAAGGCACTTTATAGTAACAATGACCCTAAAAACGTTTTTCAAAATTGTCTTAAAATGTTTAGATTAAAGTAGGGATGGCAGATGTGAAACTGACGTTTCGACACAGTGTCGAGATCCCGAAGCGCAAGTGTTTCGAATCACTGCACCGAAGCATGAGCCGAAACACCCAGGTCACGTGACTAAAGTGTTTCGAAACACCTTGTCACGTGACTAAAGCGATTCAAAGCATCGATCAGTTCAGAAGCATTTCAAGACCTGGCGAATCTGCATTTAACTGACAAGGTCAGATGACGTCACGGCTCATATGGCCGAGTGGACCGTACGTATGCACGTTGTCACTGTGCTTCAATTGACTTTTGGGTTCGAATCCCGACTTGAACAAATACTCCGAAATCATGATTTTATGTATTTTAATCATGTTACTGTTTTATGGTGTAGTCTAGATAGAATACAGCTGCTGAATTTAGCGTCATTTTTTTAACACTGTAAAACAATAATTGATACTTTTAGAGTACTGTAATGGTTGGGTTTCAGTTTTGGGTAGACATTAATAACATACAATAAATGGGAAATTTAATGAAAAATATAAATAATTCTTGTTAACTTCTGGCCTCAACCGTGTCTGATCTAGCAACAACTCTGTTTTATGACCAAAACAAGACATATTTAATCACAAAGTGTTTATTCGGATGTCAGACCAATGTTGAAACAAAACGACAGAAGAACAGAGCAATTCAAACTGATATAAGCATTTCAAAACAGCTGCATTAGCCTGTATTCGAACCCACTATCCCCGCGTGGAAGTCAGGAACCTTAACCGCTCCACTGTCACTTTAATGCTCGATCCTGCAAAGTGGGGTTTAATACCTTAATTTGCTCAACTGTTCTTTGCTGAAGCGGGTTCAGTGCAATACATAAAAAATGACCACTAGGTGTCACCGTAGAGTGGGGTTTCGAAACGTTTCGAAGCTTCGACACATTTGCTTTGACTGTTTCAGTGTTTCACGAAGCCTCGCTTTGCCCACCACTAGATTAAAGGTTTTGATCAACTTCAAATACTGAATATCTGTGTCTGTGTGTGTGTGTGTGTGAGAGAGAGAGAGAGAGAGAGAGAGAGAGAGAGAACGAACGAAAATTTTATTAACAAGTCATGAGTCATGACTGCTGCAGTAAGTGGCAAAAAGCTAAACAAAAAAAGACTTTTATTTTGGCGTGGCGTGTGACGTCATAAGGCTGCGCCGCTGTTGCGCTGTGATTCAAGGTTTGTTTTTAAAGCTTCTACATGAATATAAACCGATTGAGTAAAGTTTCAGGTTTTTCACCCGATAATTATGTACCTATTGTTGACTATTATTTTAACCCTTTATAGCCTACAACGTAGTATTATTTTGCTCACAGTAATGAGGGCTATTGTTTGAATAAAGTAACAGAAATGTGTGTAATAAATGTTTTAATTAAGGTTTAATTTATTAAATAACATAATGTCATTCCATTCTATGTGTACATCACTATATATAAGAAATGGAGCACTAGTTTTATTCAGCTCATTTGTGGCTATTGTTTCTTGGTCAGACTTACTCTTTTACCTGATTTCTTTTTGTTAATGACTCTCATATAAAGAAACTGTTGAAGCAAGTGTTGAAGAGAAGTTATTTTGTTTCTGTTCATTGTTTTATTTATTTAAACAGGACATTTTTATTGTTTTGTTCATTTTAAACAGGATAAAGTGTCCAAACACAGAGGAAAAACTCCTGCTGAAGCGACTGATCTCCACACTGTTATAAAGATGGCGTTTATTAAAGAGGAGAGTGAAGATTGAAGAAACATTCAGAGTCAAACAGGAAGATCTGCAGGAACACACAGGTTAATTTTCTTTCCCAAAGACCAACTCAGTCATTGGATCCTCATTCAGATATATGTTTTTAATAATAAGAATACTAAATTAAATCCATTTTACAGCCCTGAGTGTGCTGCCTAGTTCTCCTAAATGCACATAAGCACTCATTAAAAGACAGGAATGAGTTTCTTTTGTTACTCGGTCCCATGTTTTTTGTCATTCAAGGTTATTGCTTTTCTTGTTCTCCTACTGTTTGTAAAGTGTCCTTGAGCACTGGCACTATATAAAATAAATAAAAATAATAAATTAAACAAGTTTAACTGAGCTGATGATATTTGACCTACAGTATTCTCATAGAAGATATCTGCTATTACAGTGAGTGTTGGCTTAGTACTTTCCATTTGCATATGTCACTTTGATCACAATTCCTTTTTTCATCAACTTCTTTATGGGTTTAAACTTGTTTCTAGTAGTTGTTACTAGTTCTCACAGATAGTATCTGAGTTAGAATTACATTATTATTATAATTACTAATTACCAGGGCTATTGTGTTTAAAGTATGTCAGAAAAAGTGGATGCCCCCAATTTTAAATATGCTGAATGAAATGGACACTAAAGTAATTAATTAGTATAAAACATTGTACAGTATTCTAAACTATATGATGATGTTGTGGGATGACGAGAGGCAAAATGAACAAATTATAGTGGAACAATAACGTTTAGCATTGCACTGACTACAACTGGCCAACAAACTAGTCTAAAAAGACTTTTGCTGCTTAAGAAATGGATTACAGCATGCTGATGATATGCAAACATTTGAGTGTAAAGATCATCAGAAATTCTCAAAATATTGACCATATTCTTCATGTACCAGCAGGCGCCGCCATTGAAATATTTTAGGTTGAGACAAAAGAATAAATTTTTAGAATCAAAAAACCTGTGCTCAACCTGTGCAATGCACATGCCCTTTTTAGTCTGGGGTATGAAGTGCCCTACCAAAATGAGCAGATGTGTACTGGCCCATGCCTAATGCTGCTTGATGTTACTAAGTCATATTTTCAAATTTTATTATTTCTCTTTGTATGTGTGTAGAGCAAGTAGTGTGGCCGTTTTCTGCTGTTTATTATTATGGTAATTTCTCCAATAGGCAACTGAGGGCATCAGGGAGTCCCTATGCATATGCGGGAGACTCCTGGAACTTCTGGGAGACTTGGGTTGTCTGAAATAGTCTCTAGAAGGCTTAAAGACCTTAGGTGTGTCCCAAATCGTATACTTATGCGATATTCTACGCCATTTTGTAGTATAAATAGTGTAAGTAGTGAGTTCACACTGAAAACTCTAAAAATAATAAGTGTAGTTTAATTACCCGGATGATGCACTCATTCAGCCACTAAAATGAAGTGTGGAATGATGGACACTTCACACACTCAGCGACCGCAGCTTTGCTCACATAGCGGAAGGGGCGGAGCTTTCAAGCGCTCATGTTGGATTAGTTGTATCAGCTGTGGTTGATTAGGGTTAGAGCAGAACTGTGCAGCGCTGCGGCCCTCCAGGAATGGAGTTTGAGACCTGTGCTTTAAAGGGGTAGTTCACCCAGAAATGAAAATCGCCTCACCATTTACTCATTTTTCTCAAGATAGCAACAGTATGTCATTTCATTTACACATCAGTGAATTTGCCATTCTCAACCCGTTGGTGCACACAAAGATTGGGATAATATTACTGTTGCATGTATAACGTACACACATACATTCACTCGTCACCACATCTGATGATATTCCCAATATACACACACAGACACCAAATAGGTTACACAGAAATATTTATTGAACTTCTCTGCAAGTTTCATGTCTCGTCTTTCGTTGTTTGTTTGTGTGGTGTTGCAGTCCAGTTTACCGGAAGCAACTGGCAAACTCCAGTAGCTGGCTAGAAAGCTTGATAATGCTAAACTTCCACACCGCACATGCACAATCACTCCGATAACTGGACTGTCTTAATGTTGCCTATTTTGAGGGAGAGCTGGGAATACAAAACCAGAGTATTAAGAAAATATATGAGATGACACATGTATTGGTCAATATGATGGATTATTATTGTTAAATACACCTCTTGTGATACTGGAGATTATGTGTCACGGTTGTGGATCTGTCGGTTCCTCTTGCGCGTGTGTGTGTGTTTGTTTGAGTATCTTTTCACCGCGTGGCTGTCTGTTTACATGTCGTCAGCTGGGCAGTCACATGCTCAGCTGTTAATCAGCACACCACAGGTGCAGCGCATTACTGCACCTATATCTGTTTAACGTTCGTATCTCATGTTGTCAGTTCATTGTTGTTCATGTCCCTGTCTGTGTCCTGTCAGGCTCTCGTCTTTTGCTGGTGGTGAGTTTTGCTGTGTGGCTTTTGCTTTTTGGATTTGTCTTCACCTCTTGGTTACTACCTGAACTGTTACCGCTGTTAAGCATGGTTGATACCTTTGAGAGATTCATCATTGATCTGCTTCACTGAAGAACATTATTACCGCTGTTGAGCGTGGTTGATACCTTTGAGAGATTCACCATTGATCTACTTCACATTGCTTATAATTGTGAACTCTATACCAGCTGTTTACTCTGTGACTCCTGTTTTAATAAACAGCTTTATATTCACTTGCAATTGAGTCCTTCCCGAGTTGTGACAATCTGAATGTTATGTATGTGATCATCTATATAAGTGCAATATTAAATGCTCACCCAAAGGGAATTTGTCCATGTGGGGTGGGGCATCTAGTATATAAGCCAGACCTGTTGGTTGTTGAGGGGGTCTTTTGCAGTAGGAGGCAAATAGTGCTAGTGTGCCGTACCTTTTTGTGGAAGGTTGAACAGCAAAGAGCAGTAATTTCTACATGTATATATTTATTTTCTTGTTTGTTTGTTTTAATTTTTGTTTCTTTATTTTCCTGATATCTTTTTTTTACGGATATCATTTGTACATATTTATGAGCATTTTTGGATGGACTGTAAAGAGTTAACTTCATACTAAAGTTCACTTTTTGTTTTTTTATTTTTTAAGACCTGATGGTGCTGAAAGAAGAGACTCATCAACTGAATAAAATGGAAGAGAAACAGCAGTTTGAGAAACCCCAAGAAATAATGACTGATGAAAAACCCACAGTGACTAAAAAGACTTCATCACGCAAAAGACCTTGGAAATCCAAATCTGGGTGTAATTTTACTTGTCATCAATGTGGAAACCGTTTCAGCCGAAAACACAACCTTCAAGTCCACATGAGAGTTCACACTGGAGAGAAGCCTTTCAGCTGTAAACAGTGTGGGAAGAGTTACAGTATAAAACCAAACCTTAATGTTCACATGAGAGTTCACACAGGGGAGAAACCTTACACCTGTGAACAGTGTGGAAAGAGTTTTGCTAAAATCCATGGCTTTAAAACCCACATGAGAATTCACACTGGAGAGAGGCCGTACACATGCCAACAGTGTGGGAAAAGTTTTCCTCAAAAACAAAACCTTGACATCCACATGAGGATTCACACTGGAGAGAAACCTTACTTATGCACAGAGTGTGGTAAAAGTTTCATATGTAAAAACGCACTCAATTACCACATGAGAACTCACAGCAGAGAGAAGCCGTTTCCATGTGATCAGTGTGGAAAGAGCTTCATACGTAAAGCTACCCTCATGAACCACATGATTGGTCACACTGAAACCATAGTGATGTGATCAGTGTGGAAAGAGTCTCACACATAAAAACTCCATTAGGAAACACATGAAGATTCACTCAAAGGATTGTTTTAGATGAGTGTGGAAAGGACTTTAAACAAAATAAGCCTCAGCGCTCACATGAAGCTTCACAAGCAGTGAGCAGAGTCCTCAAAATTGAGGCCTTGTCCACACTCTAAGGATAGGTTGAGTTTATTTAAAAATAAGAGGAAACTGGTTGCCCTAAAAAATGTAAGTAATGTATACTTTAAAAAAGAAAAAAAAAAACTTGAGTGAGCTCTACTTAAAACAGACCTTCTAGTTATTCACGATTTCTTTGATTTTTTAGCATTTTTTTAAAATTACTTATTTTATTTAAAAAATATATATATATATATATATATATATATATATATATAAATGTAAAACATTATTTGTATTTATCACATTAGGTAGCCTGCTATGTTAGGTGTGCAATCTGAAACAACTACAAGGACACATCATAAAAATAAAGCTTCTTTATTTTAGTCTCTTGTCAAGACAAGATCTGAAACAGTAGGGATTAAGCCAAAGGAAGGTTGTATTACTCTTATATTTATCCACGATCTTACTTTCTCTCAGATTTCACTCCCTGGAGCATCTGACATTGTCACACATAGGACATGTGCTAGGGCTTCCCCTACCGTAATACACCTAAAACACAGATTGCCGTAAAACTCGTCAATAGCAAGGAAGCGTTTTCTCGCATTAACTGCAGCGAAAGAGTTCAACAAAATAATTTATCGATTTTATGCAGATCATAATACCAGCAATACATGTAAAGCACAAATATTGTCCATCAATTCGGTCAATTCCAGTGGCCGTCACCCTTGAACCATCTCATCTCCACCTGTCTGTTCCTTTGCTGCGTTTGCTCCAACTTTCTTTTGCAGTCTGAAGCGCGTCAATGCACAAAACGCCAAATTTGCACCATAAGATGTCTATATCTCATATTTGCTATGACTTAATAATAATAATAATTTCATACATTTATACAGCGCTTTTCTGGCCACTCAAAGCGCTTTACACATAGGGGGGGATCTTCTCATCCACCACTATTGTGCAGCATCCACCTGGATGATGCGATGGCAGCCATATTGCGCCAGACTGCACATTGGTGGATTGATTGGAGGAGAGGAGACAGAGTGATGTAGCCAATTCCTAAGGGGGGAATGGGGGTGTGGCGCAGCGCGGCTGTTCAGACTGACACCGACACACGGACTCATGGTGTTAGTTTGTTTCTTTTAATGACAGCAGTAAAAAACTGAACAATTATTTGAACTGTATAATCATACAAGATAAAAACAAATCTACATTTATTTGATATCTTTTTATCCACAAAGTGTGCAGCTTCTGTCACTGCAGTGTATCTTTATGGGCTTCTGGAAGAACATTTCAAGTACACTACTAGTACACTGATATTAGTATACTTACTAAATACTTTTATACTTTACTTAAGTATACTTCTTTTTCCTAATGTTGTATTTACTGATTTACCAAGATCAGTCTTGTACAGCCAGGGGAAGTATTGCTCTGACAGCCAAGTTGGGTCAAAGCTAGAGATGCTCCGATCAGGGTTTTTGCTGCCGATAGTACCGATTCCCTGCCATGGTGATCGGCTGATACAGAGTACCGATGCTTCAAGCTTTATAATGCATTAAGCAGATTTTCCCTCTAAGTATGAACCTTAAAAGAAGATCTAGCCCTACATAAGATAATAAATTAAGGATGCTGCATATAATCCCTTAAAAATGTCTCTTATAACCATTTAGGTGTGAACGTGTCATGGCCAGAAGCAGCTTTACGGAAAATAATTTATCCATTCATTTGACTTAGTCCCTTATTTATCAGGGGTCGCCACAGCGGAATGAACCGCCGTCATATAAAACAGATATAAAAATTATTAAATAAAAATGACAAATAATGCAATTTGGAAACATTGCATATGATGAAAGAAGAATTCAACATGTCTTAATCAAGGAAAAGTTTGGAGAGCCTATTTGATGCATAAGAAGTTAAAATGCACACCTATAAATCTAATACTCCTTTACTAAAAGGAAATAGGCCTATACACTGTTTATTGCAATAAGTGTATTACAAGAAGTTATATTATTAAATATTCATGTTAAAAAATAAATTATGGGGGAGATGTGCGCTTGTGATATCTTTACTGCTCAATTTAACCTAAGAAATGCAAAGCTTAAACCATCACTGTGCCTCTCGCGGTCTGTTCTCTTGGTCATTCACTCTCGTCGCCATGATTTCCGGGTGTTTAACACATTTTTGGGTATCACAGAGCCGGCATAAATTTGCGGGAGAATCGCGGAGCTTCCGGGAGAGGTATGGATAGATGAGGATGGATGAGAGACTCAGCTCTGCTTCGCTCGTGTCACAGCAGCTCAAAACACTGGAAATACAATGGCTGCACTTGCAATATAGAGAGCATCACTCACGCGAGTTACGCCAATAAACTGTAAACAAATGTCCCACCGCATCTGTATATATTTCAGCTGCTATGGCGCTAGCGCATCGATTGATGTGTGATGCCCCCACACATCATTTACCTGTGTTTTGGCTGCTTGTAGGCTATGCATATCAGGGCTCGAAATTAACTTTTTTACTTGGTAGCACTGGTGGTCCCAACTTCAAAAATTTAGGAGCACCAGAAAAAATTTAGGAGCACCCACCAAAAATGAATGAGCACCACTGCAAATTGTATATTAAGGGATTTATTTATTTGTAAACAACATCAATCAGGACTAACAAAAAAAAAAAAAACAACTGTCTAACTAATGCTGTGATAACTTACTGATATCTCTGCAATAATTCCAAAATGAATGTCTAATAATTCTAAAATATTATTAATGATGACGATGATGTCAATAATACTTACAACGAATAACATTTCTCATTATCATGCTGCCCTGAATGTGCTTGAATGCGAGTTATGTACTGTAAAAGGTCCTGCTGTTACTTTATGAAAAATAAATTTATGGTTTGCATCAAACAAAAATGAAGCATTGCAGTAAGAAATATTTATTTTCAACTATTGTTTTTATACGCATGTCAATTTAATAAATAATATTTCTGCTACAAAACAAACGAAAGATTATAATAAATCATTCAATCCAATGCTGAAAGCTGCAAAGCAGTCATTAGTAAATAGAAAAAATAGATACATCTCAAGAAAAAATGGACCAAAGAAAGTAAGAAAAGTCTCACTTCTACCACTCGTTAAAAGTTTTGGTTTCGGTTTGTGTCATTGTAAATGCTCGGTCTCGTTATTAGCTGATTTTCATTTTTCTGTGTTTGTGGAAAAAAGCAGGCGAGTCAGGCGACCCAATATAAGAGCAGGGCAGAACAGGATTCTCATGATGACCACCGGCGCAAATACCGTTCTTTGTTATGAGTCGCAGATTCAGTTTAAACTTCGCAAAGGCGAGCTTCTTTGGCGATGATGTGCACAGTGTTAGATTTTACATTTAGCGGACATTTGCGCTGAACACGCAGTGAATGCAACGCATCAAGATTGGGGCACCTTCTCCAAAAACCCTCGATTGATCTCGGCTGTCGCCCTTATAAGCTCCCTGTTATCTGACAGTGGAAAGCCTTGAGTGATCGACAGCTAATATGAACCAATATAGTACCAGGGAAGACGTTTTTAGAAAAAATCTAAACAAGTCGCACTACAACCATTATATGCAGTCGCACAAATGCTCCCAAATATATTATGAGGTTGCATAGTTAAATTTCGGGCGCATATGTGACCATGGTCGCAATTTCGAGCCCTGCATAATATACGGAAGCGCAATTGCGTCTCCAATCCTGTCAGTGTGGCGCGCGCACTCTCATTCCCATACAGCAGAGTGGCTGTGTGAAACTCCACCATACGCGATTTAGAAAGCAGAAATTTGTAATCGCACAACCATGTAGAGACAGAAATGACATGCTGTTGTGTCAATAAGATATTGCATATGGCTATTTAGCTTGTTTAATAAAAGAAGTTGTGATCTGGCGCTATATATAAAATACAATTAACTTGGCTCCAGAGGGGGCGGAGAAAGCCTCTGTAAGGGCGGGGCGCCCCCCTTATATAATGGTAGGGGAAACACTGATACATAAATACATATATATACAGACACAAATACATATCCCCCCAAAAAAAAATTTTTAATGAGACTGTTTCTACATTTATGAATTCATTGGTTACCTAGTGGTTACCTAAAACACCGTTTGATTTTGCCAGAATCCTTTTCGAGGGGATCCAATACAAGGCTCCTTTTCTCAGAAGGAAAGATTACCTGTAAAATTGTAAACTTGGATTTACCTTCACTGCTACTAATAATATGGTACAGTATTTCTCTACAGAGCTTAGTAAATAGATCAAAGTATTTGACCTTATTTCCAATATCCAGTGCCCAGGCTCATGGACAGCTCCAAAAATGAAAGTGTATTTTGTTGGATCACACTAAAAAGGGCAAACATAACAACTCAGACTTAAAATAATGATCACACAAAGCCTGACACAAGTGAAAGTACATAAAATAAAATTCATAACATAAACTTTGAGTTTGGCTTGAGGTAAATTTAGTAGATGGGCAAAAACAGTTCTTATATGCTTACCTTGAATCTCGAGCCCTTTACCTCCCATATCTAGTCATTTCATATGTGTTAATATGAAGTGCCTTTTTGTCATGTGCAAGATTGTGTTTTTTCACAACAAGGGCCAAGTATGCATTGATCACCTAAAGGATAGAAATATTGAAATTTTAAATAAACAAGAAAGCATTACTGAAACATGTACATACGTGCCATGCAGACAAATCTATCCTTACATCAGTGGTTCTCAACTGGTTTGGCCATGGGACCCACATTTTTACATGGTCATCAAGCCGCGACCCAAACTTTTAGGAACTATAATATAGTTTTAGGAATTATAATTAATTTGTATTTATTTGTTAACATACACAAATAGTGACAGATAAATCACAAGTCACCAATACTTACAAATAAACAATATTTTATTGCTGTCATTTAACAAAATGTATCAAATTATAGAAATATTACAAAGTAAGGGTAAGAAAAGGTTCAGTTACCATGAACTAAACTGAACTGTTAATAAAACATTAACACTGATCCTGTTGAACAGAACAAATCAGCAAATTACAGTAAAATTATTAAAACAATCATAACCATTTTTACATCTAATATGACAGCAATTACAAACATCTGTTTCACTTAACAGTAATTTGGGAAGCTAATGAGATAACTGAGTATGTGCTTTACTCATGATAAGAGTTTCAAAGTCTGGGGTGATGGTAGACCCGAAGATCGTGCTCTATGTCCAACCTGTTCCTTTGCTTTGACTTAAGCTGCACCAAGGAAGAGAAGCCACTTTCACTCAAATACGTAGTGCTGAATGGTAGGATGGATTTGATCGCACGAATGGCAAGGGACGAATACTCAGAAAGCACTTTGCGGCACCAAAACTGGGAGAGGCTTTACTTCACTGAATTTCTTTTTCAGCGTCTTATCACATGACGGCTCCACAAGCTGATTCTCTTTGTTGCTCGGCAACGTGACGCTTTCCACGTCGATTCCAAAGGGATTGCTCATCCACGGATCATCATAATGTTTATCGGGAAGTAGTCGGTACGGTTGTCGCGCGCGCATTTCAAAATAAAAGTCCGGTATAAGCAAAATAAGTTAAAAAATTAAACTTTTGTTGTTTTTTTGACCACACACTCCGCGACCCACTGAAAATGTTCCCGCGACCCACTTTTGGGTCGCGACCCACCAGTTGAGAAACACTGCCTTACATCACTCTCAACTTCTTTTTTGGGAGCTGTCCTAACTATGTCCCAGTAAAACAGTTTATAATTGCCAATGCGGAAAAGCAGAACATGTGCATTTTTTTCCTCCCCGTGCAACTTGAATCACTGTGTGATAAAGGAATAGTAATGAAAGAAATCAATTATTTGATGTATTGGTCATTTTAAAGCTAAAAAAAGGTCCAAGTTACGTTTTCCAAGTCACATACATTTTTTGTGACCGGATTGGACAGAGGATTGTCCTGCTGGAGGAGGAGGCAAGATGTCCTCGTCTGGACAAAAGACATCCTGAGGTGGACAGAGTGAAGTGATTTGAGGTTGAATAGTAAATGGGGGCTGAGGTGGCTGAGAGGTGAACTGATGTTTCCTAATTTTTTTAGGTATTCTTGGCCTCTCCTCATTGTGGAGTGATGATGATCAATGTTGACCTTTTGTGTGGACTGTCCTATAGAGTTGTCAAGATCCACATTTTTGTTATCTATTTTGGTCACCATAAAGGGACCAAAATATTCAGGGTCAAGTTTTCCTCCCTTTTGTTGTTCACTGCGAACATTTCTCCTCCATACCATGTCCCTCACCTCAAGGCTTTTGCGTTGCCTTTTTGAAAGTCGCCGTCTTGTTCTTTCATGGGCTTTTTCAGTGTTTTTCTCCACTACACCCAGAATGTTCCCATGGTGCCTGATGTCAATAGCCACCTTTTCCTCACAGCACTCTACTTCAAATGAAGAATCAACCTTTGGCAACATGTTAATGAGAAATGTAAGATTTTCTTTTGCATCTGCTATTTACAGCTTTAAAATTATATACCTGGCACTGTTTATAAAATTATAAATAAACAAAAATTTATTCACCTGATAGTTTTGTGGGACCTCAGAAAGGTATCTTGCTTCTCTCCCAAACATGAGAAAGAAGGGAGAAAATCTTGTGGTAAGCTGTTTTTTGGTCCGCAGACCAAACATGGCTGCATCTAAATATTGGTCCCAGTTGCTGGGTTTGTCCTCCACTAGCTTTGCAAGTACTCTAATAACATTAAAACATAAAAGGTTAATGCATAAAATGAAAATGTAATTAGTAAAATTAACTAAATGTTTACTTATATACACACAAATCTGTACATGAAACTTTTCTGCACAAACAAGTCATGCATGTGTGTGATTTTGGATGTGTTAAATGCATTTGTTACCTGTTTGAATTGTACCATTAAGAATCTCCACCAGCCGTTAGTCTGAGAGTAGTATGGAGCACAGAGACTCCTCTTAATTTCAACTATCTGGCAGACTTCAGTGTTGATCTAAAGTTGTATATAAGAGGTTTATTAGTATTGTAATTTTTGTTGACTGCACAAAGTGTCATTTAATGTAAAATAAATGGAGTCAGAATTATTAGCCCTCCTAAATTATTAGCCCCAGACACCCCAACAGAAACATTGTCATTATTAAAAAGTTTTAATAACTGATTTCTTTTATCTTTGCCATGATGACAGTAAATAATATTTTACAAAATTCTCAAGATACTATTCATATTAAAATGTACAATTTGAAGACATAAGTAGGTTAATTAAGTAAAGTCATTGTATAACAGTGGTCTATTCTGTAGACTACATTTATATGAATAAAAGAAAAATTTCCTTGTGGAACCAAAAAAACACACCAGAGGGCTAATAATTTAGACTTGTACTTCAACAGTTGCATCTGCTTTTAAGGATTTTTTTGTAAAAAGGATTACAGTATTGACAAATGTGTGGATATGCCTGTGGCCATTTTGTACAATAGTTTATGATGACTAAAATATACTGATTTTGCTGGTCAGTTTTTACCAGCTTCCCTATCAAATCTACTCCAACAAGCTCAAATGGAACCTTGGTCTGTCAAACCAGAAAAAACAGAAGGTTAGCATTGATTTTTAACATTTGGACTGTAATAACAGTGCACTGTGAAATCTCAAACAATGATAATATAAATAAGGTTAAAAGTAATAAAATTTTTTATATATAAATTCAGTGAACTGAAGTATTCATAAAGTGCATTTAGCTTACCCATTTCTCAATGTCTTCTGACATGCCAGGCCAGGAAAATCTTTGAAAAAAAGCGCTCATAGGGCTCAACTTGTGCAGTGCACATGTCCTTTTTAGTCTGGGATATAAAGTGCCCTTCCAAAATCCAGAAGTGCCCCCCTCGCTCTTCAGTTCAAAATCGCCATCTTCAGTTCGTGATCTTCTGCACATGCCCCTTGAAAACCCTCTGCACGGGCCTGCTTGTCTTAAGTTGCCCACAATGTGCACCCATGTTTGCATGAAATTCTTTGAAAAGTTGGTCAGTCTCCTCTGCGCTACACACAATTTTACATTTCGTCTCTTTATCAGAGTCCTTTTTTCTGATGTAATATAAAATGTCATCTGCAAAAAATATATATTTAAAAAACATACATCTAAACCCAGCTCTTACTCCTATACAGGAACAAAATGGTTTCTCAAATATATGTGACCCTGGGCCACATACTGCACAGGTTGGGCAAAATATACATTGTATGGATCCAAATTATAGATTCAAATATTGTCCAATCCTCTTACATGCAGCACACACTGCATACAGTTCAATCTAGAAGTTATGCCAATTTCCTTACCAGTCATAGTGAAATTTGATGCTCTCCTCTTTATGCTATATTGCTGGTGTTTATCAGCATTTTTGGGGTATTCACCAAAAAAGAAGGAAGACCCTAAGCTCAGCTAGGAAATTAGGATCCATGATGTGCTGTTGTAACCAGCAAATGATCCTATGCACATCAGTGAAGGTAATCCTTAAGCCGCGGTCACACTGGACTTTACTCCCCATAGACTTCCATTCATACGCACAAGAATGCGTCAGATCGAAACGCAGGGTCATGGGTCGAGTTTCGCAGGTTGCTGCGATGCAAAGTTCAAGCTTGGTGAACTCTTACCTGCGAAATCGCATCACTTGACTGCGTGAGACCAATCCAGGATCAAAACATGACCTCTCTGGACAGAAATTTAAAACATTGAGCAATCGCTCGCTTTTTTTAATGTCTAATCACCTTGTTTAATCCCGCCCCTTTTCGCAGCGCTGTACGACAGAATTTCGCAAGCTCGAACTCTAGTGTGACTTTGGCTTTAGAGTTATCAGTGGATTATAAGCACCTGAGTACACACCTGACGTGCATTTATTCAATGTATTCTTAATGTAATATGAAGCCTTACTTTTGTGATGTCAGCTTATTGAAGAATTGTAATTGCTGAAACACAAAAAAGGCTCATTCTATTCTTCTTTAAATTGTATTTAGTTTTATAAGCCTTATAAAGTAATCAGCATTTCCACACACACACACAGCCCATTCACCTTTTGTGTATTAGTAATTATACAAAGACATATGTAATTAATTAAATAATTTTTAGACAAGAAATAAGGCTTGTACAAAAATAGGCACCCATGTAATGCAAAACCGTGTTGTAGATCTATATAATTATGCATGAATCAACACATAGCCTTTTAATATGGATACGATAATAATAATAATAAAATGAACGTAAAAAACTTCTTCTACTTCAATCGTTGTTTTTACAGCTTACCTTTTTAATACCAATAAAATAATACAAATAGCAGGAAAAGATAAACAGAAAAAAGCCAACAACAATGCGTTGTGTGTAAAAGTTTGTCTGTTGACTAGCTTTGAAGCAACAATTGAAAATGAGCGGCCTGCTAACACCTCTGTTTCAACTTCCTAGGACCAAGCGCTCTTTGCAAGCGATTTTTGAAAGATGGAAGCGCACTGTGAGGCAATTAGTTAATAATGACATCTTGCACGTTAAACTGACATTGTTGACAAATGTAACAGTGAAAAACAATGAATGTAGAATTTATGTGTACTCTGGTGTCTAGCACTTCAGTCTTTGTATTTTGAGTTTGGACATACGGTGCGTCCTGACCGTGTCACATAAGGACAGGTTCTCGTTTGTGTGTGTGTGTGTGTGTTTGAGAAGTTGGTTGACCTGTGGTGGTTGGAGTGTGTACGACAGGTATGTTTGGGAGTGTGACATTGCTCTTGGTTGGATCTTCAGGTAGTTGGTACCCATCGTCATCATGCTGATGTGGTTCTGGCTCTTTTAGTGATAGGAGATATCTGCGGTTTCTGCTATATTCCTTTCCTCACAGAAGTCAAGCCCCACTCGGGGGCAGCCCTCGGCGGGCTTCTTCATGCAGCTCAAAGGACAGAGCTGTCCCGGGAGACGCTTGCTAATACCCAGAGTTGGACCACAGGCCATATGGCCGTTCAAACTAGGTGCAGACCTGGACGGCCACGTCCAGCCTTGCACCTACTTGTGCTGCAAAAGGGATAATTACTCCCGATGGGTTATTAATCCGGGCTGAACCGGGACACGAGTGTCCCACGCGACACTTTTTCTACACAAAACAGGGATCATTCGTCCCGATTGAAGGCATTTTCAACACACAGATAGAGTAATAATAAAGACACTGCATGTGGAAGACCATATGATATTTTATTGTTTTAGAAAACTAGATTATTTTTTCAGGACGATTCAGCGTCTTCTGTTGGTTCGAGCGGGCGTGTCCCCTGGCTTCTGCCCTGCCATGGCAGCGTCCTCCTGCTGGTTCCTTCCTGTGAGAGGGGACACGGTAAGGCCAGTTAACCATCACCACATGCCCTGCTGTTCACAATTATGCTTTGGCTAGCCAAAGAGGAACTGACTTACCAGGGGTGACCCCGGACTCTCTGCCCTCTTGCGCCCCTTCCTTGAGTGGCTGTCTCTGCCCGCCGCCGCCGCCTCCTCCTCCTCCTCCTCCTCCTCCACCAGGGCCCTCTCGAAGAGTCTGCGGTGCTCACGTGCTTGCAGAGGGCCGAGGTGAAGTGCGTAGAACTTGTCGGAGGTTGATGTGTCATGACACATGAACTGCGCCACCTTCCTCCGATCCTCGGAAGAATGTGCGTTCTTTGCCTGCATCAGAGAGAGACAGACAGGACCATTTTTACGGTCAAAGCCGCTGGCAGTCATGTGGCTACAGGGGCATTACATAAATACTCGCGTGCGTTGCGATGGCTGTCCGGACGTCCGTGAAGGTGGGTTTGCCGGGTAGGCCCATGCTGGTCCACGCAGATTGGAAATATTTATTTAAGGTCCGGCAGGGAGAGGCTGTGGAAGTGAAAAAAAAATAGGTAGCCTGCCGCCCACCGGGGAGACCGGCCCGCAGCTCCAAGAACCTTCGGAACCAGCTGTATTCTTCCTTACTGAGGGACAACTGAGCGGCACCGAATGCTCTATTTGTTTTATGAGTGGTAATCTAGCCAGAGAACAAAGCAGAGAGAAGGTGAGTGAGTGCATACAACTGGTGCCCCCCCCCACCACCACCACCCGCAGAGCTACGGGGTCACACACACTCACATTAATGGCAAAGGCAGACTCGTCTGGGCTTCTGGCGGCCTCTTCCACCTCCTGTATTGTCAGATTCTGGAAGACGCCGCACCGGTGGCCTGAGATGGAGGTCAGGTAACCTGTCAGAAATCCATAGAAGCGCCACTGATCCCTGGTGTCCGGCTTTGACTCCAGGCTATCTGGGAACAGAGAGTTAGACCGGTCAGAACAAACACCACACCGTGAATGATTTAACTTAGCAAGAGCCGTTGGTGCCCCGGAACGGAAAAATTTATTTCCGCTCTGGGCCACCAACGGCGCTTGGTTGAGGCAGACAAGACGGTGTGCCCGCCTCCCCCCGAGGTAGAGTACTCTACCCGGGGGGAGGCGGGCACACTGACATCGCTGGCTTAACCAAGAGCCGTTGGTGGCCCAGAGCGAAAAGGAAGCGGGGGGTGGTGTGGAACACTTACCTAGAAGTGCAGGGATCTTTCTCCCGGCGGTCCGGTGACAGCGTACCAGGCTAGCCTTGGAGACCAGCTTACCCTCCTTCGCTTGCTTCGTTCGGACCTCGTGAACCACCACCCGGCGTCGTATGCCGCGGACGAGCGCTCTAATCTCTCTGCGAATTAGCACGAGAGCCGTGGCGGAGAGGCGGCATGAAGCCGGCGGGGTTTCCGACATGTAATCGATAAACTGGGCCACATTCTTAAGGTAGTGCTGTCGGGTCGGCTCGGCCATGCGCGTCCGGCCTAGCATAGCAGCCCACGCTCGAATGCGCGCTGGCTGGTGGAGGAAAAGGAAGCGCTCTGGGTGCCCACACCCATCCACCATAAAGCCAAGAAAGGCCTTTATCCTCGTTAGCTTGGACGCAACGTTGTTTCTCAGGCGAGCGGTGGGCTCGCTGCCTAGCTGAAAACGCTCGAACTCTTCGAGGAGCAAGTCTGCAGAACGGGAACCAAAGTTAAAAGTCAGTCGTGACCATACACGCCCCCCACCACCAGCCCAACCGAACACTGCCAAAACCATACTCAACTGAGGGCGGGAACGTGGTCTGGGAACGGATACCTGTCCGGGCCATAGGCTTCCTGAGGGCCGGGGGGCGTAGGGCCTCCGGCCGCCCCTCGCCTGGGGGCCGGGTCGGGGGATGACTGTGCAGGAGGCGACCCTCTCCTCGTCGTCGTCGTCCTCCTCCTCCCCACCCTCCGCAACTCCCGATAACGGCGTGTGAATTCGCCCAGGGTTGACCTGACCTTGTCCATCTGCTTGCGGAGGTCTGACAGCTGGGCCTGAATGCGCTCCGTAGCGAGCCTGCAGCGGGGGTCGGCGCACGGACGCCCGGCGTCGGGGACCTCCTGGTCCTCTTCGTCCGAGGACGCAAGCCGAGACACCACGGGAACCGCCGGGCGGGTTGACTGCAACCACCGCAGGTCCTGAGCTACTTTGCGCCGCTTCGCCCTGCCCATGGCCTCCTTTCGGGACGAGGCCGAGAGCTCCGCGTGCTGCTTCAGGTGTCTGTCGAGCCGGGCCGGCGTCCGCCGACAGCCAGGCACCGGACACGGCATCTTTCGCGTGTCCACGCGGCCAGCGGCCAGCGAAAGCAAGAGCCTCTTTTCCTCTGAGTTGGCAACCTTGTGCACCGCCGACAGGTGAGGCGAGAGCCGGCTGTAGACATTGAGGCAGAGCGCGCATTCGGACATGACCGTCCAAGAGCAAGACTGTGAAAGAGAGAGACCCACACGCCGCGTGGAGCGGTTCAAAAGGAGGCGGCGGAGGCGCCCACTTCCGGCGTCACGACGCTGGTAGACCCTACTCTTAAAGGGGCCGACACCACCGCCGCCGCCGGGGGGGTGTAAGCCCATGCCTTCAGATCCTTTCAGCCAACCGGGGTTTTCAAATGCCCATTTTAGAGGCTTGTTACGACTTTTGGAGGGAGTTATAACATAAGTCTGTCCCCATCAGACACGCACCGTTTCGGGCAGCTTCAACTGCGCCTAGCCGTGGGAGCTTTTGCACGGCTTTTCACTACCAACAAGGGAACCACAACCATTATGAGGAGGAGGGGCCTGGAGCCAACCTAGACCCGCGGCCCTGCACACCACTGACCCCGGCTTGTTTCACCCCGCCGGAGACTCTAAGCCCCCACCGACCAACCCCCCACCCACCGGGGGCAGGGGAGCGGGGGGCCCCGAGAGGTAGCGAGGATAAATCCGGGGGGGGGGGGGGGGGGGGGGGGTGGGCGGGCTTGCAGGCGGATGGACGACCGGCACACAGGGGCTGGGTACCCTGGCAGACCCTTAGCCCTGAACACCACTGGCCCCGTAGCATGTTTCACCCCGCCGGAGACTAAGCCCCACCGATCAACCCCCACCGACCCACCCACCGGGGGCAGAGAGCAGGGGAGTGGGGGGCCCGAGAAGCAGCGAGGATAAACCCGGGGGGTGGGCGGGCGGGCGGACGGACGGACGGACAGGGCAGCAGTAGGCGCGCGCGCGCGCACACAGGGTTTGGGGATGGGGATGGGGCCTGCGCCAGACCGCAACTTCACACTGCCCCTGGGGCTTGATTCCTCCACGCCAGAAGACTCTTACCGAGCCCAACAAGCATTGCGGGCCGAGAATCAGTGGGGGGGATATAAGCCAGGGGATCTGGCGGGCGGGCGGGCAGACGGGCTTAGCGGCAGGCACGCTCTAGGTCGAAACCAGACGGGTCAACTGAGTCCTTTCTCCCACAGATAGAGGCGGGAAGGGGGTGGGGGTTGTGTGCGGAGGGACACCCCACCCTGGCCTCCCCTGAAAGCACGCCCAAAGCAGGGAAGGAATCATCCACACCCATAGTGGCTGACCCAACCTCGAACACCTTAAGGGCCAAGGGTGGGGGCCGGGTGGGGACCTACCCTTGAGGCGACAACGAGCTCCTATCGGCCAGTAGAAAGGTCTGAGCGTAACATCGCCAGAGACTAAGTCCACAATATTACGCCTTCACCAAAAGCTCGATGGCAGGTCAGAGACATGGCAGGTGTCGGGCGCGGGACGTCCCGGCACGTATGCCTGAAAAGGTGGTCTCCCGTCGGGCATGGCCTGGCGGGCTTGGGCCTGGGTCTAAGCCAATGCACCGGAGACGGGTCGTCTAACGTTTCTCCTGCCCACCGGTCAGACCGGCCATCTCCCCACCCGACCTCTGTCGTTTCAGGCGTTCGCTAGAAAGACCCACCATCCCCCCAAACCGACTCTTCCACCGCCCCCAACCCCATCGAGCCAGACCCCCTCTGCCCACCGACCCCTCACTATTTCCGGGGACGAACGCAAGGCTCACAAGGCCCTGGAGCCCTGGAATTCCACCGCCCCCAACCCCATCGAGCCAGACCCCCTCTGCCCACCGACCCCTCACTATTTCCGGGGACGAACGCAAGGCTCACAAGGCCCTGGAGCCCTGGAATTCCACCGCCCCCAACCCCATCGAGCCAGACCCCCTCTGCCCACCGACCCCTCACTATTTCCGGGGACGAACGCAAGGCTCACAAGGCCCTGGAGCCCTGGAATTCCACCGCCCCCAACCCCATCGAGCCAGACCCCCTCTGCCCACCGACCCCTCACTATTTCCGGGGACGAACGCAAGGCTCACAAGGCCCTGGAGCCCTGGAATTCCACCGCCCCCAACCCCCCCGAGCCAGACCCCCTCTGCCCACCGACCCCTCACTATTTCCGGGGACGAACGCAAGGCTCACAAGGCCCTGGAGCCCTGGAATTCCACCGCCCCCAACCCCATCGAGCCAGACCCCCTCTGCCCACCGACCCCTCACTATTTCCGGGGACGAACGCAAGGCTCACAAGGCCCTGGAGCCCTGGAATTCCACCGCCCCCAACCCCATCGAGCCAGACCCCCTCTGCCCACCGACCCCTCACTATTTCCGGGGACGAACGCAAGGCTCACAAGGCCCTGGAGCCCTGGAATTCCACCGCCCCCAACCCCATCGAGCCAGACCCCCTCTGCCCACCGACCCCTCACTATTTCCGGGGACGAACGCAAGGCTCACAAGGCCCTGGAGCCCTGGAATTCCACCGCCCCCCACCCCCCCGCGCCAGACCCCCTCTGCCCACCGACCCCTCACTATTTCCGGGGACGAACGCAAGGCTCACAAGGCCCTGGAGCCCTGGAATTCCACCGCCCCCAACCCCATCGAGCCAGACCCCCTCTGCCCACCGACCCCTCACTATTTCCGGGGACGAACGCAAGGCTCACAAGGCCCTGGAGCCCTGGAATTCCACCGCCCCCAACCCCATCGAGCCAGACCCCCTCTGCCCACCGACCCCTCACTATTTCCGGGGACGAACGCAAGGCTCACAAGGCCCTGGAGCCCTGGAATTCCACCGCCCCCCAACCCCCCCGAGCCAGACCCCCTCTGCCCACCGACCCCTCACTATTTCCGGGGACGAACGCAAGGCTCACAAGGCCCTGGAGCCCTGGAATTCCACCGCCCCCACCCCCATCGAGCCAGACCCCCTCTGCCCACCGACCCCTCACTATTTCCGGGGACGAACGCAAGGCTCACAAGGCCCTGGAGCCCTGGAATTCCACCGCCCCCAACCCCCCCGAGCCAGACCCCCTCTGCCCACCGACCCTCACTATTTCCGGGGACGAACGCAAGGCTCACAAGGCCCTGGAGCCCTGGAATTCCACCGCCCCCAACCCCATCGAGCCAGCCCCCCTCTGCCCACCGACCCCTCACTATTTCCGGGGACGAACGCAAGGCTCACAAGGCCCTGGAGCCCTGGAATTCCACCGCCCCCAACCCCATCGAGCCAGACCCCCTCTGCCCACCGACCCCTCACTATTTCCGGGGACGAACGCAAGGCTCACAAGGCCCTGGAGCCCTGGAATTCCACCGCCCCCAACCCCCCCGAGCCAGACCCCCTCTGCCCACCGACCCCTCACTATTTCCGGGGACGAACGCAAGGCTCACAAGGCCCTGGAGCCCTGGAATTCCACCGCCCCCAACCCCATCGAGCCAGACCCCCTCTGCCCACCGGCCCCTCACTATTTCCGGGGACGAACGCAAGGCTCACAAGGCCCTGGAGCCCTGGAATTCCACCGCCCCCAACCCCCCCGAGCCAGACCCCCTCTGCCCACCGACCCCTCACTATTTCCGGGGACGAACACAAGGCCCTGGAGCCCTAGACTTCCACCGCCCCCAACCCCCCCGAGCCAGACCCCCTCTGCCCACCGACCCTCACTATTTCCGGGGACGAACGCAAGGCTCACAAGGCCCTGGAGCCCTGGAATTCCACCGCCCCCAACCCCCCCGAGCCAGACCCCCTCTGCCCACCGACCCTCACTATTTCCGGGGACGAACACAAGGCCCTGGAGCCCTAGACTTCCACCGCCCCCAACCCCCCCGAGCCAGACCCCCTCTGCCCACCGACCCTCACTATTTCCGGGGACGAACGCAAGGCTCACAAGGCCCTGGAGCCCTGGAATTCCACCGCCCCCAACCCCCCCGAGCCAGACCCCCTCTGCCCACCGACCCTCACTATTTCCGGGGACGAACACAAGGCCCTGGAGCCCTAGACTTCCACCGCCCCCAACCCCCCCGAGCCAGACCCCCTCTGCCCACCGACCCTCACTATTTCCGGGGACGAACGCAAGGCTCACAAGGCCCTGGAATTCCACCGCCCCCCAACCCCCCCGAGCCAGACCCCCTCTGCCCACCGACCCTCACTATTTCCGGGGACGAACACAAGGCCCTGGAGCCCTAGACTTCCACCGCCCCCAACCCCCCCGGGCCAGACCCCCTCTGCCCACCGCCCCTCACTATTTCCGGGGACGAACGCAAGGCTCACAAGGCCCTGGAGCCCTGGAATTCCACCGCCCCCAACCCCCCCGAGCCAGACCCCCTCTGCCCACCGACCCTCACTATTTCCGGGGACGAACACAAGGCCCTGGAGCCCTAGACTTACACCGCCCCCCACCCCCCCGAGCCAGACCCCCTCTGCCCACCGACCCTCACTATTTCCGGGGACGAACGCAAGGCTCACAAGGCCCTGGAGCCCTGGAATTCCACCGCCCCCAACCCCCCCCGAGCCAGACCCCCTCTGCCCACCGACCCTCACTATTTCCGGGGACGAACACAAGGCCCTGGAGCCCTAGACTTCCACCGCCCCCAACCCCCCCGAGCCAGACCCCCTCTGCCCACCGCCCCTCACTATTTCCGGGGACGAACGCAAGGCTCACAAGGCCCTGGAGCCCTGGAATTCCACCGCCCCCAACCCCCCCGAGCCAGACCCCCTCTGCCCACCGACCCTCACTATTTCCGGGGACGAACACAAGGCCCTGGAGCCCTAGACTTCCACCGCCCCCAACCCCCCCGAGCCAGACCCCCTCTGCCCACCGACCCTCACTATTTCCGGGGACGAACGCAAGGCTCACAAGGCCCTGGAGCCCTGGAATTCCACCGCCCCCAACCCCCCCGAGCCAGACCCCCTCTGCCCACCGACCCTCACTATTTCCGGGGACGAACGCAAGGCTCACAAAGCCCTGGAGCCCTGGAATTCCACCGCCCCCAACCCCCCCCGAGCCAGACCCCCTCTGCCCACCGACCCTCACTCCTTCCGGGGCAAGCTCCGGCTCTGGCGGAGCCCTGGATTGACACCTGATCTCCAGCAGTGCCCGGGCACCCCACACTTAAGCCCGGCAACTTGGACTTAGCCAATAGCACGCGCTAGACAGACGTACCGTTGGTGACCCATCTGGCTCTAGTGTGCCAACATCCCCTAACTTGAACTTTGCCGACTGCACACTCCGGAAGGATTCGAGTTCAAAGATGGCTTGGGGGCACCAGCCTCTCACAGTTCCAGCGTCTGGCACCATGCTTTTTTCCGAGATGGCTGGGGTGCACCAACAGCACGTACTTCCACAACAAGTCGTTATAAAATTTCCTTAATTCTCCTGCTCTGGGGGCAGGAGACTGTATCCGGAAACCCCCCTGGGGGTTTGGGGGCTTTTGGTGCCAATGGCTCGCGGGAAACGACGCTCCTTAACCCGGGCAGCAGACCTGATCGAAGACCCCCTGGGGGTTTGGGGGCTTTTGGTGCCAAAGGCTCGCGGGCAAACGACGCTCCTTAACCCGGGCAGCAGACCTGATCGAGGACCCCCTGGGGGTTTGGGGGCTTTTGGTGCCAATGGCTCGCGGGCAAACGAGGCTTCTTACCCGGGCAGCAGACCTGATCGGAGACCCCCTGGGGGTTTGGGGGCTTTTGGTGCCAAAGGCTCGCGGGCAAACGAGGCTTCTTACCCGGGCAGCAGACCTGATCGGAGACCCCCTGGGGGTTTGGGGGCTTTTGGTGCCAAAGGCTCGCGGGCAAACGAGGCTTCTTACCCGGGCAGCAGACCTGATCGGAGACCCCCCTGGGGGTTGGGGGGCTTTTGGTGCCAATGGCTCGCGGGAAATGACGCTCCTTAACCCGGGCAGCAGACCTGATCGAAGACCCCTCTGGGCTTGGGTCTTTTCCGAGCCAAACGCAGCCAATGGCTCGCGGGTAACGAGGGCTCTAACCCGGGCAGCAGACCTGATCGGAGACCCCCTGGGGGTTTGGGGGCTTTTGGTTGCCAAAGGCTCGCGGGCAAACGAGGCTTCTTACCCGGGCAGCAGACCTGATCGGAGACCCCCTGGGGGTTTGGGGGCTTTTGGTGCCAATGGCTCGCGGGAAATGACGCTCCTTAACCCGGGCAGCAGACCTGATCGAAGACCCCTCTGGGCTTGGGTCTTTTCCGAGCCAAACGCAGCCAATGGCTCGCGGGGTAACGAGGGCTCTAACCCGGGCAGCAGACCTGATCGGAGACCCCCTGGGGGTTTGGGGGCTTTTGGTGCCAAAGGCTCGCGGGCAAACGAGGCTTCTTACCCGGGCAGCAGACCTGATCGGAGACCCCCTGGGGGTTTGGGGGCTTTTGGTGCCAATGGCTCGCGGGAAGGAAATGACGCTCCTTAACCCGGGCAGCAGACCTGATCGAAGACCCCTCTGGGCTTGGGTCTTTTCCGAGCCAAACGCAGCCAATGGCTCGCGGGTAACGAGGGCTCTAACCCGGGCAGCAGACCTGATCGGAGACCCCCTGGGGGTTTGGGGGCTTTTGGTGCCAAAGGCTCGCGGGCCAAACGAGGCTTCTTACCCGGGCAGCAGACCTGATCGGAGACCCCCTGGGGGTTTGGGGGCTTTTGGTGCCAATGGCTCGCGGGAAATGACGCTCCTTAACCCGGGCAGCAGACCTGATCGAAGACCCCCTGGGGGTTTGGGGGCTTTTGGTGCCAATGGCTCGCGGGCAAACGAGGCTTCTTACCCGGGCAGCAGACCTGATCGGAGACCCCCTGGGGGTTTGGGGGCTTTTGGTGCCAAAGGCTCGCGGGCAAACGAGGCTTCTTACCCGGGCAGCAGACCTGATCGGAGACCCCCTGGGGGTTTGGGGGCTTTTGGTGCCAAAGGCTCGCGGGCAAACGAGGCTTCTTACCCGGGCAGCAGACCTGATCGGAGGACCCCCCTGGGGGTTTGGGGGCTTTTGGTGCCAAAGGCTCGCGGGCAAACGAGGCTTCTTACCCGGGCAGCAGACCTGATCGGAGACCCCCTGGGGGTTTGGGGGCTTTTGGTGCCAATGGCTCGCGGGCAAACGAGGCTTCTTACCCGGGCAGCAGACCTGATCGGAGACCCCCTGGGGGTTTGGGGGCTTTTGGTGCCAATGGCTCGCGGGAAATGACGCTCCTTAACCCGGGCAGCAGACCTGATCGAAGACCCCCTCTGGGCTTGGGTCTTTTCCGAGCCAAACGCAGCCAATGGCTCGCGGGTAACGAGGGCTCTAACCCGGGCAGCAGACCTGATCGGAGACCCCCTGGGGGTTTGGGGGTTTGGGGGCTTTTGGTGCCAAAGGCTCGCGGGCAAACGAGGCTTCTTACCCGGGCAGCAGACCTGATCGGAGACCCCCTGGGGGTTTGGGGGCTTTTGGTGCCAAAGGCTCGCGGGCAAACGAGGCTTCTTACCCGGGCAGCAGACCTGATCGGAGACCCCCCTGGGGGTTTGGGGGCTTTTGGTGCCAAGGCTCGCGGGCAAACGAGGCTTCTTACCCGGGCAGCAGACCTGATCGGAGACCCCCTGGGGTTTGGGGGGGGGCTTTTGGTGCCAATGGCTCGCGGGGAAACCACGCTCCTTACCCGGGCAGCAGACCTGATCGGAGACCCCCCTGATTCGTTAAACCGCCAAAACCTAAGTCCACTGTTTCTCACCTTCACCGAAACCTAGATGGCAGGTCAGAGACATGGCAGGTGTCGGGCGCGGGACGTCCCGGCACGTATGCCGGAAAAGGTGGTCTCCCGTCGGGCATGGCCTGGCGGGCTTGGGCCTGGATCTAAGCCAATGCACCGGAGACGGGTCGTCTAACGTTTCTCCTGCCCACCGGTCAGACTGGCCATCTCCCCACCCGACCTCTGTCGTTTCAGGCGTTCGCTAGAAAGACCTACCATCCCCCCAAACCGACTTGGGCATTTGAGACCCCCAAAGCCAGACCCCTCCCATCCCCCAAGTGAGAGTTGGTGCAGATAGCAAAGAAAGACCGACCACCCCCTAAACGGACTTAGTCATTTGAGAGACCCCCAAAGCCAGACCACCCATCCCCCAAGTGAGAGTTGGTGCAGATAGCAAAAATGACCCACCACTCCCAATCCATTTTTACTTCCTCCAGACAGGACTATGTTAGATCTTGGTTCACAGCAGATTTCCTTCACAACTGCTTTGCGATCATATCCATGAGGGGTTTGCATTCTCACTTTTTGTCCTTTTGAGAGCGTGTTTAGTTGTTTAGATGATTTGTCATAACTGCGTTTCTGACTCATCCTTCTTTTTTTCAGTTGTGCATGAATGTCGTTGGATGCAAGCAAAGGGAGAGGGTTTCAACAAAGAACTGTGAAGTGGTATGGTGGAACAGGTTTGTCTGGACATTAGTCTCTGAGCTGGGGATCCTAGTTTTGAATCTCTTGGAATATTTCTCAGATTCAACAGGTTAAGATAGACGTCCGTACCATCTTTTTTTGATTTTTCCATGAGCTGTTTGGCACTACAAACAGCACGTTCTGCTAGGCCATTAGATTGAGGATAGTTTAGACTACTGGTTGTATGAGTAAAGTCCCAGGCCAAAGCAAATCATTGAACTCACTGCTCACAAACTGTCGACCATTATCTGTGATGAGGGTTTGAGGGGATCCATGGACAGAGAAATGTCTCTTCAGCTTTTGTATGACGCATGTTGAGGTCATGTCTCGTAACTGATCGATCTCGTACCAGCCTGAATACGAGTCGAAAAGAACCAGGTATGGATGATT
>CAIGQS010000015.1:0-239993 GCA_903798195.1 Danio kyathit | reverse complement strand
TCGACCCTCACTATTTCCGGGGACGAACGCAAGGCTCACAAGGCCCTGGAGCCCTGGAATTCCACCGCCCCCAACCCCCTCGAGCCAGACCCCCTCTGCCCACCGACCCCCTCACTATTTCCGGGGACGAACGCAAGGCTCACAAGGCCCTGGAGCCCTGGAATTCCACCGCCCCCCAACCCCCTCGAGCCAGACCCCCTCTGCCCCCCCGACCCCTCACTATTTCCGGGGACGAACGCAAGGCTCACAAGGCCCTGGAGCCCTGGAATTCCACCGCCCCCAACCCCATCGAGCCAGACCCCCTCTGCCCACCGACCCCTCACTATTTCCGGGGACGAACGCAAGGCTCACAAGGCCCTGGAGCCCTGGAATTCCACCGCCCCCCCAACCCCCCCGAGCCAGACCCCCTCTGCCCACCGACCCCTCACTATTTCCGGGGACGAACGCAAGGCTCACAAGGCCCTGGAGCCCTGGAATTCCACCGCCCCCAACCCCATCGAGCCAGACCCCCTCTGCCCACCGACCCCTCACTATTTCCGGGGACGAACGCAAGGCTCACAAGGCCCTGGAGCCCTGGAATTCCACCGCCCCCCAACCCCATCGAGCCAGACCCCCTCTGCCCACCGACCCCTCACTATTTCCGGGGACGAACGCCAAGGCTCACAAGGCCCTGGAGCCCTGGAATTTCCACCGCCCCCAACCCCCCCGAGCCAGACCCCCTCTGCCCACCGACCCCTCACTATTTCCGGGGACGAACGCAAGGCTCACAAGGCCCTGGAGCCCTGGAATTCCACCGCCCCCAACCCCATCGAGCCAGACCCCCTCTGCCCACCGACCCCTCACTATTTTCCGGGGACGAACGCAAGGCTCACAAGGCCCTGGAGCCCTGGAATTCCACCGCCCCCCAACCCCCCGAGCCAGACCCCCTCTGCCCACCGACCCTCACTATTTCCGGGGACGAAACACCAAGGCCCTGGAGCCCTGGACTTCCACCGCCCCCCACCCCCCCTCGAGCCAGACCCCCTCTGCCCACCGACCCCTCACTATTTCCGGGGACGAACGCAAGGCTCACAAGGCCCTGGAGCCCTGGAATTCCACCGCCCCCAACCCCCCCGAGCCAGACCCCCTCTGCCCACCGACCCCTCACTATTTCCGGGGAGACGCAAGGCTCACAAGGCCCTGGAGCCCTAGACTTCCACCGCCCCCAACCCCCCGGCCAGACCCCCCTCTGCCCCACCGACCTCACTATTTCCGGGGACGAACGCAAGGCTCACAAGGCCCTGGAGCCTGAATTCCACCGCCCCCAACCCCCCCGAGCCAGACCCCATCTGCCCACCGGACCCTCACTATTTCCGGGGACGAACACAAGGCCCTGGAGCCCTAGACTTCCACCGCCCCCAACCCCCGAGCCAGACCCCCTTGCCCCACCGACCCCTCACTATTTCCGGGGACGAACGCAAGGCTCACAAGGCCCTGGAATCCACCGCCCCCAACACCCCCCGAGCCAGCCCCCCTCTGCCCACCGACCCTCACTATTTCGGGGACGAACACAAGGCCCTGGAAGCCCTAGCTTCCACCGCCCCCAACCCCCCCGAGCCAGACCCCCCTCTGCCCCACCGACCCTCACTATTTCCGGGGACGAACCGCAAGGCTCAAAGGCCCTGGAGCCCTGGAATTCCACCGCCCCCAACCCCCCGAGCCAGCACCCCCTCTGCCACCGACCCTCACTATTTCCGGGGACGAACACAAGGCCCTGGAGCCCTAGACTTACACCGCCCCCAACCCCCCCGAGCCAGACCCCCTCTGCCCACCGACCCTCACTATTTCCGGGGACGAACGCAAGGCTCACAAGGCCCTGGAGCCCTGGAATTCCACCGCCCCCAAACCCCCCCCGAGCCAGACCCCTCTGCCCACCGACCCTCACTATTTCCGGGGACGAACACAAGGCCCTGGAGCCCTTAGACTTCCACCGCCCCCAACCCCCCCGAGCCAGACCCCCTCTGCCACCGACCCTCACTATTTCCGGGGCGAACGCAAGGCTCACAAGGCCCTGGAGCCCTGGAATTCCACCGCCCCCAACCCCCCCGAGCCAGACCCCTCTGCCCACCGACCCTCACTATTTCCGGGGACGAAACACAAGGCCCTGGAGCCCTAGACTTCCACCGCCCCCAACCCCCCCGAGCCAGACCCCCTCTGCCCACCCGACCCTCACTATTTCCGGGGACGAACGCAAGGCTCACAAGGCCCTGGAGCCCTGGAATTCCACCGCCCCCAACCCCCCGAGCCAGACCCCCTCTGCCCACCGACCCTCACTATTTCCGGGGACGAACGCAAGGCTCACAAAGCCCTGGAGCCCTGGAATTCCACCGCCCCCAACCCCCCCGAGCCAGACCCCCTCTGCCCACCGACCCTCACTCCTTCCGGGGCAAGCTCCGGCTCTGGCGGAGCCCTGGATTGACACCTGATCTCCAGCAGTGCCCGGGCACCCCACACTTAAGCCCGGCAACTTGGACTTAGCCAATAGCACGCGCTAGACAGACGTACCGTTGGTGACCCATCTGGCTCTAGTGTGCCAACATCCCCTAACTTGAACTTTGCCGACTGCACACTCCGGAAGGATTCGAGTTCAAAGATGGCTTGGGGGCACCAGCCTCTCACAGTTCCAGCGTCTGGCAACCATGCTTTTTTTCCGAGATGGCTGGGGGTGCACCAACAGCACGTACTTCCACAACAAGTCGTTATAAAATTTCCTTAATTCTCCTGCTCTGGGGGCAGGAGACTGTATCCGGAAACCCCCCTGGGGGTTGGGGGCTTTTGGTGCCAATGGCTCGCGGGAAACGACGCTCCTTAACCCGGGCAGCAGACCTGATCGAAGACCCCCTGGGGGTTTGGGGGCTTTTGGTGCCAAAGGCTCGCGGGCAAACGACGCTCCTTAACCCGGGCAGCAGACCTGATCGAGGACCCCCCTGGGGGTTGGGGGCTTTTGGTGCCAATGGCTCGCGGGCAAACGAGGCTTCTTACCCGGGCAGCAGACCTGATCGGAGACCCCCTGGGGGTTTGGGGGCTTTTGGTGCCAAAGGCTCGCGGGCAAACGAGGCTTCTTACCCGGGCAGCAGACCTGATCGGAGACCCCCTGGGGGTTTGGGGGCTTTTGGTGCCAAAGGCTCGCGGGCAAACGAGGCTTCTTACCCGGGCAGCAGACCTGATCGGAGACCCCCCTGGGGGTTTGGGGGCTTTTGGTGCCAATGGCTCGCGGGAAATGACGCTCCTTAACCCGGGCAGCAGACCTGATCGAAGACCCCTCTGGGCTTGGGTCTTTTCCGAGCCAAACGCAGCCAATGGCTCGCGGGTAACGAGGGCTCTAACCCGGGCAGCAGACCTGATCGGAGACCCCCTGGGGGTTTGGGGGCTTTTGGTGCCAAAGGCTCGCGGGCAAACGAGGCTTCTTACCCGGGCAGCAGACCTGATCGGAGACCCCCCGGGGGGTTTGGGGGCTTTTGGTGCCAATGGCTCGCGGGAAATGACGCTCCTTAACCCGGGCAGCAGACCTGATCGAAGACCCCTCTGGGCTTGGGTCTTTTCCGAGCCAAACGCAGCCAATGGCTCGCGGGTAACGAGGGCTCTAACCCGGGCAGCAGACCTGATCGGAGACCCCCTGGGGGTTTGGGGGCTTTTGGTGCCAAAGGCTCGCGGGCAAACGAGGCTTCTTACCCGGGCAGCAGACCTGATCGGAGACCCCCTGGGGGTTTGGGGGCTTTTGGTGCCAATGGCTCGCGGGAAGGAAATGACGCTCCTTAACCCGGGCAGCAGACCTGATCGAAGACCCCTCTGGGCTTGGGTCTTTTCCGAGCCAAACGCAGCCAATGGCTCGCGGGTAACGAGGGCTCTAACCCGGGCAGCAGACCTGATCGGAGACCCCCTGGGGGTTTGGGGGCTTTTGGTGCCAAAGGCTCGCGGGCCAAACGAGGCTTCTTACCCGGGCAGCAGACCTGATCGGAGACCCCCTGGGGGTTTGGGGGCTTTTGGTGCCAATGGCTCGCGGGAAATGACGCTCCTTAACCCGGGCAGCAGACCTGATCGAAGACCCCCTGGGGTTTGGGGGCTTTTGGTGCCAATGGCTCGCGGGCAAACGAGGCTTCTTACCCGGGCAGCAGACCTGATCGGAGACCCCCTGGGGGTTTGGGGGCTTTTGGTGCCAAAGGCTCGCGGGCAAACGAGGCTTCTTACCCGGGCAGCAGACCTGATCGGAGACCCCCTGGGGGTTTGGGGGCTTTTGGTGCCAAAGGCTCGCGGGCAAACGAGGCTTCTTACCCGGGCAGCAGACCTGATCGGAGGACCCCCCTGGGGGTTTGGGGGCTTTTGGTGCCAAAGGCTCGCGGGCAAACGAGGCTTCTTACCCGGGCAGCAGACCTGATCGGAGACCCCCTGGGGGTTTGGGGGCTTTTGGTGCCAAAGGCTCGCGGGCAAACGAGGCTTCTTACCCGGGCAGCAGACCTGATCGGAGACCCCCTGGGGGTTGGGGGCTTTTTGGTGCCAATGGCTCGCGGGAAATGACGCTCCTTAACCCGGGCAGCAGACCTGATCGAAGACCCCCTCTGGGCTTGGGTCTTTTCCGAGCCAAACGCAGCCAATGGCTCGCGGGGTAACGAGGGCTCTAACCCGGGCAGCAGACCTGATCGGAGACCCCCTGGGGGTTTGGGGGTTTGGGGGCTTTTGGTGCCAAAGGCTCGCGGGCAAACGAGGCTTCTTACCCGGGCAGCAGACCTGATCGGAGACCCCCTGGGGGTTTGGGGGCTTTTGGTGCCAAAGGCTCGCGGGCAAACGAGGCTTCTTACCCGGGCAGCAGACCTGATCGGAGACCCCCTGGGGGTTTGGGGGCTTTTGGTGCCAAAGGCTCGCGGGCAAACGAGGCTTCTTACCCGGGCAGCAGACCTGATCGGAGACCCCCTGGGGGTTTGGGGGGGGGCTTTTGGTGCCAATGGCTCGCGGGGAAACCACGCTCCTTACCCGGGCAGCAGACCTGATCGGAGACCCCCCTGATTCGTTAAACCGCCAAACCTAAGTCCACTGTTTCTCACCTTCACCGAAACCTAGATGGCAGGTCAGAGACATGGCAGGTGTCGGGCGCGGGACGTCCCGGCACGTATGCCGGAAAAGGTGGTCTCCCGTCGGGCATGGCCTGGCGGGCTTGGGCCTGGATCTAAGCCAATGCACCGGAGACGGGTCGTCTAACGTTTCTCCTGCCCACCGGTCAGACTGGCCATCTCCCCACCCGACCTCTGTCGCTTCAGGCGTTCGCTAGAAAGACCTACCATCCCCCCAAACCGACTTGGGCATTTGAGACCCCCAAAGCCAGACCCCTCCCATCCCCCAAGTGAGAGTTGGTTGCAGATAGCAAAGAAAGACCGACCACCCCCTAAACGGACTTAGTCATTTGAGAGACCCCCAAAGCCAGACCACCCATCCCCCAAGTGAGAGTTGGTGCAGATAGCAAAAATGACCCACCACTCCCAATCCATTTTTACTTCCTCCAGACAGGACTATGTTAGATCTTGGTTCACAGCAGATTTCCTTCACAACTGCTTTGCGATCATATCCATGAGGGGTTTGCATTCTCACTTTTTGTCCTTTTGAGAGCGTGTTTAGTTGTTTAGATGATTTGTCATAACTGCGTTTCTGACTCATCCTTCTTTTTTTCAGTTGTGCATGAATGTCGTTGGATGCAAGCAAAGGGAGAGGGTTTCAACAAAGAACTGTGAAGTGGTATGGTGGAACAGGTTTGTCTGGACATTAGTCTCTGAGCTGGGGATCCTAGTTTTGAATCTCTTGGAATATTTCTCAGATTCAACAGGTTAAGATAGACGTCCGTACCATCTTTTTTTGATTTTTCCATGAGCTGTTTGGCACTACAAACAGCACGTTCTGCTAGGCCATTAGATTGAGGATAGTTTAGACTACTGGTTGTATGAGTAAAGTCCCAGGCCAAAGCAAAATCATTGAACTCACTGCTCACAAACTGTCGACCATTATCTGTGATGAGGGTTTGAGGGGATCCATGGACAGAGAAATGTCTCTTCAGCTTTTGTATGACGCATGTTGAGGTCATGTCTCGTAACTGATCGATCTCGTACCAGCCTGAATACGAGTCGAAAAGAACCAGGTATGGATGATTGTTCCATTCAAATATATCTGCTGCTACGGTTGACCATGGCAGGCTTGGAACGATATGCAGTTTCATAGGTTCTTTTTGCTTGTGGGGTCTGGTACTATTGCAGATGGCACAGGATGTGGTGTAAGCATCAATGTCTTTTGTCATAGTTGGCCAGAAAAAAATGCCACGTGCACGTTGCTTGGTGGCTTCAGCTTCAGGGTGACCCGTATGCACGATTTGAGTGTATTGTATGCGTAGTGTTTCAGGTATTACCACCTTGTGTCCTTTGAGTCATGCGTGATCAGTTTGTGTCTGTATGGGTAAAACAGCCACAGTACTGGTGGAAGACTGTGTAGTTTGTTTGGTCATCCTTGTCTAATCGTGTTTGCGAGCAACTGTAGAGTGGCATCATTTGTCGTGTGGAGTTTAAGTTCATCCAAGCGTGATGATGAGATGTTGCAAACGTTCATTATCTCGAATGTGTGTTTGTCCTCTGGATGCTCATGTGCAGATGTTTGCGGGGCTCTTGACAAAGTGTCGGCTATGTACATGTGCTTTCCTTTTTTGTACACAAGGGAGATGTTGTACCGTTGGAGCTGTAACAGCATTCTTTGGAGTCTGGCAGGAGTGCTGTGGATTGGACGTTTGGTGATTGTCACCAGAGGTTGGTGGTCAGTTTCAATGGTTACTGGTTTGCCATAGATGTAATCATGGAACTTGGTGCAGGCAAATACCACAGCGAGGAGTTCCTTTTTCAATTTGCGCATAGCGCTGTTCAGTATCTGTGAGAACCCGCGAAGCATAAGCTATGGGCTTGTTGTCTTGCAGACATGCTGCACCTAGACCAAATTGCGATGAGTCGCATGTTAAGGTAACAGGGTTGTCAACGTTGTAATATGACAAGACAAGAAGGTGTGTTAGGCAGTTCTTTAGGGTGTTAAAACAATCTTGGTGCTGCTGCAACCAACACCATGTTGTGTCTTTGTGTGTGAGCTGGCGTAGGGGTGCAGATATGTCACTGAGATTTGGGATAAACTTGCCCATGTAATTACCCATGCCGAGAAATCACATGTGAGCAGTAGCATTAGCAGGTACTGGCATTTCGATAATGGCTTTGATTTTGGATGGATCTGCATGTAAACCGTCGCTGCTGAAAATATGGCCTACGTAGCTCACCTCTGTCAGCCTGAATTTGCACTTTTGTGGATTGAGTCTGAGATTGACTTGTCTAGCTTGTGCAAGCACTTTCTCTAAGTTGTCATTGTGTTCCTGTATTGTGCGTCCGCCGACTAGTATATCGTCAACAATCACAGAGCAAGGGTATCCACCGAAAATTTGCTCCATTGAGCGCTGGAAAACCTCACTAGCCGAGTTATTGCCAAATGGCATTCTGAGGAATCTATATCGGCCAAATGGGGTGCTGAATGTTGTTAGCAGTGACGATTTGTGATCTAAAGATATCTGCCAAAACAAACTCTTTGCATCAAGCACTGAGAAAACAACAGAATTTGACATCTGTGTCGCAACTTTCTCCACTGTTCTCATTGGGTGGTGGGGTCGTAGTTTTGCCATATTCAGATCTCTAGGATCTATACAGATTCGGATGCTGTTGGAGTCTTATTTGTGAGCCGCCACCATGGAGGACACCCAGTCAGTTGGTTCTGTAACTGGTGTGATGACATTAAGATCTGTCATTCGTTGAAGTTCTTTTTTGACCTTATCCTGCATCGCTACTGGAATGCGTCTTGCAGGACGAACAGCTGGTGGTACATTAGGGTCGAGCTTTATGGAGTATGTGACAGGTAGTTTACCTATTTTATCCTTGAAAAGATCATCATATTTAGTCAGAATTGTGTCTGTGAATTCATCCTTGCAGGATGTGTTTAGCTGATGAACTTCCTTGTTGAGTGTTAGAAGTTTCATGCGTATGCAGTCAGACAGACCCAGTAGTGGCTGTGCAGAATTTTTTATGACATAAAACAATAAGTCATAGGATTGGTTGGCTAGAGTGCATGGTAGTACAACTGTACCAAGTGTGTGTAGCTCGTTGCCACCATATGCTATCAGTTTGATGTTTTCCTAAGTGTTGGAAGGTGTGCAAGTCCATTACATTACATTTAGCTCCCATATCAACTTTTAGTTCCACTGATTTACTATGAACATGTACAGTGCTGTACAGTTCACTCTTTTGTGCTACATTAGCCGTAGAATAAACATTCTCATCAGTCACTCCATCAACAAAGAATGATTCACTTTCTTCGCTACTTGACTGGTGTGGTTCAACATTGTGGACTGTTTTTGTGAAACGTCGCTTTGTTTGGTTTGATTGTGTGGACCTGCAGCATTTTTTGAAATGGTTCCACTTTTTGCAACCATTGCACTGTTGGCCAAAGTCTGGACACTTATCTCTTTTGGCTGGGTGATCACCACCGCAATTGTTACAGTTTCTTATGGCTGTGAGGCCTTTGCTGCTTTCTGTGTGCTTCGGTTAATAATGTTTGTTCTTTCCTGTGAATGCATGGACAGTGGCAGATGTCCTGTGGAGTGTTGCTAGGTCTTTAGTGTGTTGTTCAGTCTGTTTATATGTCTGACATGCTGATATGGCTTTAGTTAAAGTTAGTTCTGGATCACGCAGCAGTGATTTTCTAAGGATATCACTTTGTATGCCACAGAGAAGCCTGTCACGAATAAGCTCATCCTGTAATGCTCCAAACTTGCAGCTTTTTGCTTTAATTTTTAAACCACTAATATAGGATTCAAAAGTCTCACCAGGTCTTTGTGATCGCGTGTTGAACTTGTGTCGTTCCATTGTGATGTTTACATGGGGAGCGCAAAGCTCACGGAACGTTCTCTTTAAACTCTCAGGGTCTTCCCTGGACTCAGACGGTGTTATAATAATACTGTCATTTTCACCGGGTACTCTCACCTCTTGTGCATAAACAAAGGACTGTTCGCGTTCAATGGCTTCGGGACCCGCGAGGTTGAGCAGAATGAAAGCTTGTGTACGAGTTGATTTGTCCCTGTGAGTTGCTGCAATGACGATATTAAACTCTTGTTCGAACATACGCCAGTTTTCAGCAACATTTTCGTTGAAAACAAGAGGGTCTGGTCTTCGGAATTCCCCTGCCATTGTTAGTTTGTGCTTAGGTTTCGTTCACGTAGCTTAGCCGCCAGTTAGTTACTCACGAGTCGAGAGATATGCATGGAAGCTTTTCCAGCGTAGACAAAACTCACTTTCGCGTGCAGTTGTACTTCTGACACCATGTTGACTCGGAGAACTTGCATTAAACTGCTAGAGAGGCATGGTTCAAACTAAACAGTGTTTATTAACAGCGGGCACAAGAGATACACAGCAGCTTCACTTCGTACTGACGCACATACATACTGAATGACTGCGTGACTGTGTGAGAGCGAGGTAGAGGGGGAGGAGCTACACAGAACACTACAGATCCCATATACACACTGTCATAAGGATCAATGCACTACATTGACCAATGAAAAACCTTTTGCACCGCCCCTACCGGAAAAAAACTTTTGACCAATGAAAAACCTTTAGCCACGCCCCTACCTTTTGTCACGCCTATTGCTCCAGGCTGCAGTTACCCATACTAGGATCAATACAGAAGAGAGTGGACCAAACACGTGAGACCATCTTTGGCGCGTTAACTCCAGTATTTCCATCGGCGTTTCTGCGCTCGTCTGCTGATTCTGACAAGTGCGTTCGTGTAAAAGGCTTTGTCATCTCGGTTTACGCTTCAACAACTAAATGAACACTGAAGTTTATTTAACTGAGCATATTTTAATTACATTACAACATCGATGCTGTAAAAGGAACCGTAAAAAATTGAAAAAGGCACAATAAACTTTCACCGGAAGTTTATCAGTATGGGAAGAAACACTAGCTCGGCATATTCCCTATACAACATGTGAACTTATGTATAATGGAAATAAGTAAAACCACAGATTTAAAAACTGGCTTAAATGAACATCAAAAGAGATTAAAGAAATTAGATTATTAAAAGACAATTATTACAAAAAATGTTAAAGAGACCTAATGATTGAAATAAAACTACACCTTTTCTGAAACTTTACAGATTTCCATAAGACAATGTTTTTTTATCATTGGGTGCAGGGGGAGCCTGGCAACGAGTTCCTCAGCATGTTCTGAGAAGAAATGCTCAGGAACAACAAACACTTTGAAATCACTACCAAGGAACACACTGATTCCTTTCACTTCTTCTTTCAATACATGCCCCTCTATGCACTAGGTATGTAAAAATCAATAAGTGTCACTGAACCAGCACTGTAAAACAGTTTGATGTAATAACATAATGTTTTACAGCATGTACCTTCACAGTGATAAAGCTTGAAAGACGTCCCACTTACTGTTCCCTGTATGCAGCGATGGAGGTGGGTGATGATAATTTGGCAAATGAATGGTGGTGTAGCCATATAATTGAAATAACATAATTATTATTGAAACTTTAAAGGTTGACTTGACAAGAGTTTGATTTAAAAGTTTGATCTAATTCAAAATGTTTTATGATAGTTAATGGTGTGAAATGATTAGACTTACTATGTAATGCAGAATTTATAAAGGAAAACAAAAACAATTTACACAACTTATTTCATTTAATTATTTACAATTATATAAAAAACTAAACAGAAATAGACATACGTTGTTTATAATGTTAAATTCAACAGTAGGCTAGTTAGTGTATATATGTAAGTTACAGAGGATAAATTAATAAATAAAAATAAATAAAAACAGAACTGTAAAGAACAAATGTAAATGACTAGCCTAGTTGGGAAAATTAAGCAAACTGGTAACACTTGAGGGGTTTATAAGACTGCAATGGAAACTTTTATAATCATGACATGACATGTTATGAATATGAATGAGATTTTCTGCATGCTTATGATAACTGTCATTAGCACAGTTATGTCATTTTAAATGCATGAACATGAACAAATACATCAACCTGTTTCTCGCTTTGTGACACTTTAATGACACTTAATGGCAGTTGTGATAAGCATGCAAAAAGTTATATTCATTATACATGTCATAATTATAAAGGTGAAAGTTTTATGAAGACCCCTTGAACTTTTCTTCACCAACCCTAGAAAATGGAGTCCATTGAGTCCTGAATGTCTTCTGGATGGACCTGATCAGGGTCAGCAGATCCTCCACTGGAAACATCTGGAGGCACCTGATCCACATCAGCAGATCCTCCACAGGGAACATCTGGAGGGACCTGATCCACGCCGGCAGATCCTCCACTAGGATCTGGAGGGACCTGATCCACGCCGGCAGGTTCCACGTGGAGGACGCTTCCACAAATGTGCCTTAGTTTTAATTGAAGAGGGAGCTGGTTTGCCAGCTCCTCAATAGTGCCTGCATAGAAATGTACAGGCACTATGTATTCATCCATATGGCTGTCCTGGAGGATGAGTTTGTCATGCATCTCTGACACTCCAATGATGTCAAGAACTGCCTCCTGGATATGCTATCAGTAAGCTGAAAAACTATCTTTTTAAGTCTTAAAGGGCACCTATTTTACCCCTTTTTCAAGATTTAAGATAAGTTTTTTTTGTGTCTCCAGATTGTATTTGTAAAGTTTTGGCTCAAAATACCCATCAGATTATTTATTATACCTTTCTCTATATTGGAAATTTGAGCTGTAATGATATTGTAGCTGTTTTTGTTGCTTGTGCCTTTAATGCAAATGAGCTAGTTCTCCCCGCCCACCTTTCCCACATGCGTATCAAGCCTTTCTGCAATGATGAGTCGCACATAATGTCATTGCTCATGCACACACAGCGTGTCTTTAGCTTTGTACTGTTTTTGCACAGCAATTGTGACAGGATACATGTTAATATCCACTGCTGTATGGATATCCGTTATGTTAATGTACAAAGTAAACCTGATTAAACGTCCACAAACTGGGAAAAAATATTTTATAATTGTACTGACACTATGGGGCTGTGGTGATGCATTACAGCGATTCTGTCCAAACAGTTTACAAAAGATGATTTTCATCAAATGTGCACTTTGAAAGTGAAACTTGTTAAATCCTACTTTGATTTGCACCTACAGTATTGTATAGAAACTATCCAAAGTGCAATACAATATACTAATTGCAAATAAGTTTAGATTCTAACTACATAACTACATTTTATTTGGAAAAATATTTTTTTCTAATAATACATTTTCCAATAAGTTATGTAATGAGAACATAACAAAACAAAAAAAGCTAAGGAAAAGTTTGATTTGTACTCCGGTCATTTGGATCAAGCAGCCTGTTGTGATGTGTTTTATCCACTGTACTTCTGACACTACTGTAATCGTTATTAAGGGAACAATGTCATATAATTTTATTTCTAAATAATTTTTACTGTCTCCAGAAGGTTAACAATTTAAAATGTGTGTGGATGACAAATGTGCAACATATAATGTGTACCTTAAAAGTTGTGTGATTGGAAGAGTCAAATTTTCCTCTTCCATCTCGTCTTGTGTTTATTTTTAGGTGACTGAGCTCAATGACGTCCCCGACATAGAGACATTCTTCACGCCACAGTGAGACATCATGTACTACGTAGCCACATTTCATCCTCAGGTCCAGGATCAGTATGTGTGCGCGAGTCATTCTGGGCACTTCTACCTGGAAAATGACACACAGGTAAGTACTACACGATAGTGTTTTTTTTTTTAAATCCTGGCACAGGAATTCTCTGACACTGAGTCGGACGGTTTGTTTTGGTGATTTGAAATGTTAGAATTGGCAGAAATCGCTTACCCCCACCTTTAACATTCATCCAGTGGAAAAGCCCCCTATACCATAACTGTTCAGGATATTTAATTATTCTTTCAAATTCACTTACTGGCAACGCAGTGGCACAGTAGGTAGTATGCGGTACAGCTGAATAGGCCTTTTTCACACTTCCTGGTTCCAGTAAGCGAAACAGCGTACCACAACATCCGGTTCCAATGCAACGGAGTAAGAATGAATGGCAGAGTCGTCTCATCGCTGTTATTGCAGCGTTCCCGGCTGCTCCAACTCAAAAAAACGACACGCTTACCTCAATTTCCACGATTTCCCGAAAGACGAAGGACAGAGAACATCTTGGGTGAAATTAATTAGACTGGATGAACGTCGTTTCAAGTTATATGCCGGAGTACGTTCATGTGCCGTATGCACTTCAAAGCGGAGATCGTCATGTTTTATCAAATGCTGCTGGTCTTGGTTTTATTTTGATGGGTAATTATAATATAGACAAAATTCCAGTTAAATGATCTGCCTTCCACAAACAAGTGCTCCTATCATGGTCATTAATCTATTATGGTCTTAATCAATTCCTTCAGAGACTCATATGTTATTTAGAGGTATTAGACTATCCTTCTGATAGATCGTCTTTTGATATTACTAAATCTAATGTTGGCCAATTTTGTTTTACAATAATACCAAGAGTAATAAAGCTATTTGTACTTTTTTCCAAAGAGAAATCATTACTGTACCTTATATGCTATTTTATTGGATGTCTTTATTGAAGGGTGCTGAAAGAAAGTGTGTCTGTTACTACAAAAATATCATGTTAGAAATCAAATTAATGTTCTATAAACTTCTCCACAGATCTTATCCAGCAAAACATTATTTACAGAATTGTAAAAGCAGGATTGTTGTGAATTGTTTTTGTAATGAATATGAGAAGACACTTATTTTGGCTTTATGTATAGTCAACTTATGTGGTGAAGCGCAAAAATGTATTAATAACTTTCAGTGTTCAAAACCTCTGTCATCATTATGGGAAATATACTTTTTGGCTTTACTGTCTATCCTAATCAAGAGGAAAATAGTTTTATTTATTTAATTTGCTTATGTTGTTAACAAAATTGTACATTCATAAATGTAAATTTAATAAACAGAAACCAACTGTTAAGATATTGATGACTGAAATATGCTTGTACCAGTATCAGAGACCCCCTTAACAAGAAAGCTCGACCCACTTTATAATTTGTGAACTCTATAATGCATTTATTTAATTATTACAGATGTACATTTAGTATATTTGTATTTTATTTATAATTACCCCTGGCATGTGTATTTTTTTTTGTATTGTAAAATGTTATTTGCTGTTCTTTAAATAAATAATGTAAAACAATACAATGAGTACCTTTATTTTTCCGCGAGTAGGAGCTAAAGTATGTTTGCAGACTTGAGAAAACCTTACGAGCATTAAACCACCTGTAATTTATGTGGCTCCTCGTTCTTTCATATTGACCGATCGCAACTCACCTGCATTAAAGGAAGGAGCACAGTTTACGGACGGGACTACTAACACAAAACTAATCCTGCTGGATGTTAAATAGCCTAGTTAATCTTGCTTACGAATGGCTTGAATGATCAGATCGTATGTTGTTAACTGCGCACCTTACTGTAACCTACAGTGGCAAACGCTTTGTATAAGACAGACTTTCTGCACAAATTCTGCAAATCGGTATCATCTTTTAAATGCTGTTTTATTTACGTCACTTTTACACAATCACCGAACAACGTCTTCTTGTCCAAATTATGGCAAAGATGATAGCGAGAATGTCATCCACTTTCCTGAGGGTGTCCTGTTTCAGCGACCGCTGGCGAAGCCGGAAATAGCGGTACGCTGCTGCGAAGGGCTCTTCCGGTGTTCTATTCCGCTGTGAAAAAGGTCTATTGGGTAGACTAAATTGTCCGTAGTATATGAGTGTGAATGAGTGTGTATGGATGATTCCCAGAGATGGGTTGCAGCTGGAAGGGCATTCGCTGCGTAAAACATGTGCTGGGTAAGTTGGCGGTTCATTCCAGCTGTGGCGACCCCAAATTAATAAAGGGACTAAGCCGAAAAAAAAAATGAATGAATAAATGAATTTACTTACTATTTCTAACTGCCCCCGTAGACTCAGGTACCCAGTTTCAGTGAAGATATCCTCTTCCTCTCCTGTTTTAAGTCGTGAAGGAGGACAGAGGGCCTCCCTCGCAGCTCTTTTAGCCTCCTCACTTATGAGTAGCGGAGCTGTCCTAAATTTCATGGTGCCTCTATTGACAAATAAGCATGGCCGCCGTATTTGCTGGAGATGGTGACATTTTTTACAATGTATGACTGTCCCTCTTCAAATTCAGGGTCACTACTGTTTTTCATGGACCGATAAACTGTCTCGCCATCCGTAAGGGCACATAAAGATGTGATTTTGTAGGTGTCAATCAGTATTTTGTTTTAATTTTTAACAAATGTCAAAGCCTTTTGGCTCCTGTGCATCTTAAAACATGTAATGTGCAGTGGTGGTGGGCGACTGTACGTTGTTGCCATCCTAAGAATGAAAAAAAAAAGGTTACTTTATATTAGTTGAAAATATTATGTTAGTATGTGGACACAAAATTTGGTCCACATTTTGATAGTCATTGAAAACGTAGTGGTGCGAACTGGCCATTGGGAGCACTGACAATTCCTGGTGACCTGGCAACTAATTTGGCCTGCTGCTAGTCAGACATTTTTATTCAATTATTTTTTATTATAACAACTATAACAGTGTAGTAGTGATCATTTTTTAAAATCAATTAAACATATTAATTTTAATCTGTTTGTCTTGACTGCAATGTTGTGCTACATCATTCTTCAAAATATCATAAATTGTGTTTTATAGAAGAGAGAAACTCATAAAGATTTGTAAGCACTTAAGTGGGAGTAAATTGTTAATTATTTTTTTGGGGTGATTTATGCTTTTAAAGATGATGAATTATTTTGCATGGCCAGAGTCTAGCAATCCATATTGTTGTTTTCCATTCACTTCAAAGCCCAAAGCAAGGCCTCCTAACATCTTAAGAAAAAATACAATAGGAAAATATTGGCATACAATAAAGAGTCAAACTCTTTAAAACCTAAACCTATAATTTACCAAATTTGTCACCAGTATGATGCCCTAGGTGGGTGTGGAATATCCTGACCTAATATTGTGTCAGAGTCCACCCTTGTATACTACTGTATAACCATAATCACATTGACATATCAGAAATAACAATTGGATCATTTTAAATGGACACATTTTTGCAGAATACTGTCGATGCACTGTTTTATGAAACTTTTCAGACATTCTAAATCCTGCCTCTGACAATATAGTTTATTATGCTGTAATTGTTAAAATAAGGATAAAATACCTGGAAAAAACACTTCCTATCAGATCAAATCCTGTCAGAAAAACTATTATAGTTTACAGATTTCTATTTATTTCTTTAGATTTGGTGTGGATCTCGAAGAAATCCCATATGTAGTCTGCAATGTAGTATACAATTAAAATCCAGTAATAAAAAATACATTTATTCTTAGGAGTATTAAACTGTGCAGATACGATGAGCACCATTAAATATAGGCCACTGTTATATTTTATAATAAATTAGGCATATAGTATTACACAAAATGATTTATTTATAGACCATGTTTCTCAAGTTTTTTTTATTTTTTTATTACACAATAAGTTAGTAAAGGGTTCGCTGTGGAGATCAGCCTGCTTTCCAGATTTAAGATAAGTCTTTTGTGTCTCCAGAATGTGTCTGTAAAGTTTCAGCTCAAAACACCCATCAGATTACTTATTATTACCTTTCTGGATGTATATTAAAAGTCACATGAACTTTATTTAAAGTAAAAAGTTAAACACAAAACACAGCTGAATCCAATATCGAGTATTATTGTACAATTATAAGTCTAGCCTGTAGTCTTCACAGGATTTTATTGGAGATGTGTCTGGTAATTTCTTATGTCGAATCAAGAACTTTTTTTTTTCTTTATTTCACTCACATTAACTTTTTTAAAGTAAAATAAAAATAAAGTAAAAACTAATTGAGGTAAAATTGCCTCAAAAAATTCTAAAACCCCCATCCCCGGGGTATAAATTATTGTACTATAATTATTACACTTAAAGTTAGGCGTGTAGCTATATTCTGACAGGATTTGACTGGAGAGAAGTGTTGTCTGAGGTATTTTTTAAAACCCAAAATCACGTTCATTTATAAAGGCGTCTGTAGAAATTATAGTATAATATCATAATTTATTTATACTGTAATCCTAATCATATAAACGGTAAATAAGAATAAAAAAAACACTCACCTCAAAAGTATGCTGTCTGTTGTACAACTGAAAAAATTGAGTGTGGCGCATCCAATCAGAAGCGAGACATCCATCACCAAGGCTCATGAGGTCAGATGGAAACCTTTATCGTATGATGTCCATGCATTTTTTAAAATTATTTTTATTCATATAATAAATGTTGATTGACAGTGTGGCGCATCCAATCGGAAGTGAGACATCCATCACCAAGGCACATGACGTCAGATGGATGTCCATGTTGATTGACAGTATGGCGCATCCAATCAGAAGCGAGTTATCCATCACCAAGGGACATGATGTCAGATGGAAACCTTTATCAAATGACGTCCATGTCTTTTTTTTTTTTATTGATATAATAAATGTTGATTGCTACATTTCTGAGGTCATATTTAATTAAAATATTATCACAATGAGTTATTCTCTTATTAAATGAGTAATTAATATATTTTGTTGGTCACTAGAGTGTTAAATGACGATTGTATGCTTATCAAAAAATTATTACGGTTTTGTTTTGGGTTTTAGCAGTAGCAATACATTTATAATTTTAGTTGATTTCTTTTTGTACTTTCTTTTGTCCTAATATTTTTTTTTATATATAAGCAAATGTGAGAAATTCCTTGGTATTTCTCTAAAAAAAAAATGGTGAACAAATATAATCACCAACTGGATTTTGATTTCTCTGGCGTTTTGCGGAACATTGTCATCGGCGGAGCAGCTGCACTGTGGAAGCGAAGAGAGCCGGGGCGCTCGTCAGGCTGAAACAGCGCGGCTTCAGAACGGCGCTGCCTAGCATCCATCTAGCGAATCTCCGCTCTCTTCCTAACAAAATGGACGAACTACTCCTACTCTCACGCAAAAACAAGAACTTCAACAACTCTGCTGCGCTGTGTTTCACAGAAACCTGGCTGAACGAAGCCATTCCGGACAGCGCATTACACCTACCGGACTTTCAGCTGTACAGAGCAGATCGCGATACGGAGTCAACGGGCAAAACGCGCGGTGATGGGACATGCTTTTACATCAACAGAAGGTGGTGTACGGATGTAACTGTGTTAAAGAAGATGTGCTGTCCTGATGTGGAAGTGCTTTTCATTAACTGTAAGCCGTTTTATGCACCGCGGGAGTTTTCCTCGTTCATTCTCATCGGTGTTTACATTCCACCGCAAGCACACGTGAGTACTGCGCTGCAACAGCTGTCTGATCTGATCACAGAGACTGAACAACGACACCCGGACTCTGTTTTTATCATTCTCGGTGACTTTAATCAGGCAAAACTCACACATGAGCTGCCTAAATTCAAACAGCACATTACATGCCCCACCAGAGACAATAACATTTTGGACCATTGCTACACCACAATAAAGGATGCATATCGCTCCGTCGCCAGACCAGCTCTAGGACTCTCCGACCACTGCCTGGTTCATCTTATACCAACTTACAGGCAAAAGCTTAAAACTACTAAGCCAGTATTAAGGACTGTTAAGAGATGGACAAACGACACAGAGCAGGTCTTACAAGCCTGTTTTGAATGCACTGATTGGAGTGTTTTTGAAGCTGCAGCCACCGACCTAGATGAGCTCACAGAGACTGTAACATCATACATCAGCTTCTGTGAGGAGTTATGCATTCCTACCAGGACCTACTTATCATTTAACAATGATAAACCATGGTTTACACCAAAACTTAGACCGCTTCGTCATGCAAAAGAGGATGCCTACAGGAGTGGGGACAGGATCTTGTACAATCAGGCCAGGAACACACTGACAAAGGAGATTGGTGTGGCTAAGAAGAGCTATGCCAAAAAGCTGCAAAACCAGTTTTCTGCCAACGACCCTGCATCAGTGTGGAAAGGCCTGAAAGACATCACTAATTATAAAACACCATCTCCCAGTATCGACAGCAACAAACATCTTGCAAACGAGCTGAATACGTTCTACTGCAGATTTGACACCTCTGACCAGACACCTCACACCCGCCCGGACCATCTCCCTACACAGCCATCAACACCTCCAGCCATCTCCCTCTCCCCCCCCCCTGCACTTCAGTAAACAGAAGAGAGGGAAAGCACCAGGCCCAGACTGTGTTTCACCAGCCTGTCTGAGAACCTGCACTGACCAGCTGGCTCCTATTTTCACACAGATCTTCAACAGATCACTGGAACAGCGCAAAGTTCCATCCTGCTTCAAATGCTTCACCATCATCCCAATCCTAAAGAAACCAAAGATCACAGGACTCAATGACTACAGACCTGTTGCCCTAACATCTGTGGCCATGAAGTCATTCGAAAGACTGGTGCTGGCTTATCTGAAGGACATTACTGGACCTTTGCTGAACCCCCTGCAGTTTGCCTATAGAGCAAACCGGTCTGTGGATGATGCAGTCAACATGGGACTGCAATATACCCTACAACACCTGGACAAACCAGGGAACTACGCAAGGATTCTGTTTGTGGACTTCAGTTCTGCCTTTAACACCATCGTCCCATCACTGCTTGAGAACAAACTGACTCAGCTGTCTGTCCCTAGCTCTGTCTGTCAATGGATCACCAGCTTTCTGACAAATAGACAAAAGCTAGTCAGAATGGGCAAAATCACATCCGACAGCTGCACCATCAGCAATGTTGCCCCCCAGGGATGTGTTCTCTCCCCACTGCTCTTCTCCCTGTACACCAATGACTGCACCGCAAAAGACCCCTCCATTAAACTCTTAAAGTTTGCGGACAACACTACTGCTATCGGCCTCATTCAGAACGGTGACGAATCTGCATACAGACAGGAGGTGGAGCGGCTGGCTTTATGGTGCAGATACAACAACCTGGAGCTGAACACACTCAAAACAGTGGAGATGATAGTGGACTTTAGAAGAAACCCCCCTGCACTCCCTCCACTCACCATCATAAACAGCAGTGTGGCTGCAGTAGAGTCATTCAGGTTCCTGGGCACCACCATCTCTCAGGGTCTGAAGTGGGACATTCACATAGACTCTATTGTGAAGAAAGCCCAGCAGAGACTGTACTTTCTTCGTCAGCTGAGGAAGTTCAACCTGCCACAGGAGCTGCTCGTAGAGTTCTACTCAGCTGTCATCCAATCCATCCTCTGCACTTAAATCACCATCTGGTTCAGCTCAGCTGCCAAAACCAACCAACCAAGACTACAGTGAGTAGTTTGGACTGCTGAACGAATCACTGGCACTGCCCTTCCAACACTTCAAGAACTGTACTCTTCCAGAGTGAGTAAAAGGGCTCGCAAAATCACTCTGGACGCTTCGCACCCAGCACACTACCTGTTTGAACTGTTACCGTCTGGTCGGCGCTACAGAGCACCAAGCAAAAAAACAGCCAGACACAGGAAAAGTTTCTTTCCTCAGGCCATCTACCTCATGAACAGTTAAATATTCTCCTACTGTGCAATAAACGTGCAATACTTTCTCATACGCACTTGTACACAGCACCTTATAACAATATACAATGCAATACTTTATCCATTCACATTGGTACACAGCACCTTAAAATCTGTATATTTACAACAAATCTGTACATACAATTCAACATCCAGATATTTTTGACTAACTGCATCTCTGTTTAATGTTTATCGCCTTTGTCTTTTCTCATATTTAATTTTGTTAAAAAATTTAAGGGCTGTTTTCAACTAAATTTCCAAATTTTCTACTCAAAGAAAATTTTATATTTCCATGTTTTCTATCTAAATTTCCAACTCACAACAAACTGCCTGAAGGATATTGGCTTGAAAAAAACATCACCAACTGCTTACTCATCTGATTACATCACCTTCCCTGCAACTCCACACATTCAACACAATTTCTCAATCCAGCTGGGATCATCCACCATTACCCCATGTAGTTCGGTAAGAAATCTTAGGGTGATTCTGGATGATCGGTTGTCCTTAAAGAGGACATTTCTAACACAGCTCCATCATGCAAATCTGCACTTTCAACATCAGAAAAATCAGACTCTTCTTAACAGATCATGCTGCACAACTTTTAGTGCAAACTCTTGTCATTTCAAAACTGGACACCGACTGCTCTTCTAGCTGGATTCCCATCCTGCACCCTTAATCCTCTACAGATGCTCCAGAACGCTGCAGCTCATCTGGTCTTCAATGAGAGCCCATTTAACTCCTCTCTTTATCTCTCTGCATTGGTTACCACTCGAGGCTCGCATCAAGTTCAAATCACTGGCACTGCACCCTCTTACCTCCAACTACTGCTGAAGGTCTACATCCCCTCCAGGAGCCTCCAATCTGGGAGTGAGTTCAGGCTATAAATCACTTTCCAAAACCTTTTCATTGACTGTTCCATGCTCGAGGAATGTCTTCCCATTCCCAACTAAATATAAATGTAAGATTCTCAGTCTCAAAAATAATAAAATAAAATAATAATAAAATAACATTAATCCATGCACAGCCCTATTCATTTACAAAATCCAATTCATAATTTCAAAAGACAATTTGTGAATTAACAAAAATTGAATTTGTGAATTTAAGAATTGTGTGCTACTTCAAAAAAATTCCAGAGACTTAAGGAGATTACTAAATTTGTCCCTCTGCGTCAGTGGCTTTCTTTGAATACTACATGTGTTTATTGCAACCAAGTTAATTAATGGTTTTTAACCCTCATAGCAGATGAATGCTTCTGTATGTCTGAAATGTATGATGTCTGGTACTAATCAAAAGCTAGTGATATTTGCAAATCATTGGTGTAAATGAAAAACTAATATTAGAAACAGTATTTGTCTTGTAACATTTGATGTAAGATAGTAACGAACTTACAAGATATTTTACCACATGAAATTACCAAGCAGTCTGTTAATGACTTACCCTAAGCATAATGGTACAAGGCATGGGCCCGCCCTCCATGGCAACTGCTCATTGGAAGACAGTGCCATTGGGAGGGACCAAACCAGATCACTTAAAAACCTACTGCAACAGTAAAACTTTGCTTTTTGCATTAGCTTGCTCATGCTCACTGCTGCTCTCTGCCGCCTCTTGCCTTGCTCTCAGACACTGCACCGCCATGCAATTGGGTCGCAAAGAACTTTCCATGCAACCACTTAAAGTTTAGGAACCACCAAAACCGCAAAAAAACTTCTGCAAACCGACTCTCAACAGTCTGTCACCCCGGTAACCCAGGACAACTTCCACTCACAAGCGAGTGAATCCCAAGGATGTCACTGAAGCCGAGTCACCAACCAATCAGGAACGCTGTGTTTTGTTGAGGCCAGTCAGCGAAGGAAACTCAAACAAATGTTGTCTCTTGCTGATCTGGTACAAATTGATCTTAAGCAGTTAAAGATTAGCCAAATCTCTGCTTTTGTGGTTTCTCAGGTGTGATTCTAAGACCTAGTAATAAGAGCTAAAATTAATGTGGAACGGTTGTCAACTCATTTTGCACAAGCCCCAGAATTGAGAACCACTGCTCTGAGGTACGCAAAATAACAAAGTATCATACTCAAAATGAATTGCCTTCCTAAAGTTACTTCTCTACTTCAGTATATCCCTGTAAATATTTCTTTACAATATTTAAAAGTTTGATAATTTAGTCAATTAATTTCTCTGGAACAATAAGCACCTTAGGTTGCATAGGAGTACATCGCAACAGCCAGTTGATAAAAAAAAGGGTTGGGGCTTCCTGAGCATTTATTTCATTATTACGCCTTCAGTCTGAGACATCTCGCGCACTGGTCCATCCCTCCTGAGAGAGCTCCAGCTTGCTTTATGGTTGAACAAGCCATCCTACTTCCCCTTCCACCACTACAATGTCTATCCATCCATCTATTTATTCATTCATTTTATTTTGTAAACGTGTTATTTTTGAGGCTGATCTCAAAAATATAATAATTTTTACTGACAGAATTTAGGTGCAGGCTAGGACTGTCTCTGCCATTTGCAGATAATGAGGTCCTTTTGACTTCATAGGAAATGGACCTTCGGCATGCAGTGGGACAGTTTGCTGCTGAGTGTGACATGGCAGGGAAACAGCACCTTTAAGTAAGAAACCATGGTGCTTGACTGGAAAAAGGTGGCCATCTCCAGTTTGGAGGAGAGTCCTTACCCCAACTGGAGTTCAAGTATCTGCATGTTTTTTCATGAGAAATGGAATGTGAGATTAAAAGATGGATCAGTGCAGCGACAGCAGTAATGCAGTTGATGTGTTGTTGTCTGTTGTGGTGAAGGAGCTGAGACGAAAGGCAATGTTCTTAATTTACTGCTCAATCTAGGTTCCTACTCACACCTATGGTCATGACTGAAAGAACAAGATCTCGGATACAACCGGAAACATTTTACAAAGTGTTATGACCCGCTTGTTTGTGTCGCAACATAAAAGAGAGATGAGCCAACAAAATAACCTGAATGCAAATTATTTATTATATAATGTAACTCATAAAACAATCAATCAAAGCAACCAACAAATGTCTAGGGATAACAATGAAGATAAAGAACTTAGGATATAATCACAACAACACTTTAACTACATGATATAAGTAATGCAAAACAAAACCATAAGGTTAAAGAGTCAATGAGATGGCAGGTCTTGACATGAGGACTCCTGAGTAGCCACAGCATCCTGGGGTAGCTAGCACAACAACTTTTATATACTCATTGATGAGTAATGCAGGCATCCAAACAGGATTTACCACATACTCCAATCTGGAGTCTTGGGATCATCACAGTGTATTAATATTGTAAAACTTAATACCTGTCGCTCGGCCTAAATCATAAAATATTCATTAAGTTTGTATTTTACTCAAAAAAGTAAATGTAAACTAGAAAGAATCTTGAACTAAAAGTAAAGAAACTATTAATATAACAAGCAACACAGGACAAATAAATGGGCTATCCAAACTTCAGGCCCTGGTATACTGCAAACTAACCGTCCTGGAGCTCCACCTTCTTTGATGTGCGGTGTCTTCCCAGTGATTTGTTTCTCATTCAGGGAGTCAGACAGAGAACATCATCCAAAACAACACTAGCTACATGAATACACTGGAGAGTGGAGTACAGATGTATCCGCACCTGTACAATCATTTGCAAAGAGATTTTAAGCCGCAGAGGTGCTGTTTGCCATATGTTTATGAAACTGATCTTCTCTCAGCCACCTTTATTGTGTTTACGGTAGTGATGTGTCGTTCGCGAACGAGCCGGCTCTAAGAGCCGATTCTTTGTAGCGAACGAGAAGAGCCGACTCCCGTCGGGAAGAGCCGAATCTTCTGCCGTAAGTAGGGGCGGGGCTTCATTTGGGAACAACCATGCGGCTAATCACATGGGAGGACCCACTAGGATCGTACCACGACTATCACTCGCGCTAACAGCTGATGTGATGCTCGCGACTGTTTAAAACGTGCACGCTCCTGTTTCCTTTCATGAAGCAACCGTGTCTGGAAACGCAACTGTGATCGGTTCTCTTTCAAATAGACTAGACAAAAAGTGATGAACATGCACCCACAGTCTTGCTGCTTTCAAGAGCTCCAGATTTGTCTTTTTGTAAGCAGCACGCGGTTGCTTTCACTTTGAACAGATCCTTATCACACATGGTGTTTTTCACCTGCTTTCATTTGCTTACGGATTTGTTTGCTTTTATTTTTGTTAATATGGTTTAAAAAAAATTTTTTTTTACAATATTGCTTTAATGGGAGATTAACTCTCCATTTACGTATGTGTCGTTAACTGGTGATCCGAGAGACCTTTAGTCAGGACAGATTACTGTGCATAGTTTTAGATACATGACAATAATTATTTTTTTTTAAAGTCAATTGCTTTTCTTTGTTTTTTAAGAAATGTTTTGTTAAAAATTACAGCTTTATTTTGCTTGTTTGACACATTAAAACACATTTGTGGCTAAGAAATAATTATTGTTTGGTGTGGTCAGAGATAAATTTGGTAAACCCTTAAAAGTGATGTGAAATAAAAACTAATTGCAATATAACACTATGAAACCATGACCCATTTGCTCATGCTTATTGAGCAAGCTCAATACACGACACACAAAAAGTGAAATTAATGACGAGGCATGGGGACATAACACAAAATTTAAATCAAGTATTTTAGCATGTCAAAGTCAAATTTATGCATATAAAATCTATTTTCCCAACAACAAAAATTATGGCTAACGAAAATGCAGAGTGGCTAGTTACATTGGAAAACTACTAGCCACAGTGGCCGGTGATCAAAATAGTTAATGTCAAGCCCTGGTTGTGTTCAATTGTTCAATTAAAGTTTTATTAAAATGTTAAATAACAGTAACTGTGTATTTTTTTATGGAAAATAAGGAATTAAAAAGTTGCTTACCAATACACAAAACATTCACAATTGATAAATTGGGCTAAAATAGAAGGTTAGGAGTGATACTAAATAAAGAGCCATTTGGGAGCCGTAAGAGCCGGCTCTTTTAAGGGAGCCGAGCCAAAAGAGCCGAATCTTTGAAAAGAGCCGAACTTCCCATCACTAGTTTACGGTACACATGAGTGCAACATATTTACAACCCCACCTACTGCAGTGTAAGAGTGGTGGAAAACAGTATACCTTCACTCCGCCTTTTCAAACATTATTCAGACATGAAACATCCTGTGCACATGGGAAAATGTTTTGCTGCATTCATGTCATGTGTGCAACTTTTTGTCCATGTGTTTCTTAAGCTGCGCCGAATGAGTGAAACTCTGTAGACACTGATCAGATCTGTACGATTTCTCTCCAGTGTGAATCCTCTTTTGTGTTTTTAGATGTGTTAAACTGATTAAACCTCTTGTCACAGTATGAACACTTGTACGGCCTCTCCAGTGTGAATCGTCTGGTGCAGTTTCAATTTTGGAGCTTTAATAAAAGTCTTCTCACACTCAAGCACATATACTCTTTCACACCAGTTTGACATTAAAAAGTGAGCGATGGGTCCATATTTTAAATTTCTGTCCAGAGAGGTCATGTTTTGATCTACGATTGGTCTCACGGTCAAGTGATGCAATTTCGCAGGTCAGAGTTCACCAACCTTAAACTTTGCAACGCAGTGAACTGCGAAACTTGATGCACAAACTTGCATTTCCGGTCTGGCGCATTCGCGTGCGTATGAATGGAAGTCTATAGGGAGAAAAGTCCAGCACGGTTTAAGTGCAAGTGAATGGCTTGTCTTCAGTGTGGCTCATCATGTGTAGATTAAGGGATGATGATTGGCTGAAACTCTTCCCACACTGAGTGCATGTAAATGGTTTCTTTCCAGTGTGGATCCTCATGTGTAGATTAAGGTTTGATGATTGGCTGAAACTCTTCCCACACTGAGTGCATGTGAATGGTTTCTCTCCAGTGTGGATCCTCATGTGTAGATTAAGGTTTGATGATTGGCTGAAACTCTTCCCACACTGAGTGCATGTGAATGGTTTCTCTCCAGTGTGGATCTTCATGTGATTATTAAGGTTTGATGATATGCTGAAACTCTTCCCACACTGAGTGCATGTGAATGGTTTTTCTCCGGTGTGGATCTTCATGTGATTATTAAGGCTTGATGATTGGCTGAAACTCTTCCCACACTGAGTGCATGTGAATGGTTTTTCTCTAGTGTGGTTCCTCATGTGTAGATTAAGGGATGATGATTGGCTGAAACTCTTCCCACACTGAGTGCATGTGAATGGTTTCTCTCCAGTGTGGATCCTCATGTGTAGATTAAGGTTTGATGATTGGCTGAAACTCTTCCCACACTGAGTGCACGTGAATGGTTTCTCTCCAGTGTGAATCCTCATGTGTAGATTAAGGGATGATGATTGGCTAAAACTCTTTCCACACTGAGTGCATGTGAATGGTTTCTCTCCAGTGTGGATCCTCATGTGATTATTAAGGTTTGATGATCTGCTGAAACTCTTCCCACACTGAGTGCATTTGAATGGTTTCTCCCCAGTGTGGATTTTCTTGTGATAATTAAGGTGTGATGATTGGCTGAAACTCTTCCCACACTTAGTGCATGTGAATGGTTTCTCTCCAGTGTGGATCTTCATGTGAATCTTAAGATAGTCTTTTCTTCCAAAACTTTTTCCACACTGAGTGCAGGTGAAATGATTCTTGATTCTCCTTTTCAAAATACCATCAGTCTGTAAATGAGTTTTTTCCTCAATTTTGACATGATGTTCCTCCTCTTTACTCCCCTCATTCTCTTCAATTAGGTCTGAAATAAATAAATAAAACATTAGTCTTCATTAAGTCTTAAAAACTCTCATCAAAAGATGAAAAGTTAAGACACTGGAAACATTGGCTACACACATTGTAACGTTGATGCACATTACATGTAAAATAAATCAGATCATATTTTGTTTAGTACATTAACGTGTACACATTTAAGCAGATTCAATTCATCTTTATTTATCTAGTGCTTTTACAATGTAAATTGTGTCAAAGCCACTTAACAGAAGTAAAATTTTAAATTGAAACGGTCAGTCCAGTTTTCAGGGTTTCTCATAAAAGTCATTTTGGTCATATTGATAAGACACAGATTTGAAAGCTGTAAATGGCCTATTTTAATTAGTTTATATTCATAATTACAACAAAATGTTTTTCTAAAATTTGTAAAGCAGAATACTTGTTCATTCTGTGCCTGACTGGTAAACATATTGTTCTCGCTCACTATTCTGCCTAGGTCGCCTCTATGGGGCCTGAGCATTAAGCTGAATTTATACTTTCGCCTGGCGCCGCATCGCGCGCCTCCGCTGACTGCGCGCGCACCTCGCGACAATGGGGTAGCGAGCTTGCGCGGAGCCAGCTGTGGTAGCTCATCAACAGAGCCGCAACGTCAACACACAGAATCTATCAGCACGGTTGTCTAACAGTTTAGAACGGTTTGGCACGATAGTGGAAAAGCTGCTTTAATATTTTTATTTAAAAAAAAATAAAATAAAAAAAATCGAGATACCTGGATTTTATAAAAAAATTTTATCGTCTTAAAACGTAAATTCGATTAATCGGAAAAAAAATAAAATAAAAAATTCGCCCAGCCCTACATGGCTGACTGGCCATCTGGCAGACCGGGCAGTTTCCCACTGTGCCGACGTACTTTTTGGGCCGGACTGATCATCGTCTTATGATCTGATCGGCCAATAAAACGCTAGCAGCCTATCGTTTTGTTTCTGCCTAATTAATTGGCGATGCTGTGATCTGTGATGCTCTGAAAGTAAGACGATTTTTTTCTGACAGACCGGCCCATGTGACATAATCTGCAGCCCATTGGTTCTTTTCTTTATTGACATTGGGCTGACCCAATCCCAAACTCCTATTTTGGGCTCTGTGTGAGTGTGCAACTTCGGTGTGTATTTGTCAAAATAGCCGAGAGTCAGAGAGATGGAGAAGAAACGGAAGGGAGGTGCAGAGAAATTGCGGGAAACACACTGGCGTTTCATTTTGCAGTTCTGGAAAGTTCTCCGTCCATATTACACGGCTAAAAACGCACATCGCGTGACCATGCAGACACTCTGTCATGAGCTGCAGCCAGTAGGTCAGTGGGTGTTTTAAGCATAAAACCCCAGGTGAGAGTATAGTGCATGTCAGACAGTTCATCAGAGATCTACTGCTAAATCTCATCTCACTATAGTTGTTAAACGTGATATTGAATTCATCTTGTTGTCTCTATCTGATGACTCTTTGGTCTTTTGAATTACTTGTTCTCAGGTAACTCTGTTTTGGCTGAGTGCAAAAAAAAGTGAATATATTAATTTATTTAACCACATACACTGATTCTGCACATTGACTAATTGCTTGCCTTTATTGTATAAAATGTACGTTATACTTTTATAATGGCCATTATTGATTATTAAAACTGATATTCAGCAAAAGAGATGGGGTAAAGTTTATATTTTTCAATGAAAAGGCCTTGTTTTCTTATAGCTAAATATGCATAGAGTGAAGATGACGGTCATATAAATAGCCTATGTAGCTACAAGAGGCCGTTTGGTGTCTATTAATCATAATATCAAAATGAAATAAACTTCCTTATATTATGTCTTCTTTGTTAAAATAGTGAAACAGCAAGCAGGATGAGGTGAATAAAGTTATAAAGTACACTGTTCCCTTTGAAGATTTACCCATGCTTCAGCAGGCAGTTTTTGTAGTTTATTATCTAATATAGGTTGAGTGAATAGTGTAATGAATAAGCTAAATTGGGTGTAGTTTACGTGTGTGTGTGTGTGTGTGTGTGTGTGTGTGTGTATGTTTTCCGATTCTGGGCTGAGGCTGGAAGGGCATCTGCTGCATAAAACATATGCTGGAATAGTTGGCGGTTCATTCCGCTGTGGCAACCCCTGATAAATAAGGAACTAAGCCAAAGGAAAATGAATGAATGAATGATGTATTCTTTAGAACCTAATAAAAATCACATTTTTGAGATTAAATTGAGATTAATGTCTGTATTTATTTCATATATATGGCTTTTGTGTTTTTATAAAATAGGAGTTGATAAACATATTGGACATGCACAGATGGGTAGCATTTTGATTGCATTTAGTGGGCCGCTCTGGCCCAAAATGCCAGGGCCGATTTTTTTGTCCCAGTCCAGCCCTGGACATACCTGTACAGCATCTGCATAAAGGCTGGAATGTGCACCTTTTCCCTTGTGTGCTTTTGGGGCTTTTTCATCCATTCTGGGTTGATTTTGAGGCTTAATTTGGCCAAAACTTTCTAGTTTCAGCAAACGAACTTTTATTTGGGCACATCTTATTTTGACATTCTGGGAAAATGCTTAGGAAAAAAAAAAAAAAAAAAAAAAAAATACACTTAGGCTCAATCTCAATTATACCCCTTGACCCTTCCCCTTACCCCTCTTTTTGCGCGTTCACGTCAAGGGGTAGTGGTGTCCCAATTCTCTTTAGCTTGAAGGCGTAGGGCTAAGGGCAAGGGGTATACACCCCCTCGAACGAAGATTTTTCAGGAGCACACTCGAAACCAAAGGGTAAGAAAATTTTCCAGAATACACCTGCCACAACGGCAGTATTGCTGAACCCGGAAGTAAGGAGACTCACAAATTAGTATTTTTTATCATTATTACGAATTTCTACGACAAACAAACACATGTTTTAATACGTTTATAACAGCATTCATGTTTTACCATCATGCTTAAAAAAAAAAAAAATAAATAAAAAAAGAATTGGGATTGGGCCTTATTTTACAATCCCTAAAATAAAGGGCAAATTTACTCCTTTTTCGTTATATTCATGGCTGTTAGGGTTAGGGTTTTCTCCATTGGCCTCTATTATAACAAAATTTTTTTGATTGCAAAGCCATGACAGCATATAATCATGCATTTATGATTGTTGGTGTTTTCTGTGACGCCAGTTAACATTGCTTTATTGGTCTCCACCCATTGGACTGCAAAAAGGAAATGGGTGAGAGTATAAAGGAAGAGGAGGAGAGTTGAAGAGGGCAGCATTATGTGGTGTGCGGAAGAAAGAGCAGTTGACTGAACTGTTGCAGTGCGGGGAAACGAGTAGAGAAACCGGGTCGAGACAAGCAGTGTAAACTTAACGACTGGCTGTGAGAAACAAAAAGCGCAAGTACGTATCGAAGCAACGGAGTAAAGACCGCTGTCTTGTTACTGAAATGCTCGTGACGTCTGTGAACGAGTGTATCACCAAAGACTTCAGTGCAGTGTGTCCTAAACAAAATCAACTTACCGATTTATCTCGCTGGCATGGAGTCAGCTGCCGAAACTAAGCCTTTATCCTGCAGTTGACAGTGTCTGAGTTTCGTGTTAGGCACCCGTGGCTGCTACTCACCGGCTGAGTTCGTCGACGCCCTCAACCTTCACATCCACACCTCCACAACTGGTGGTGAGAGCTAGCCGTGGTATATTTTCTTTAAAAGGTATTTTGACAGATATTCTGTCTGGTGCCCAAGATTAATCATTTAAAAACAAGTGACAAACATATTTTTTAATGTTAATTTTTACTTTTAAAAGACAGACCTTTGCACAACAAAATCAGTGTATTGCTTAAGTAGGCTTCTTCTACATTCAGACACATTCATATGATATATTTTGAACTGCATAACTATTATGGATGCAACAATTATAGATTTTGGTTGTACGATTATACAGTGTGAAGAATAATCATGGTTTCACAGTTATCAAGTCTAATGTAAATTTAAGCTTTAGCTAGAATTAGATCTGGACATCCCTAACTAATACTAAAAAAACCTTTAAAAGGCATTTTCATTAGTAATAGTTTTTATGCTGTAGGTTTTTCTGTGCTCATAAGGCTACACAATTATGTTTGTGTTTATAAAGAGGAAAAGGGAAAATAATATAAAAATAATTATGAAGGTCAGTGCCAATATTTACTGATAACTGTTGTTATCTGCGTTCATAAATACATAATCATTTTAATAATAATAATACGTCTAACATATCTTTTGTTTACATTGCACTGAAAGCTAAGCACAGCTCTCACCGCTACAGCATGAGATGTTTTCTACTGCGTTCACCCAAAGCCACGAGCGCGTTGCTCCGCTTGCGCCCGCATGTTGGCATATATTCTTACATTAGAAATAACAAACTTGCGTGCGGAAAGACGTGATATGCTTCGGTGGACAAGCTTTAAACTTTAAACTAGCGCACAGTTGGCAACTTGGCACAACTTTGTTCAATTGCAGCAGTTTCGTTTTGTACGGCGAACAGAAATGCGGCTTAGAGAACCCTTTACAACACATGTGTCAAAGCCAGTTCCTGGAGGGCCGGAGCTCTGCACAGGTTAGTTCTAACCCCAATTAAACACACCTGATCAAACTAATTGAGTGCTTTAGGCTTGTTTGATACCTAAAGATAGGTGTGTTGAAGCAGGGCTGGAACTAAACTCTGCAGGGCTCCGGCCCTCCAGGAATTGACTTTGACACCCCTGCTTTACAATATCCAAATGTATTGGCTGCTTGCGCCACTCACTTAATGTCAGGTGACTCACGCTCTGCGCAGCTCGTGCTGTATTGAACAGACGCGCGTCACTGCACAACTATAGTGGCCGTTTTTTGACTGAACTAAATTTATTTTTGATGTTTTGGTCACACTATTTGGAGGGCCGGAACAAATTGCCTCGGGGGCCGGGTTCGGTCCGCGGACCGCCAATTGAATAGCCCTGACCTACTGAGTAATAAGCGATTTCAGACACAGCCCATGTGTTACTTAAGCTGCCCCGAATGAGTGAAACTCTGTACACACTGATCAAGTCTATGGTTTCTCTCCAGTGTGAATCTTCTCATGTGTTTTCATGGTTCCTGAGTGAGTAAACCTCTTACTGCAGTGTGAACACTTGTACAGTTTTTCTCCAGTGTGAATCTTCTGGGCCCGGTTTTTCAAAAGTAATCCACTTGGATTTTGGATAACGGATTGGATCAAATCTTGAAAATGGGTTTTTCAAAAGAAAAAACGGATTACATAATCGGATTAGATCACGTAATCCAGTCTTGGTTTTGATCCGGATCAAACCTTTAGTTTGGGTTTTTCAGACTTTTTTTGTAGGATTTGGATCACTTTGATCCAAACAATCTGAATTAAACTGATCCCATCAGAAGGGTGGATTCAGCGTGGATTTCATGCCCAAAATGTAATGAAAACTTTAAAAATGTATCAAATAATACTATATTTGGATCATGCAGAAGTATCATAGGTATCCTATTTCAAGATATCCTATTTATTCATAAGGTTTTAATTGTATTTGTTTATCCGTCAGGTAGGCTTTAACATATTCAGCCTTTCACTATAGGCCTACAGCAATGTGGAAAGAGATTGGCCTCATAAAATAATCCCCCAAACAGCTGTCAAAATTGACCAAAAACAATACATTTCATTGTCACTTATTGACATATATACTCATCACAAAGGAAAATATTTTTGTTTTTAGAATATTTATTAGTGATGCATGCAATGATAACAAAATAACCAAAAAAAAATACAAAGAATGGCAATCACTGATTTTTGAAATCATTTTCAACAATTGCAAAAAGTGACTGAAAGGGCAGAAGCACAGCAGAGAAAAAGCAGAGGAACAACTGACTGACCAAATTGCAGCGAACCAAGGGCAGATTGAGATTCGCCTCCTAAAGGCTACGCTCAGACAAGCTGGTCTCTCCACATCAGATGAGGAAGTCTAAAATTATTGTGGAGTTTTTGGCATTAAGTCTTTTTTTAATTCAATACATCTATATTTGAAACGTTTTTTTTTTCTTTTTTTTAAATGTGTGTTTTCATTTCAAATAAAAATAAAGTTATATTGACCTCACACTGGCTATTCTACTTGTTGCTCTTTACATATCTATAGTTCTACATTGTGATTTCCTATCCTGTTTGAGCACTGGTTATCTAGATTTAGTGATCCTGAAAAGTTCCTATCCATATCAGATTGATCCAATCCGATGTTGCTTTGAAAAACTGGCTCAAAAAGTAAGCTGGATTACGTGATCACGGATCACAGAAAAAGGATTACTAAATCCGGATCAATTTTATCCGGATTAAACCTTTTGAAAAACCGGGCCCTGGTGCCGTTTTAATTTTGCAGCTGTAATAAAAGTCTTCTCACACTCCAAGCACATATACTCTCCCACACCAGTGTGGATCTTCACTGGTTTGCTGCGTAGAGTGCGATGTGCCCGGTCCAGAAGTCTTCTCGTGGTTCAGGGTATCTTTCAGGAGGCTGGCTACAAATTCTGTCACGCGTTTGCCGTGCTCCTGTCTTTCTTTAACTCCTGTAATGCAAAGATTTGAACGGCGAGACCTCTCCTCAAGTTCCTCGCTTCGGTCTCTCAGCAGAGCCAGCTCCTTTTTCACAATACTAAACTCTTTTTCCAGGGTAGTAAGAGAGTCGGAGTTTCCACACAAGACAGACTCCAGACCAGTCACTCGCTCTTCCGCTGCTTCCACTCTGGCGTTAATGTGCTCCACAGCATTGCGTAACTGTCTGAAGCTGGTCAATTTGATTGCAAAGTTCATTTGACTGTGCAACGGCCTTTTCTTCAATTTTAGCAATCAAATCGCCCTTTAGTGCATCAATAGCTTGAAGGACTGCACTGTTATCACTCGCCGGAGCCGTCTCTTTCTTAGGGCATACTCACATTATGTACAGTTGCCTAAAACCTGGCCAAAGCACACTTGTCCCCTCTCCCGTCTCCCCCGACGGCCTGCACTCACATTACATTCGGGCCTGGGCACGCTTACATCATCAATGATGCACTTTTCAGTAAGCGCTCTCCCTCAGCACAGTAGAGATTTCTTTAGTTATATCGTTTAAGTTGTTTGATATGCGGTGACACGCAGTCTAATATTTCGCTGAACAGATCAGCCACTTTTGACACTCATAAACAATCATAAAGCCCTTGTGCTGCAGGAATTAGGAAGTTTGCTGAAGGTGCAGCTGACGTGTAGTGAGGGGTTTGCGTCTTTAATAAACTACGACAGTTTGCGTTCATTGAACAGTACGAATGATTAATTAATCCATATCAAACAGTCCCTTAAAAGTCACGTCTCGCTTTCAGTTTTGGGCTTAGGCACGCTTGCACTCATACTGCAAGCGTACCGCGCCTGAGCCCAAGTGAACCGCACTCAGGCCCCCCTCTTCCAACCGGGCCAGGGCCGGCCAAGTGTACCGTGCCTGAGCCCGGTTCAGAGCACTCACACTTCTCAAACTATCCGGTAAACGGGCCTATAGGGGAATTGGGTAAGCTAAATTGTCCGTAGTGTGTGTGTGTGAGTGAATGAGTGTGTATGAATGTTTCCCAGTGATGGGTTGTGGCTGGAAGGGCATCCGCTGCGTAAAACATGTGCTGGATAAGTTGGCGGTTCATTTCGACCCCAGATAAATAAAGAGACTAAGCCGAAAAGAATGAATGAATGAATTTTCGAGCTGAAAAATGTTGGTCCCGACACTCTGCTTTATAACTTATTAGTTTATTACAATAATTACGCTTAGCTTTGCCATCGTTATTCACCACATATAGCCAGTCTTCTGAGCACATCTTGCAGTACATCTCTAAACAAATGTTTAGATTATTATTATTGAAGGTGCTCTCCAGCGGCCAAGTTACTGGCAGAGTAGCAAGTGAAAAAATGTGCATGCAGAAATTGGACAAGACAAATCTAAATTTGAATTATATAACAAGTATGGGATTCCTAGTATTTAAGTTGTGTTTTTTTATAGTTGTGGCTGTAATTATTTGGATTCAATTACCCTTAAAATCCTGCTCATTTAAGGTATAATTTTCTGCAAATTATTGTTATAATAAAATAAATGAAGTAGCCTACTCAGTATAAAATAACAGTAGCAGACCTAACTTTATAGCTACAGCTCGGCAGAGTCAGCACGGGTATATAAACAGGTGGTTTTATTCCTGATGAGAATTTTTATTGTTGTCAGACTTCACTTTCACATAAATACACCTGAATGAATCAATCAAAACTCACAGCTAATCAGAACAGCCTGTGCGTATAGCATCTCGTCAGATCATACGAAACTGTCAGTCAAAGTCTGAGGTAAATCTTAAATGAAAAAAGACAAGACAGCCTGACTTTCTTACGTGTGTAGTTACAATAGCAACCCAACGTTCTCCTCAGAACTTCCAACAAGCTTACTTTAATACGAAATTAAAGCCGGTGACAAACATGAAGTAAAACTGTGGTGCAGAGATGAGACTAAGGATGCTTTCACACTAGCACTTTTGGTCCGCATCCGGGTTCCTTTGACGTCATAGTACAGTACGTTTAGCTAGTGTGAACCCGAGTCCGCCTGAAAGAGGTGGTCTGGGGTACGGTTCATGCGAACTCTGGTGCGGTTCACTTCTGGTATGAATGCAATCGTACCAAATAACGGAAGTGAACCGCCAACTGTACAACAAACTATCGTTTTCACAATGTTCATTCGTGTGTGTGTGTGTGTCACGTATTTTACCTTGGTGACAAGCGGGACTGAGCCAGGGCAAACACAGTGATGTCTGCTTGTCTCCTCCAAAAACAGCTTCTGCAGACACTGTGTGATGTTTTGAATGTTTATAATTTTACGGCAGATGGACGCGAGTCGTTCTTTATTCAGCAAAAGCAAATCGACCACGATGTCTTTCCATTTTGGCGCTTTGCTTTCAAGACCGTCACCTAGCAACAACTGTAAACTAGACAGCAGCTCGATGATGCAAGCGTACCGGAGTTCAGAAGGAAAAAAGACAAGTGTGAACACAAACCAACCGAGAAGGTGGCAATGGGGGACACGAACTTGGGTACGGTCCAGGCAATTGAACCAAGTGTAAAAGGACCCTAATACGTTGAGTGACTGACAGGAGACGTGGCTATGCAGGACCACGTGTGTGTGTGTGTGTGTGTGTGTGTGTGTGTGTTGGTTTTTGTGGTTTACAAGGACTTTTGACCTGAATACGCACCAGCAACACAGGGACATTTGGGTTTATAAGGACAAGGGACATGTCCTTATAATTCCCGCACTGTGGATGCATTTATCTAAGTCCCAGAAGCACTTTCTCAAAGTTTGGCGCCAAGTCTTTATATACCACAAAAACCTGAAATTATACATTACACAGTGTATCCTCTGAGCTCATGACTGCGCCCCTGTAGCCCGGACCTGGTACTACACCTGCGTCATCAAAAATTTGCATTTTTTACACTTGTGTAAAATTGGCGGCCTCTGATTGGCTAGTTCGGCATTTGTGGGCGGGAAATCGCGAAAACAAAATGGCGGCGATGGGCGGGGCTTAAGTTCGGTGCTACTGAGCAACTGCAAGTGAGTTTATTTGAGTCTAATTGAGTTTATTACTTATTTAAACATTATTTTCGATACTTTTATCAACTGTATGTAAATATATGAATACACAGTGATCCTTTAAGTAAGTATATTCCATAAATACTGTGTAATTATGTGTTAAAGTAACTTAACTGTCAGTATAGAGAAAAAATGTTTTTAGTGTAAATATAACCTAATAGTTAATGTCTCTCACTGGACCTGATCGAGGCAGCTATTTTAAGAAAGGTAAGTTATTCTGCTTTTAAATAGTTTAGCTTGTTTGTTTGTGCCTTGTAGGCGCTTTATGAGTCATTTTACTGTCAGTAAGCAGCTAGCTCATGATGCTAACAACGTTAGCGCGCTTATATTTATAGTATGACAACAGAAACGTGGGACAAGCATCGTGGATTTGTATTTTTTTTTTTTACTTTTTCATTTGCAATATAATTTAACAGTCTAAGGAATATAATAATGGGTTGTCATGACTACAGTCTGTGAAGAGGAGGTGCTTCACCCAGTACAGTATATTGATATGCCAGTGCTAATAAATAGTACTAGATTTAGATAGTTTAATGAGATTATTAAACAAAGACATGCAATCTAAATACATCTAAATATATAATGCATATAATAAGAAAGTGACTATTATGTCTACAGTGTTTTTTTATAATACAGATTGTCGTAGCCACTTTAAAAAGATGAAAAGGCAATTATTTTAGCAGATGCTATATGTGTCATATTTGACTTTTTACAACATATACTGTCCCAGATAAATAATTGTCTTACATTAATACTAGAAAAAAAATATGCTAATTATTAAAAATATGCTTACTAAATGCAATCCAAAAGTTATTATAATAATCCTAATTTTTGTAATATGTAATTATGTATTAAAGTAATTTAACTGTCAGTTTAATATAGAGAAAAAATGTTTTTAGTGTAAATATAACCTAATAGTTAATGTCTAGGCTTATAAAATATATGTTATAAAATGCATGTTATTTAAATAATAATTATTACTATTATTACTTTTATTTAGTAATATTTTTATGACCCGTTTGCACGAGGCCTAATCTAAATCAATATATTTTAGACAGAATTCAGTGTAACATGTAAGACATTATTTATAAAGATAGACAGGCCTACAGAATCATTTTTGGAGTGTATCAACACGAATGGCAGCTGTTGTTTTTGATCTAACAGCAGCAAAACTACATGATGAACGCTGTGAGTTTGCGTCAGGATGATGATACATGAGCTGACTTTTTGAGCAATGTTGTTAGGCTATATTACAAGGTTTGATGCTGCTTGGCTACTTTCATAAAATTGGCAACAAACATTTTGCATACAAATGGAAAAGCAAGTTATTTTACATTAATGTATCAATAGGATATGAGGTCTAGTTACCTACCTATCGCACTCGCTATCCTTCAGCTTCGTCCCTGATTTATTAGGGGTCGCCACAGCAGAATGAACCACCAATTATTTCAGCATTTGTTGTACGCAGCGGATACCCTTCACATTCACACACACACACACTCTTATAAACAACTGCAAATTTAGTTGAATTATTATTTAACTGTCAGTTTAATATAGAGAAAAAATGTTTTTAGTGTAAATATAACCTAATAGTTAATGTCTAGGCTTATAAAATATATGTTATAAAATGCATGTTATTTAAATAATAATTATTACTATTATTACTTTTATTTAGTAAAATTTTTATGACCCTTTTGCACATGGCCTAATCAGATGTGTAATGAGAGTGTGGTTAATTGCTGAATCTGCACTTGAAAAGAAGACGTCTCTCACTGGACCTGATCGAGGCAGCTATTATAAGAAAGGTAAGTTATTCTGCTTTTAAATAGTTTAGCTTGTTTGTGCCTTGTAGGCGCTTTATGAGTCATTTTACTGTCAGTAAGCAGCTAGCTCACGATGCTAACAACGTTAGCGCGCTTATATTTATAGTATGACAACAGAAACGTGGGACAAGCATCGTGGATTTGTATATATTTTTTTTTTTTACTTTTTTCATTTGCAATATAATTTAACAGTCTAAGGATCATAATAATGGGTTGTCATGACTACAGTCTGTGAAGAGGAGGTGCTTCACCCAGTACAGTATATTGATATGCCAGTGCTAATAAATAGTACTAGATTTAGATAGTTTAATGAGATTATTAAACAAAGACATGCAATCTAAATACATCTAAATATATAATGCATATAATAAGAAAGTGACTATTATGTCTGCAGTGTTTTTTTATAATACAGATTGTCATAGCCACTTTAAAAAGATGAAAAGGCAATTATTTTAGCAGATGCTATATGTGTCATATTTGACTTTTTACAACATATACTGTCCCAGTTAAATAATTGTCTTACATTAATACTAGAAAAAAAATATGCTAATTATTAAAAATATGCTTACTAAATGCAATCCAAAAGTTATTATAATAATCCTAATTTTTATTTTTAAAGCAGTCACATCAAATAATGGCTGAAAGGAAACTGCGAAGGAGAAATGCCAAGCCACTGGAGGAGGCCATCCAGTTTTCACTTCTGGGGAAGGACAGAAATGGGCTTGAGTGCACATTTATCAATGATATTAAAGGTGAGTTAACTGGTTTGATTTTGTGTATGTTTCTTAATTTCTTCTACAGAGATGGGAAGTAACATAGTACAAATACTTTATTACTGTACTTAAGTAGTTTTTTTCTGGTATCAGTACTTTACTGCAATACTTATTTTTTTGACAACTTTTTACTTTTACTTCTTACATTTTTACACAAATATCTGTACTTTCTACTCCTTACATTTTTTTAAACCACGATCGTTACTTTCATTTTCATGTGTCAGGTGGCGCGATCTATATTATTTCTTGTCATTGCGCAATAAGAACGCATTTTTTATGCAATCTATTTTTCCTCATTGCGCGCCTGCGTGCTGCAGCGCGTGGCTATTTCAAGGCTATCGCGCACCGTACATGGCCTAGTTCGTGAAGATTACTATGAGAAAGGCTAGGATTACTATGCAGATGTGACAGAGGTAGTCGGCAAATTTAACATGACTGATGCTGCCCTGTTTACACGGTAATAAGACACCTTTTGCTTGTTCGGATCACAGGTAAACGAGACACATTCCAGTCAAAAACATACTGTTTTAAAATACTTAAGCCTTTTGTCCACTTCCGATCATACTGCATGGGCTTTCTCTGGTCTTTCAATCTAATACCGCGAAAAATAGTGCTTTTTGTAAAGATTTGTACATTTAGTACTAAAACAATCAAATACTTTCAGAAAAAGATTTATGCATTGAGGTTTATTTCTTTTATTTCTGGTAAGTTCATATCTGTTTTTCAGTTTTTATAAATTTTTAACAAATATTTTACAACAAAAGTAACTATACTGGGCAATTTGTGAATAAAATATAATGTTAAAGATCCTGAATTTATCATGTGTAAAACGATCATGCACATGTTTTGTAGGTTGTAGTCACGCCTGTGTATGTTGCTTTTAGCATAGAATAAATGTATTACAGTGTTTCTTAGTCACTTTGGCACATTTCTCAGATCAGAAGTGAAATTTGCAAAACAGTACGCCTAAGTGCATTTCTCAAAACAACACGTATAAATAGCAAAACACCATGGATTACCTGCAAAAGCCAGTCTCCTGTTCAAAATCCTTCAGTTCAGCTCTTAAAACTAAATTTCTGTGTCCCTGAATATGTCAGTGGCGTCAGAATGACATGTCTTTGTGTCATTGTATATGAATAAGACTCAAATTACTTAGTAGTCATGTTGTCAATATCAGTGTACTCTGGAGGGCTGTTCTGGTGTAAACTTAGGCAATATTTTTGCTGGTTGTACTGTAATTGCCAGATCATGTCATTCTGATACAGAAAGGTAAAGAGAGCACCGCATAGCACAAAGAAAAAACAAAAGGAAAAATGTAAACAGGACAACCTCCTTTTAGACCTTCATTAGAAAAAGTCAAGATTCACCTGAGAGAAATGTAAAAAATGCATTATGACTAAATATTAAGACAACTTGTTCAGGCATTTGAACGATTAAATGTTGTGGGGGTGAGTCTATTCTACAGAGATAAAATAATACATTTTGATCAACATGATATAAGGAACTGATAACATAGGAAACATCAGAGAATTGCACATAATCATTTGCATGGATAAACAAAAGCATTTGCAACTTGTTCATAAAGAGAAACTGCTTTTCTGATGTGCACAAGTGACACAATGAGGATCTGAAGATTGAACAAGGAGTTTTGAGAATAGCAATTCTGATCTGAGAAATGGACCAAAGTGACTGAGAAAAACTGTAACAGAATTAATGTTTATTCATTAAATAAAATAACCACAATACCTGAAAAAAAACACTAAAATAGCGGGTTATATATGAGAGCTGCTCTTTGAAGAGAATAAGAAGCTTCAGCCTAATGCAAAAACATAGTTTGCAGTCAAATCTGATAAGTATTTATTTTAGCAAAAGAAAAAATCAATATATTTTAGACAGAATTCAGTGTAAAATGTAAGACATTATTTATAAAGATAGACAGGCCTACAGAATCATTTTTGGAGTGTATCAACACGAATGGCAGCTGTTGTTTTTGATCTAACAGCAGCAAAACTACATGATGAACGCTGTGAGTTTGCGTCAGGATGATGATACATGAGCTGACTTTTTGAGCAATGTTGTTAGGCTATATTACAAGGTTTGATGCTGCTTGGCTACGTTCATAAAATTGGCAACAAACATTTTGCATACAATTGGAAAAGCAAGTTATTTTACATTAATGTATCAATAGGATATGAGGTCTAGTTACCTACCTATCGCACTCGCTATCCTTCAGCTTCGTCCCTGATTTATTAGGGGTCGCCACAGCAGAATGAACCACCAATTATTCCAGCATTTGTTGTACGCAGCGGATACCCTTCACATTCACACACACACACTTATAAACTGCAAATTTAGTTGAATTATTATTCGCCTATACCGCATGTCTTTGGACTGTGGTTGAAACGGATTCTTTTTACTTTTTTACTTTTGTACATTTTTCAGGCGGTACTTCTTTACTTTTACTGAAGTACAAAAGTGTAGTCAGAGTCGTTTTAAACATGAGTATCTGTACTTCTACCTAAGTAAAGGATGTGTGTATTTTTGCCATCTCTGTTCCTCTATACATTTCTTTTGAAGTCATTGTGTAACTAACATCTGATGGTGAGTAAATGACAGTTGTTTTTTTTTATTATTTTGGAGGGTGAACCTTCCCTTTAAAGTTACTTTTGTTAATAAATGTATGCCATTATATGTTGTTCTCAGTGGTGATTTTTAACTCTTTTGTTCTGTAGGCAGAGGTGTGTTCAGCTGTACTGAGTTTGAAAAAGAGGATTTCCTGCTGGAATACAGAGGCAAACTTATAAGCAAAGAACAACTTGAGCAGAGGCAAAGAATTTACCATGATGCACTTAAGGTTTTCATGTTCGAGTTTCGCTACAATGGAAAACTCCTCTGGTACGTACAATTGTTTGATGTAAATATTTGTTGAAGTCAGATGATTCAGAATGTGGCAGTGGCCATGTCATTGATTATTTACTCCATAGCTGAGAGTGCATACTTTGCTATAATTATTGGTTATATTACATATTCTCAGTCCTTGGTGAGGACTGTTAAATGATTGTTAATCACACTGTGATCTCTGTTGGCCTTACGTTTTCAGTGCTGATTTTGTCTGTCATTTGTTTAGTGTTGATGCGGCCCGGGATGATGGCTCTCTTGGGCGATTTGTAAACGATGACCATATTAACCCAAATAGCAAGATGAAGACGATCTGTGTGGATGGAAAACCTCACTTATGCTTATTTGCATTAAGGAGAATCAGTCCTGGTGAAGAGATCACCTATGATTACGGAGATGCTGAGTGCCCATGGCGAAACACGGTATGAAAACCAATGCAGAGTTCATTCTTACTATTAGATTTTAGATTAAAATTAATAAAGGTCATGTGGTATACAAGATAAGGTTAGTGACCTTTTTGCTGTACATGTGCGTTCATTCCAGTATTATAGATTGTATGTATATTCACACCTGTGTTATAAGGACTTGGTTTATGAGGATCATCATAAGAACATGTTCCTGGTGCTAGATTGTGTGTGTTTTTACACCTGTTTAATAAGGACAGGTTGTGTGTATTTTTACACCTGCATTATGAGGACCCAGTTTTGAGGATCATCATAAGAACAGGTTCCTGATGCTAGATTGTGTGTGTGTTTTACACCTGTTTAATGAGGACAGGTTGTGTGTATTTTTACACCTGCATTATGAGGACCCAGTTTTATGAGGATCACCTTGAGAACATGTTCCTTGTGCTAGATTGTGTGTGTTTTTACACCTGTTTAATAAGGACAGGTTGTGTGTATTTTTACACCTGCATTATGAGGACACTAGTGTCATGAGGACAGTGTGTGTTATGGAAGGCCGAATGGTTCAAATTACACCTGTTACCAAACGTGTGTAACCCCCAAAACGCCGGTATTTTCGGCGTTTAAGACAAAAAGACGGCGAAAATGACGGCGTTTTGCATTGCAAACGCCGCAATTACGGCGTTTTGCAGTGCAAAATCGCCGCAAAAACGGCGATTTTTGATCCAGCCAAGAACGCCGTTTAAGACGCCGTCGGCTTGCCATATTTCGCCGTTATTTTCGGCGCTTTTTTTGGTCAAAGACGGCGTAAAAAACGGCGTTTTGTGTAATATTATAATCAGCCCCTCCCATTATTTCAAAGTTCAGCCCATAAAGTAGGTGGAAAGACCTGTGTAGTAGAGTGTCGATCTGAATGAGGATCCACTGTTCAGGGTCCTCTTATTCAAACATTGTAGTGAGCTGCGTTATGTATAACATTGTTGCGAGGTGTGTTACGTATGCCATAGTGCTGCTCGTGCATATTTTCCACATTATTCCTTTATCATATCTGCAAATAGATAATGTGGACTGTAGTCCGTGATCATCTTTATATCTATGTAATATGCTGGAATGCCTCTATATGCTGTGTTCCTCGGTAGGCGAGTGGACTACGTGTACGTCCACGTGCGCGCTTTATTGCTTTACTGACAGGGGTTCGAACCAAGATCCGAACCTGTTAATTTTTTTGCGTTTGGACTTTTCTTTTTTACTTTTATAAGGTAGCTGGCAACTGACTGATTAACTGGCGATGCTTATTAAAGCAGGTAGAATTATCATTCGTTTATCAATAGCCTTTTAGGCCCTATCATTATAGATTAATTTAGGCTTAACTTAGTATTTTATTTATTGTTTATTGGACATTTCTCAGTCTGTGAGAGTTTAGTGGAATTCAGTTTGGTCTATATTAGGCAAAAAATAAATAAATAAAATAATAATAAAACTGTTAACAGCCATCATAGGCTACTCATTTAAGAGAGAACCATAATAACAGGGTAAAAAAACTACAGACTTCTCACAAATCTTTATCAGTCCATAATAATATAGGCCGTGTATGGTTCGTATCAGATGTAATAGTTGCCTGCATATCCGTAAAATTATATATTATATTTCGCATATAAAACATATAACATGTTTTAATCTATGCACATGGTGTTTAGCGTGCTTTCCCATTGCGCTCAAATGTGTGTACGTCGACCTGCTCGCTGAAACATCTTGAATTCTCAATATTTATTCAATATTCATTATTAAATCCTGAATTGTCAATATTGTATTGCACTACTGTTAAGCACAACAGTAACCGTTTAAGATAGTATTTATATGTTTTAGACGTTTTTTCCTTGTCAGTTAAAAAGTCAAAATACCTGAGGGAGATCACAAATAATAATTTGAGAGATTTAAATGGAAAAATCGGCAATCGACAGCACTTTACACGGCTTTCCTATTTAATTAATCGAATCAGTGATATTGATTAGTTCAGTTACTAACATCTCGATGTTGTTTATACAGGTATTTTATGCGCGTACAAGAGTGCGCGAGAGAGCAAAGCGAAAGCAAGATATGTGCGGTTATGTATGGAAATATTTATATTTTTGACACAAACTGCAACAAAGTGCTTTGCACATGTGTTTGAATTTTGTATGTTGCACTTTGCACGAACTTTAGCCTACTACTGAAACTGCCTGTGATTTGGCCGTTTCTGTGCGTCATTACAGATAGTGAACTTAATATTCGCTCTTTCCATGAGAAAAATGCTATAATATTTAAGCGGGCCCAATACATCTCCCGAATCCGATTATACTCAGAGCTGTTGAACTGCTTGTGTTCTTTAAGACTTTCTATTGTATGAATTACGACTGCATGAAATAAAAGGGAAGTGCGTTTGGTAATGCGCGCTGAGACGCGTGACACACACACACACACACACACAGATATATATATATATATATATAATCCACAAATGCCTGCATAAATAAATATATGAATAATTAATAGTGCTGGCAGGTAAATAATTAAATAAATGACACGAATGTTGGGGGAATAAGACAATTGACCTGATGAAAAGTAAATACGGAACTACGTTCAAGAAATGAATAAATGTTTGAAAGGGAGGAAAAAATAAACTTTCAGTTTAGCATTTTCTTATTCTCCAACCTTCGTGTAATTTATTTTAGTTATTTACTTGCCTGCACTACTGTTATTTATGCTTGTATTTGTGGATTTTTATATACATTTATTTATTCGCATATTTCTTTATTTATTATCTTATTTATTCACGAATTTAGGGTTTTACTTACTCATTAACATATATTTGCGTATTTATTTATTTATTTATTGCATTTGCAGGTTTCGTTTTCCATAGTAAAGTTCTCTGGGAGGGGAGAAAGCATTGAGTTCACTAGGCCTATCTGTTAAGCATATAATAATAATAATAATAATAATAATAATAATAATAATAATAATAATAACGAAGTCTTAATTTATTTTAAGTTTTTTCCATCGTGGTTTAAGGAACATTATTATGTCACGTGAGTTACATTTGTAGAAATTCTTCTGGGCCAATTGAAATATTCTGCATCGTTTGTAATAAAGTGCTCTAAAAGTATTTTTTCTTTGATCATTTATTTATATCTTTATTCATTTATTTAGCATATTAATTTATTTTTGAAGAACAAGAAACAAGCTTATGCAAAATGTGCATATAGGCCTGAGATAAAATAAAAGCTAAATAAAAGAACGATTATAAAAATACAACAGTTTACCCTGAGAGAGCGGAAATGGGTGCGTTTTGATGCACCTTCTCTCACACTCTTTTTATTTAAAATGTGGTTTTGTTAAGACTGGAACTATATCAGAATTCAGTCACTCATCAACAGTCATTCCAGCAGCTCTCATAAGACGTCATATTGTCACACCATAGCCTATTTATATTCAAAGCTTGAGATATTTGGAATTAAGCATTGTATGTCGGTCTTCATATTTTATTACCCTAAAATTGTGATCTTTTTGGCAATACAGAAAATGTGTAGCTATGAGTTACTAGACCGCCTGCGCACCTCACTTTCACTTCGATATCGGGGGAGCAAGTCTTTTTTCTCGTTAATGTATGAATTATTTAAGCGAAGCATATGTTTTCTGGGAAACAGGGGATAGCCTACTATATTTTTAATCATTAAATGAAATTGAACAATCCTGTTAATGATTGGTTGATACCAGTTTCCCTCTAAGGGAATTACAGAAATAAACTATCTTATTTTTTTCTTAATTAATCTTAATCTGTCTGCTACGCCACAGAGAGAAATCTTAGATGTAAAAGACAGTGACAATTAGGGAGGCTATAGAATGGTCCGGGTTAGGAAACATATATGTCCATATTAGCCTACATCCAAGGCATATTTCACATTTAATATTTAGCTGATCATTAGGCAGAAAGAGGCTTCTCGTGGCCGTCCAAGAATTGTGAAGTCGATGAAGCCAAACAAATAAAACAATGAGAGTAAAAAACAATTGTTTTTTTTTTCTTGTTCAAAACAAACAAACAAACTAACTAACAAACTAACAAACAAACACGTATAAATAGGCTACACATTTTTAACTCTTATTGTTTCATTTTTCCCTTTATATTTTATTTCCGTTTTGCGTTGAAAACAGGACAACAGACGAGTTGCCTACATAACAGAAAAACTAAACATCTAGCCTATAGTGTTCATAGGCCTGTTTTAAATATAAAAATCTTGTTTTAAAGGTTGAGTTTTTTTCTAAAGTCAAACTTGGTCTTCAACGCGGCTGCTATAACAGCTGTACAGAAACGTTTTCGCTCTCATAGAGTGAAAGCTTGCGTTTTCATTTGATCAACAAAAAATCAGCGGATCTGATCATAACCAACTGTTGCAAGCCGTTTGGATTTTATTGGATAGTTCTACGAATTATACTCATCAAAATGTTTTTTGATTTTTTTTTTTTTTAGCTAAACGATTTAAACAGTAAATAATTTAGTGTTCTCCGGTTTCCAAATCGCCTTCAGGCTTATTTGTTTTGGCTGAGCGTGGAAATATTTGTTAAAACATATATACTTTTCAAAAAAAGTAACATTTGAAATATTGGCTACAGGTTGCAGATTATTCATAAACAATTTCATGTGTTATATTTGAGGAGTTCAAGCCGATAGCTAAACGCCACTTCCGCCAAAAATGAAATAATGACATTGAGCAAACGCTTTAGGCACGTAGTACACATTCAACAAATATTTTTGCTTCAAATCATCGAATTCCCAGCGTCAGCCCATTCAGAAATAATATTTTGTTTGCAAAAGCCTCTAAAATCCACTTGCCTTTGACAGCAAAAGCCGCTATGTCCAGTGAACCAATCAGAAGCCGCGAATCGAATCATATGTTTTCAATGTAGCAGCGCGCTGATAGGCTACACACCGTTTTATTCCGCTTCAGATTTAGATTTTAAAAGATTGAGTTTGATGAACTGGATGAGCCTGTCTGACTGTCAGTGAATGGCAAATGAAAACCTTACCTCAAAACTCTGTGCATTATAAGAAAAAGAAAACACTGTACAGTCGGAAGTGCAGCATACATTCATTTTGTTTTTTTATTTTTTTTTTTTTGCGCAGACAGGCTAATGAGTCCGATTCACTATACATTAAACGGCAACTGCATTTCACGAAAGACGAAGTTAAGATGACGTTCTTTTATCCCATGGATGCTATGAGGATAAAGAAGAGACGAAAAAGAGATCAAGACCTTAAGTATATGGTGAGAATTAATGAATGACAGCTTCTAAAAGTGTCTGAGACATCGCCTTTTTTGCCCAGTAAGCTTACAGTACCTTGTGTTTTATTTGTTAATATAAGCTATTTTTTTTTTAAAGATAAATAAAATGTGTAAAACTCTACCTTATTAATTATATTACTTCAACAAATGTTTTACTTTTTTTATTAATGGACAATGCAGATATTGATGTTTCACAATGTTTTACACTACATTATTTGAATCTAACAAGCTTGGTTTATATTGCTCTACTTACATTAAATCTAAATCCCAAATATCAGAATTGACAACAAAATATTAAGATGTAACTAATGTCTCTAATAGAGTAAGGGATTACCTGCATCTTCTGGATTGTTGGGTTTTCGCAGTATAAAACTGGACAGGTTTGTCAGCTCCTGTTTTATAAGACTGAAGGGCCTTAGTCTGCAAAAGCCGCCTACGTTGTACACTATGTACCTCTCACAAAAAAATTAATTAAATTAATAATTAATTAAAAAAAATAAAATTCTTGAACAACTAATCAAAGATTTATCTGAAATTATTTACTAACTCCTTAAACATACACATTGGAGAAAGAAAAACGGCTGTATTCAGCCTACACCAATCTGCATTTCTAGTTATTTAGTCGCAAGATGGCACCAAACAGTCAAGAATAGTGGAGTGACAGATGAGCATTTATAAATCATATCAATATGAATCAAGTAGGCTATCCCAGAGAGCCTCAACTCTCACCATCTGCTCAAAATGTACATACCTGAAGATGGAGGATAAACTTTACAGCCTTGATAACAATGTGGTCCAACTAACCCAATAATGAGTAAACAAAGAGTCTTGTCTTTTTGTCAAGTCAAACTAAATTTATTTTTAGCCCCAACCACCACACCCCCCATCCTCCCAGACACACAAAAACATGAAAGGGATAAGGACATTTGCCCTATGTGTCTTATTGTCTCAGGAAAGCCAGAACTCTTTGGAGTATGGGAATTAACAAACCAATGAACCTCTGTCCATAGCTATAGCTAAATATACAAAAATGATGCCTACCTAACATACACCTAACCTACACCTTTCCAAAGCCCTCAGACCCCTTTATTGCCATTTTCATCATATCATTAAATGCATCCTCTTTTGCCATGCTTCTTGGAAGGCTCAAAATGAGGGCACATGTGGAGGTAAATGGAAGCCGCTGACTTCCAGGTTCCTGGTCATAAAATTGAATTTCACATTTGTGAGGAAACCCCATTGGGGGAACAGAATCGGCACCAGTTACAAATATTAAAATGTCCTCCAAAGCGACATCAATCTCACCATCTGTGAAAACAGGAAATTAAAAAATGTTTCATTAATCCCTTAGTTAAACACCACACTGCAACAATTTCATAATGCATTTTACACAGATTACTCACTTTCAATTGCCATCAACCACCACTCCCAAAGAAAGATTGTGTCTTCCTCCTGATCTCTTCTGTTGCTGCCTTGTGGGCTCCATTTAATATCAAACAACTGGCGAAATTCATTGCGTGACATCTTGGCAGTTGTGTGAATAAACAGAGGTGCAAAAACTTCACTGTGTTGTTGCACAGCTTGCCACATCTGGCCACAAGCATTCATTCCAGCAATGAATTGTTGAATCATGCTGGCAACCCTAAAATAAATACAATTGTTTTGGTGTTGGTATTTAATTGCATTTGAAGGATCATACCAGAATGTGTTTACTCTTATAAATTTGTATTATAGCTATTTTAAAATTATCATTATCATTTATACATATAAATATATATATATATATATATAAACGTGGTCATCTAACTATTTATTTTGACAACTACATGTCATCACTGGCAAGAGTTCTTCAGCTATCAAGGATATCTAAAGCAATGTCTAAAGAATTTGCACTTGACAATACATAAAAATACCCAACCTGTGGTACATGTAGTGGGTGACTACTTGCTGGTAAATCGCTGGAAAATCAGCAAGTGACGCAGAATATATATTGGGAATGCCACATTCAGCAATCCAGTCCCCATGGTCCCTTTTAAGCTCAAAGAGTTCTGCTGTGGTATTGCACTGTAAAATCTAATTTTGTTAAAAGAGATAAACACATTTAATGAGTAAACACATTTATAAACACATAACAAAATGTTCTTGTCAGTATGTAATTACTCTGTGAATATGAAAGTGTTTTACACATTTACATTAATACCTTTTTCAGTCGATGTTGCACGTCTGTGTCATGGAAAGTTTCTATGTTGAACTCACTTAGATCTATGGCCTGACCACACATCTTTTGGAAAAGATGCTGGTTAAGACATCTAAGCCCAGGTCCATTGTGCAAAATGGACCATGCAGTCAGCTTTCCAGCAGTGTAATACTTGTTTTGCTGCAGCGCATCCTGATTATACGCAAAGAGCAGGTTTTCTGGGTTGCCTTCAAATATCCCAAGGGATGTCTGAACTTCGCTTATGAGGATTCTTACAAAATAATAATAATAAAAACAATTTATAAATAAAATACATACAGCCTAAATAAAAGTATTATTACTGTTTTGGGTTTAAAAATTTAACATCTGTAATCACCTGAAAAACTCTCTACGTGGTCCTCCATAGTCTTCCGCCATCTCACCCACAAATTCAATGTTTGGCAATTTATGCCATTCAAAGTATGATTTCTGGAGAGCAACACATGCACTGTGTAATACTCTTCTCCGGCGGGCCACAACAGTGACATGAGTGGTCAGGTCTAAGTTGTCCCTCCTTAATTCCTCTAAAATGTCCACAATGTCTTTTTGCAACTGTAAAAATTATTTTTATTTTATATTCATTTTTAAAACATTCTTCAAGGTTTGAGTTAGACATACATCAGGACTGTAGTGTCTGGGAGGAGAAGCCAGCATGTCATCTTCTGAAACCTCTGAATCTCCAAACTGGTGAAAGGGGTGGTTCTTTTGGACCTTTTAGAAGTTATTACTTTTTAATCATGAGATAAAGCTACTGCATTCCTTATTACATAAGCACAGTTTTTTTTTTCTGGATTACCCTGTCAACTGTATTATAATGTGCATGTTACCAGGGGCGGACCATACTATTTTACTACCAAAGTATTTATTTACAAATATGTATTTAAGCTGCAAGCTTTAAATTAAGGTTTTATAAATAATCTGATGAGATAAGTATTTTAAATGTAAAATTAAATAAAGAAATATAAATTGTTAGGAAAATTACTTGTGTACAGTACAAATGTAATATATTACATATGCCTTTCTTGACGATAGTTTTCATTAATTCAATATACTTGTGCTTCAGTTGATTAATCTTAATTGCGTGTATATTAAGTGCATTTGAAATGTAAATCGGCGCCTGCATTGATTCTGCAGAGCATTTAGGATGTAAGTATTTCTGGTCTATAAGCGCCACCTAACGGCAAAGAATGAATTAACTTTTGATTCAACCTGTCAAATGTTTTTTCGAGGTGTTTAGTGCAGCATAATCGTCATACAATAGTCATACAATTAATATTTGAACTCATATTTCGAAATGATTTCTCTGTGTGAATTATGATTACTGTGCAGTGGTTGCCTTGAATATTACTAAGCAAAATGAGCATATTTTCTTTTTTTTCTGTTTATAACTTAATAAAAAAGAAAGTAATTTAGTATCAAGATTTGATAAACTTTGAATAAAAAAATGTTTATTGTAGCTTTCACATCTTGAATGATACTGTCTGCTTTATTTGGCCTTGTGACAAAGTGAATGATTTAGAACTCTAAAAATTTAAATATTTTTTTAATTATTATTATTTTTGTAAAATTAGTTTTTGGTACTTCGCTCATGCCTTGTTAAATCAATATTATTAGAGATGATAGATTTTCAAGTGCATACTATATCAATATTATGCATGTCCATTATAATGATACATTGAATTATTGGTACGTACACACAGTCATACAGTACATAATGATGAAATGCAAATTGTATTAGTCATTATGTTAAGATTATTTCACACCTACATATCAGCACAATGTTGTTATTATATTATTATAACATAACATTTCTTATTTTTTGTAGATTCCAAATGTTTAGAGGCAATAGAAGTAGTGCTGGGCCTTCTCGCAGGCGAAGACGACAAGTCACGCAAATAAGAAATGTGACTTTCAGAATAATTCTTTTAAACAAACACGTGGAGCGCTATACGTCACATGCTGGTAAATACAGTTTACTATTTTTTAAAGCACTTTTCCAGATGAACAGTGTCTATTTTAAAGCAAAATTCATGTCTTTTTCTCCCCCAGATGGAAGTCCACAGAGCAAAGTAATAGTTCCACTAAATTTAAATGAATCTGAATTTAGGGAGGTGTTGAGGGAACATTTCCATGACCTTCCAGAAAACTATGAATTTTGCAAAGTTGCTGGAAACCGAAAGATCATACCACTCCAACTTTCAGTGTTGTGCCCAGCTGAAATCAAATCAAGAAATGTGCTTGGGCGGTCAGCTCTGTACATTAGGCCACTGGTAGGCAACATTTTACCCCTTATTTTGCAATCAGATTTGTACATTTTCATGTTCATATCAGTGCTGAAAATATGTTTTGTGGTTGTTAGAATATTTCAGACCAAACAACTTCAGATGCCCCTGACCAATCACCTCTTTTGTCAAACCCAGCTACATCCCCAGGGAACAACCACACATTTGCATCAAGCCCCTCAGCTCCCACAACAGCACAAAACATGTCACCAACTCAAAGCTCCTCTGAAGTTGATGTTAGTGTAAATTATGAGATTTTGATTTGAATAAATTAAAAAAACAGGCCAATTAGAGCTTATCGTCATATCACATGCTTTGCAAAAGTTTGTGTACCTACATAGACACTCATTAGTCCGGCGCCCTGCACACATATGAAAAAATATTGTTCATACATTTTTTTTCAATAAATGTTATTATGACTACAATAAATGTTAGAATGTTATAATTAAATCAATTTATTTTGTTAATATTTGTGATAATAAATATTAACATATTAAAGGGGTCTAACTTGAAGGGGGGGCGGCGCCCCAGCGCCCTCTATTGACCAGCCGCCACTGATTTTTACCCAAAATATAAACTACATTTTTAACAACGTCCTAGCAATTAAAGATACATTTATATCTAATATGTGTCAGCCTTATTTGGATGTGATTTATATAATTTATAAATATAGTTATGTAATATTGAAAATTATGACAGCAATGGCCAGTTGATGCATGCTGTAATGCTATAACAAAGATATTTTAGCAGCAATCCCTGATGAAAAAAGCATATGCTGGTCTGGTATGTTTTGATGCTGGTTTGCTGTTTTGTGTGTTTAAGTGCATGCCTATATTATATTTATAATCACAATTTTTGTTTGTTTTACTAAGAATTGAGGCCCTGAAAAGAAGTCTGACATGGGCCCAAGGTCATCTATTAAGTCCAGCTGCCACAGATACATTGAAACAACTCCTTGCAGAACTTACACAAGAGGTCCATAATTTGACCAATGACGTTCAGGAAGGTAATCAAGTGGTAATTACATAATTGAACTAACATTTAAGTTAGACAGACATTTTTTTTTTATTTAAAGGGGTGACCATTCAGTCTCTTGTCAGTATGACTTCTCTACATTGAGAACACGATATTTATAAATATATATTCTCTATGATGAGTCCAAAATGTACATATGATTTTTAAATATTGTATTGTGTTTATTTAGGGTCAAGCATTAATCAAGCCCCAAGAACATATTTTGGTGTAACAGGTGCTGCTTCACCATACTCAATTTCACAAGAAAGACTACAGTTTTTGGTATCTTGCAACTTTACTGTTGCACAGTTGGCAAGCATTCTGCATGTGTCTGAGTCAACAGTAAAACGAAGTCTAAGGTAAGGGATGTCATTATAAAAAATATAATCATAAGATATATATATTTTTATAATTTAATTCTTCATGTGCTTGTTTATTGTTAAATCAATGCTTCAGTCAAGTTTCTTTTATTGTAGGAAATACAACTTACAGCGTTCAAATCGATATACACAGCTAAGCGACTCAGAACTTGATGACCTAGTGAGAGAGGTTGTGGGACGTAATTGGCAGATTGGACCAGAATCTGTAAGAGCACGTTTGTTTGGTCAAGGTGTTTTAGTGCAAAGACACAGAGTACGAGCAAGTGTTATTCGCACTGATCCTGCTGCTGCTGCTCAGAGAACTCTGACACAAAGGCTGTACAGGCGAGCCTATCGTGTTGCAGGTCCAAATTCTCTTTGGCATGTAGATGGAAACCACAAACTCATCAGGTATGCAAACCAATTTTTAATGATGTTTCAAAATAGGACTATGCCTTTTTTTCCGTGTAATATATGTACAATTACCATGTAATATAATGGAAGTTCACTTCTGAAATATTTTGTTGTTTTGTATAAAATTTTGTTTAATATATATATAAATATATATATATATATATATATATATATATATATATATATATATATATATATATATATATATATATATATATATATATATATATATATATATAAACCCCACACGCACACACACACACAAACTAATTTGTTTGTTTATGTGAAAAATGGGTACATTACATATGCTTCGTGTGTGTGTGTGTGTGTGTGTGTTTTGCTTTAATCCTAACTTGCTTATTATATGTTGTTTTAAGTGTTTGAACTATAGCTGTAAGTATGTGAAAGTATTCCAGTAATTTATTTCATTATGTTTTTAATTATTTATATGATCTTGGTCAGTAAGACAGATGTAAGTGTTATTTTAACTGTATTACTCAATATTTGCAATATGTAAGATATGCTTTTAGACCAGAAGTGAAGAAAACTATTTTTGAGGGGAAGGGTTTTGATATTTAATTAAAGATTCTGAGGGCAAATAAATTTTACAAATTAATGAAGTGCACAGATACATTGTTTATAACAAGCATAGAAGCAGAAGAGTATGTTTTGTTTCATTCAGACTTTAAGCACATCTGTAAATAACATTGCTATTAATATTAATACATTTCCTTAAATTTCATACAGAAGTATGGTATTACATATGTTTTATAACTGTATACATTTTTTTAGGTGGAGAATCGTAATTCATGGGGGAATTGATGGGTTCAGTCGACTAATTGTGATGCTCCAGGCTTCAACCAACAATCGTAGCACAACGGTCATGGAGCTGTTTTTGCAAGCTTCTCAAAGATATGGTGTTCCCTCTCGTGTCAGATGTGACCATGGTGGTGAAAATAACTTCATCTGTGCATTCATGGAGCTATACAGAGGTTTCAGAAGAGGCAGTGCTATAAGGGGAAGAAGCACACATAATCAAAGAATAGAGAGACTTTGGGGGGACCTTTGGAGGGGGATTACAAACACATACTATGACTTGTTTTCATTTCTTGAGGAAGAGAACATTATTGACATAAACAATGAGATGCACATCTGGGCTTTACACTTTGTGTACATCCCACGAATAAACAGAGACCTTCGCTTGTTTGCTGCACAGTGGAACAATCATGGACTCAGAACTGAGAGACACACCAAACGCCACGTCAAATTTTTGTTCAAGGCTGCCTGAGATTGCAGAACTCATCCCTGACTGCTATTCAGGATATTTTTGCAACCCCAACTGAGCCTCTGGCTTCACGTGGCCCAGCTTCAGGATCATCATTTCAAGCTTCTTCAGAGGCACAGGCTCTGTTCCAGTGGCAGGAAAGAGTTCATGTTCCTGATACACAGTTTGAGCTAGAGCAAAATCAGTTGCTGCAACTTGTTGAACAATGTGACCCTCTTGGTGAGAACAGATGTTCGTTGGGAATTCCCATACTCCAAAGAGTTCTGGCTTTCCTGAGACAATAAGACACATAGGGCAAATGTCCTTATCCCTTTCATGTTTTTGTGTGTCTGGGAGGATGGGGGGTGTGGTGGTTGGGGCTAAAAATAAATTTAGTTTGACTTGACAAAAAGACAAGACTCTTTGTTTACTCATTATTGGGTTAGTTGGACCACATTGTTATCAAGGCTGTAAAGTTTATCCTCCATCTTCAGGTATGTACATTTTGAGCAGATGGTGAGAGTTGAGGCTCTCTGGGATAGCCTACTTGATTCATATTGATATGATTTATAAATGCTCATCTGTCACTCCACTATTCTTGACTGTTTGGTGCCATCTTGCGACTAAATAACTAGAAATGCAGATTGGTGTAGGCTGAATACAGCCGTTTTTCTTTCTCCAATGTGTATGTTTAAGGAGTTAGTAAATAATTTCAGATAAATCTTTGATTAGTTGTTCAAGAATTTTATTTTTTTTAATTAATTATTAATTTAATTAATTTTTTTGTGAGAGGTACATAGTGTACAACGTAGGCGGCTTTTGCAGACTAAGGCCCTTCAGTCTTATAAAACAGGAGCTGACAAACCTGTCCAGTTTTATACTGCGAAAACCCAACAATCCAGAAGATGCAGGTAATCCCTTACTCTATTAGAGACATTAGTTACATCTTAATATTTTGTTGTCAATTCTGATATTTGGGATTTAGATTTAATGTAAGTAGAGCAATATAAACCAAGCTTGTTAGATTCAAATAATGTAGTGTAAAACATTGTGAAACATCAATATCTGCATTGTCCATTAATAAAAAAAGTAAAACATTTGTTGAAGTAATATAATTAATAAGGTAGAGTTTTACACATTTTATTTATCTTTAAAAAAAAAATAGCTTATATTAACAAATAAAACACAAGGTACTGTAAGCTTACTGGGCAAAAAAGGCGATGTCTCAGACACTTTTAGAAGCTGTCATTCATTAATTCTCACCATATACTTAAGGTCTTGATCTCTTTTTCGTCTCTTCTTTATCCTCATAGCATCCATGGGATAAAAGAACGTCATCTTAACTTCGTCTTTCGTGAAATGCAGTTGCCGTTTAATGTATAGTGAATCGGACTCATTAGCCTGTCTGCGCAAAAAAAAAAAAATAAAAAAACAAAATGAATGTATGCTGCACTTCCGACTGTACAGTGTTTTCTTTTTCTTATAATGCACAGAGTTTTGAGGTAAGGTTTTCATTTGCCATTCACTGACAGTCAGACAGGCTCATCCAGTTCATCAAACTCAATCTTTTAAAATCTAAATCTGAAGCGGAATAAAACGGTGTGTAGCCTATCAGCGCGCTGCTACATTGAAAACATATGATTCGATTCGCGGCTTCTGATTGGTTCACTGGACATAGCGGCTTTTGCTGTCAAAGGCAAGTGGATTTTAGAGGCTTTTGCAAACAAAATATTATTTCTGAATGGGCTGACGCTGGGAATTCGATGATTTGAAGCAAAAATATTTGTTGAATGTGTACTACGTGCCTAAAGCGTTTGCTCAATGTCATTATTTCATTTTTGGCGGAAGTGGCGTTTAGCTATCGGCTTGAACTCCTCAAATATAACACATGAAATTGTTTATGAATAATCTGCAACCTGTAGCCAATATTTCAAATGTTACTTTTTTTGAAAAGTATATATGTTTTAACAAATATTTCCACGCTCAGCCAAAACAAATAAGCCTGAAGGCGATTTGGAAACCGGAGAACACTAAATTATTTACTGTTTAAATCGTTTAGCTAAAAAAAAAAAAATCAAAAAACATTTTGATGAGTATAATTCGTAGAACTATCCAATAAAATCCAAACGGCTTGCAACAGTTGGTTATGATCAGATCCGCTGATTTTTTGTTGATCAAATGAAAACGCAAGCTTTCACTCTATGAGAGCGAAAACGTTTCTGTACAGCTGTTATAGCAGCCGCGTTGAAGACCAAGTTTGACTTTAGAAAAAAACTCAACCTTTAAAACAAGATTTTTATATTTAAAACAGGCCTATGAACACTATAGGCTAGATGTTTAGTTTTTCTGTTATGTAGGCAACTCGTCTGTTGTCCTGTTTTCAACGCAAAACGGAAATAAAATATAAAGGGAAAAATGAAACAATAAGAGTTAAAAATGTGTAGCCTATTTATACGTGTTTGTTTGTTAGTTTGTTAGTTAGTTTGTTTGTTTGTTTTGAACAAGAAAAAAAAAACAATTGTTTTTTACTCTCATTGTTTTATTTGTTTGGCTTCATCGACTTCACAATTCTTGGACGGCCACGAGAAGCCTCTTTCTGCCTAATGATCAGCTAAATATTAAATGTGAAATATGCCTTGGATGTAGGCTAATATGGACATATATGTTTCCTAACCCGGACCATTCTATAGCCTCCCTAATTGTCACTGTCTTTTACATCTAAGATTTCTCTCTGTGGCGTAGCAGACAGATTAAGATTAATTAAGAAAAAAATAAGATAGTTTATTTCTGTAATTCCCTTAGAGGGAAACTGGTATCAACCAATCATTAACAGGATTGTTCAATTTCATTTAATGATTAAAAATATAGTAGGCTATCCCCTGTTTCCCAGAAAACATATGCTTCGCTTAAATAATTCATACATTAACGAGAAAAAAGACTTGCTCCCCCGATATCGAAGTGAAAGTGAGGTGCGCAGGCGGTCTAGTAACTCATAGCTACACATTTTCTGTATTGCCAAAAAGATCACAATTTTAGGGTAATAAAATATGAAGACCGACATACAATGCTTAATTCCAAATATCTCAAGCTTTGAATATAAATAGGCTATGGTGTGACAATATGACGTCTTATGAGAGCTGCTGGAATGACTGTTGATGAGTGACTGAATTCTGATATAGTTCCAGTCTTAACAAAACCACATTTAAATAAAAAGAGTGTGAGAGAAGGTGCATCAAAACGCACCCATTTCCGCTCTCTCAGGGTAAACTGTTGTATTTTTATAATCGTTCTTTTATTTAGCTTTTATTTTATCTCAGGCCTATATGCACATTTTGCATAAGCTTGTTTCTTGTTCTTCAAAAATAAATTAATATGCTAAATAAATGAATAAAGATATAAATAAATGATCAAAGAAAAAATACTTTTAGAGCACTTTATTACAAACGATGCAGAATATTTCAATTGGCCCAGAAGAATTTCTACAAATGTAACTCACGTGACATAATAATGTTCCTTAAACCACGATGGAAAAAACTTAAAATAAATTAAGACTTCGTTATTATTATTATTATTATTATTATTATTATTATTATTATTATTATATGCTTAACAGATAGGCCTAGTGAACTCAATGCTTTCTCCCCTCCCAGAGAACTTTACTATGGAAAACGAAACCTGCAAATGCAATAAATAAATAAATAAATACGCAAATATATGTTAATGAGTAAGTAAAACCCTAAATTCGTGAATAAATAAGATAATAAATAAAGAAATATGCGAATAAATAAATGTATATAAAAATCCACAAATACAAGCATAAATAACAGTAGTGCAGGCAAGTAAATAACTAAAATAAATTACACGAAGGTTGGAGAATAAGAAAATGCTAAACTGAAAGTTTATTTTTTCCTCCCTTTCAAACATTTATTCATTTCTTGAACGTAGTTCCGTATTTACTTTTCATCAGGTCAATTGTCTTATTCCCCCAACATTCGTGTCATTTATTTAATTATTTACCTGCCAGCACTATTAATTATTCATATATTTATTTATGCAGGCATTTGTGGATTATATATATATATATATATCTGTGTGTGTGTGTGTGTGTGTGTCACGCGTCTCAGCGCGCATTACCAAACGCACTTCCCTTTTATTTCATGCAGTCGTAATTCATACAATAGAAAGTCTTAAAGAACACAAGCAGTTCAACAGCTCTGAGTATAATCGGATTCGGGAGATGTATTGGGCCCGCTTAAATATTATAGCATTTTTCTCATGGAAAGAGCGAATATTAAGTTCACTATCTGTAATGACGCACAGAAACGGCCAAATCACAGGCAGTTTCAGTAGTAGGCTAAAGTTCGTGCAAAGTGCAACATACAAAATTCAAACACATGTGCAAAGCACTTTGTTGCAGTTTGTGTCAAAAATATAAATATTTCCATACATAACCGCACATATCTTGCTTTCGCTTTGCTCTCTCGCGCACTCTTGTACGCGCATAAAATACCTGTATAAACAACATCGAGATGTTAGTAACTGAACTAATCAATATCACTGATTCGATTAATTAAATAGGAAAGCCGTGTAAAGTGCTGTCGATTGCCGATTTTTCCATTTAAATCTCTCAAATTATTATTTGTGATCTCCCTCAGGTATTTTGACTTTTTAACTGACAAGGAAAAAACGTCTAAAACATATAAATACTATCTTAAACGGTTACTGTTGTGCTTAACAGTAGTGCAATACAATATTGACAATTCAGGATTTAATAATGAATATTGAATAAATATTGAGAATTCAAGATGTTTCAGCGAGCAGGTCGACGTACACACATTTGAGCGCAATGGGAAAGCACGCTAAACACCATGTGCATAGATTAAAACATGTTATATGTTTTATATGCGAAATATAATATATAATTTTACGGATATGCAGGCAACTATTACATCTGATACGAACCATACACGGCCTATATTATTATGGACTGATAAAGATTTGTGAGAAGTCTGTAGTTTTTTTACCCTGTTATTATGGTTCTCTCTTAAATGAGTAGCCTATGATGGCTGTTAACAGTTTTATTATTATTTTATTTATTTATTTTTTGCCTAATATAGACCAAACTGAATTCCACTAAACTCTCACAGACTGAGAAATGTCCAATAAACAATAAATAAAATACTAAGTTAAGCCTAAATTAATCTATAATGATAGGGCCTAAAAGGCTATTGATAAACGAATGATAATTCTACCTGCTTTAATAAGCATCGCCAGTTAATCAGTCAGTTGCCAGCTACCTTATAAAAGTAAAAAAGAAAAGTCCAAACGCAAAAAAATTAACAGGTTCGGATCTTGGTTCGAACCCCTGTCAGTAAAGCAATAAAGCGCGCACGTGGACGTACACGTAGTCCACTCGCCTACCGAGGAACACAGCATATAGAGGCATTCCAGCATATTACATAGATATAAAGATGATCACGGACTACAGTCCACATTATCTATTTGCAGATATGATAAAGGAATAATGTGGAAAATATGCACGAGCAGCACTATGGCATACGTAACACACCTCGCAACAATGTTATACATAACGCAGCTCACTACAATGTTTGAATAAGAGGACCCTGAACAGTGGATCCTCATTCAGATCGACACTCTACTACACAGGTCTTTCCACCTACTTTATGGGCTGAACTTTGAAATAATGGGAGGGGCTGATTATAATATTACACAAAACGCCGTTTTTTACGCCGTCTTTGACCAAAAAAAGCGCCGAAAATAACGGCGAAATATGGCAAGCCGACGGCGTCTTAAACGGCGTTCTTGGCTGGATCAAAAATCGCCGTTTTTGCGGCGATTTTGCACTGCAAAACGCCGTAATTGCGGCGTTTGCAATGCAAAACGCCGTCATTTTCGCCGTCTTTTTGTCTTAAACGCCGAAAATACCGGCGTTTTGGGGATTACACGCGTTTGGTAACAGGTGAAATGTGACCCATTCGGCTTTCCATAGTGTGTGTGTATTTTTACACCTGCATTACAAGGACCCAGTTTTATAAGGATTATCATAAGAACATGTTCTTGATGCTAGATTGTGTTTGTTTTACACCTGTTTAATTAGGACAGGCTGTGTTTATTTTTACACCTGCATTATGAGGACACTTGTCATGAGGACAGTTTGTGTGTGTGTGTATTTACACCTACATTATGAGGACCTACTTTTATGAGGACCATCATAAGAACATCTTCCTGATGCCAGATTGTGTGTATATTTACACCATTGTTATAGGGACCCTGGTTTATGAGGACAGGCTGTGTGTATATTCACACCTGTTATGAGGACTGTTGTAAAAAGTCGTGATGAAAGAATCTCAATGTGTTAGTTTGACAGGTCTTGTCAGTAAGGTTCTAGTTATTCCCAGGACTTTGGGCTGCATACATGTGGATTATTAAGCTTAATACTCATAATTTACAGCTTACTGTGGCCACACTTATCACTTTAACGTTTTCAATGCTCTAAATGTAATTGTTAATTGACAGTAATACTTCTCGAGTAAAGTAAAACTAATTAATTTTATAATAATCATTTTTACTTTGCTTTATCTAATTTAATGATGTTTTTTTTTCTTTTCAGAACATAACTCAGAAGGACCAGTGCCTGAAGAACCTAAAGAAACTTGAAAAAGACACAGCAGCTATAAAGGTATTCTAAAATGTTCATGTCATATTTATGTTAATACTTAAAGAACAGATTAGCATGCCTCTTAAAAACAAATGCTAACATCATTTGCTACATTAGTGTGTGTTAGAGACATGCTGTACGACTGACACAGACAGTGTTTCCCCCCTGCAAAGAAGTACTTGAACTAAGTACAATTTCTCTGAAAAAAGCAGGTTTCTCATATACCAGACTAACAACATGCTATTTTCATGCTGATTTTCTATCAGGTCGAGAATATGATATGTCCGATGTAAAGCTACAAACAACCAGACATTATAAAATGCATGTAATGTAATCAATAAATGGTCATAGACATTATCTTGGTTAGCATTTAAATATTGATTTGAAATTAAGTATTGTAATCTTATTCTTGTTTATTACATTGTATATTACATCAATAAAACAAGATTAGTCAATTATTTTAAATGTTTTGAAACAATATTTCATAGACATATTGTCTTTATCAATGCTACAAATGTGCTATTTTATGTTTTATAGACTCTTAGTGAGGTTGAACCATCCACTCTTGAAATTAACACTGTGTGCCAGTCAGAAGTCACAGAAGTAGAGAAGGTATTGTGAAAATTTTAGATTACTCATTTATTTGGTGATTTGCATTTAACTTATCCCGTCACTGTAAGACAGGGATGTCCAAACTCGGTCCTGGAGGGCCGGTGTCCTGGAGAGTTTAGCTCCAACCCTAATCAAACCCACCTGAACCAGCTAATCAAGCTCTTACTAGATACTAGAAACTTCCTGGCAGGTGTGTTGAAGCAAGTTGGAACTAAACTCAGCAGGACACCGGCCCTCCAGGACCGAGTTTGGACACCCCTGCTGTAAGACATAAATAGTTTTTTTATGAATTGTATTGTGAATGGTATTGAATGGTGCTAAAAATAGTATCATATCTGAATTTGGCATTATCAGCCTCGTCATCATTCATAACATCACTATTTTTTACTACTACTATCATTATTAGAGTATCATATAGTGATCTTCTTTATTTGATTTCATGTTTTCAGCTGATGGATGTCGGTAATCCCTCAATTGTAATGGACTCCAGTATTTGTGAAGCTTCTGAAGGAGTGGAAAAGGTAATCCATTATTTATTTAGACAATCTGTTAATCCTTTGTCTGTAGTGGAATTTTTATTGATTTTCATTTCTAATTCTTTACTTTCAGGTGACTCCGGTGAAGGACCAGTCATCATTGAATGACCCGGACTGTGCTGAGAAGGTAATAACATGAGCATTGTATATTCAGTAAATTCTAAAAATTATGTTAGAAATAATTTCTGCATGAGCTTTGCTTTTTTTCCATTGTTTTCAGATGTTGCTTGTCGTAGAGCATGTTTTAACTGACGAGGAAAACTTTGGTGCTACTGAAAGAGCTCTGGAGGTATCCATATGTATTGACTAAAACTATTTGCAGTGTTCCTCATTAATGCAGCTCATAATGTAGTTTTACATGTACATTTTTATTACATAGATTTTTGCTGTAACTTCAGATTTACAGTTTTTTTTTCTACGCAGGTCTGCAAATATGTTGTGGTCACTTCAGCCTTATTAAGCATGGACAAATGTGTTGAATGCGTGGGACCTGTTGCAGCACTGAAGTGGATTGGCCTGCCATGTTAGTATAACATCATATTCTTCATGCAACATGCCATATATAAACCTTTAGTTTTAGTATAATTCATGATACCAATGAATGAGTATTACACATTTATGTTATGAATTCAGTCATTGAATATCTGCTAATTTGTTCATCAGTAGATGTCAGAACATTATTTATGGCCAGATATGTAAAACCATTGAAAATAGTTGTGTACTATTGTTTAAAATGTTATTTATTTATGTTTTTTACATTATTCTATGTTTAGGTGTAGAATTTGTTAGTTGAATATGTCCTGACATTTGTTTTACAGTATGCTCCAGTTATTGGCACAAGTTCTGCTATTCAAGGCATCATAAATGGAAAGAGTCACCTTGTGTAAGAGAATATTCAGTTCTATAGTTTATTTTCTTATTTTTGATAATTACCAGTGCTGTAAATTAATCACAGATATCTTGGCAATAGGAAATAAGTTCAGAGGAAGACAAGCTGTCAGATGAGGAGTACATTCCCCAGTCTGAGTCAGTCAATCAGCCAGACAGTTCAAATGAGTTGACCACGAGACCGGCAGGTTACCATCAAGCAAAACTCCCCTCAGATTGACTGATTTTGACTGATTTTGAGACAGACAGTTGAATCTGAGCATGACACCGAGCAGGAGTTCATTGATGAGATACACAATTCACTTGCAATAACATGCATGATATCACATGGATTATTGCAGGTGAATTGTGTATCTTCTCAGTGAACTCCAGCTCTGTGTGTTAAACGCTGCTCCGTCTGAACACTGATGGACATTTACTAGAGAACACACAAACGGCTTTAATGTGGAAATGCACACAGCAATGGTATGCAATATATGACCCAACCCTAGTTCAGAGTTAATCTCATGCTTACTGCCTGAAAAGTGAGACATTTTCAATGTGTGGCATGCTATTTTTCTTTATTTTTTATTAATTGCAGTTGAATTTTTGACCTAACGTTTTAGTTAATCCAAAAACGTAAATTCTGTCATTAATTTCTCACACTCATGTCGTTCTAAACCTGTAAGACTTTTGTTCATCTTCAGACACAAATGAAGATATTCTGGATTTAATCTGAGATTTTTCTGATCCACCTATAGGGTCATTGGATATGTAATGTTCAATGTTCAGAAAGGAACCAAACACAGTCAAATTTGTCCATATCATATCAGTGATTCCATTGTAATCATAAGAAGCTGTAATAATATTTAAAATAAAGTCTTAAAAATAATTTAACAAACCGAAAACAAAAATAACTTTAATCAGTTATTTCTTCTCATCCTCCTTTATGGGGAGCACAGCAATGGTAATGTTGCTGGTGATGAACGGAATGGCATAGAAAGAAATAACATGTATTTTGTTTTATTTGTGCTTCCTTCTCACTAATCATATCTTCATATGATTACAATTGAATCACTGATATGACATGGACTTTAACTGTTTTTGTTTCATTTCTGAACATTGAACATTACATATCCAATGACCCTATAGGTGGATCAGAAAGATCTCAGATCAAACCCAGAATATCCTCACTTGTGTCTGAAGATGAATGAAGGTCTCACGGGTTTGGAACGATACAAGTGTGAGAAATTAATGACAGCGTTTTAATTTTTGGGTGAACTAACCATTAAGTAAGTGGATTCCTCTGCAGTTTTTGTGTGGGATGTTTTGTTTCATTGCAAGATTACAATTGTTAACTCATTAGTGGACAAGTTAGTAGACTAACTCCACTTAATAGTTTGTTTTTATTTTGTAATTTGCAATTATAATTAAAGTACTTCTAAAAGGCATTGGTCCCTGTAATGTTGTATTTTGTGCTGTGTATTGTGTTTAAGCTCTGGTACTCTTTAACCACCTCAGTCCTGGTAAAACAGGATATGTACAGGTTTGTGTATTGTGTATCATAATGTTCAAGTAAATCACATTTGTCCCTATAATGCAGGACAATGTGCGGTTGTGTATTGTGTAAAGTCAGTACTCTTTAACCACCTCGGGCTTCGTAATGCAGTGTACTGACACATTTGTGTGTGTACACTCATGTACCTGTAAAGCACATCAGTCCCTGTAATCCAGGTAACTGACACGTTTGTGTATTGTGAAAATATTGTTCTCATAAATCGGTCGGATCCTGTAAATCACAATTATGTTATAGGCGGGAACATTTTAGGTGGGGGCGTGGCTGTCCTTATGTACCAGCAAAATATCATGTTGTAGTATTATACGTTCTGGTGTGTGTATAGGAAATCCAAAGTGATATCTGTGTTCTGCAGAGCAAAACAAATTTTTTGATGGTTTTATCATCTCTGTAAGTCAACGGGAAAGGGGTGTCCCCATAGACCAGCAAAAAACTGGTTTGGCGATCAAAGTCCCTGTATACCACAAAAACCAGTATGTGTGTGTGTGTGTGTGTGTGTGTGTGTGTGTGTGTGAGAGAGAGAGACAGTGTGTGTGTGTGTGTGTGTGTGTGTTGGTTTTTGTGGTTTAAAAGGACTTTTCACCTGAATACGCACCAGCAACACAGGGACATTTGGGTTTATAAGGACAAGGGACATGTCCTTATAATTCCCGCACTGTGGATGCATTTATCTAAGTCCCAGAAGCACTTTCTCAAAGTTTGGCGCCAAGTCTTTATATACCACAAAAACCTGAAATTATACATTACACAGTGTATCCTCTGAGCTCATGACTGCGCCCCTGTAGCCCGGACCTGGTACTACACCTGCGTCATCAAAAATTTGCATTTTTTACGCTTGTGTAAAAATGGCGGCCTCTGATTGGCTAGTTCGGCTTTTTTGGGCGGGAAATCGCGAAAACAAAATGGCGGCGATGGGCGGGGCTTAAGTTCAGCTCTACTGAGCAACTACAAGTGAGTATATTTGAGTCTAATTGAGTTTATTACTTATTTAAACATTATTTTCGATACTTTTATCAACTGTATGTAAGTATATGAATACACAGTGATCCTTTAATTAAATATATTTTATAAATACTATGTAATTATGTATTAAAGTAACTTAACTCTCAGTTTAATATAGAGAAAAAATTATATTAGTGTAAATATAACCTAATAGTTAACGTCTAGGCTTATAAAATATATGTTATAAAATGCATGTTATTTAAATAATAATTATTACTATTATTACTTTTATTTAGTAATGTTTTTATGACCTGTTTGCACATGGCCTAATCAGATGTGTAATGAGAGACTGCGAAAACCTACATGCAAAGTCATGATTGTTATATATCCAAACATGAATAAAAGTGACCATTTATGATTATCTCTCATTTGAATTGATACGGGAATAAAAGTGAAACATTATAAAACTGCAGCGTATTAAACACGCGTCTACCGCGCAACACAGAGTAGACGCGCACTGATTTTGAAGCACAGACAGCGTGACCGTCTCTCAGCGCAGGTGGTGTGACCGCAGTAATGAGAGTGAGGTTAATTGCTGAATCTGCACTTGAAAAGAAGACGTCTCTCACTCGACCTGATCGAGGCAGCTATTATAAGAAAGGTAAGTTATTCTGCTTCTAAATAGTTTAGCTTGTTTGTTTGTGCCTTGTAGGCGCTTTATGAGTCGTTTTACTGTTGGAAAGCAGCTAGCTCATGATGCTAACAGCGTTAGCGCGCTTATATTTATAGTATGACAACAGAAACGTCGGACAAGCGTCGTGGATTCATATTTTTTTTTTTACTTTTTTTCATTTGCAATATAATTTAACAGTCTAAGGATCATAATAATGGGTTGTCATGACTACAGTCTGTGAAGAGGAAGTGCTTCACCCATTACAGTATATTGATATGTCAGTGCTAATAAATAGTACAAGATTTAGATAGTTTAATGAGATTATTAAACAAAGACATGCGATCTAAATACATCTAAATATATAATGCATATAATAAGAAAGTGAATATTATGTCTGCAGTGTTTTTATTATACAGATTGTGTCGTAGCCGCTTTAAAAAGATGAAAATGCAATTGTTTCAGCAGCTATATGTGTAATTTTTAACTTTTACAACATATACTGTCCCAGTTAAATAATTGTCTTACATTAATACTAGAAAAAAATATGCTTACTATTAAAAATATGCTTACCAAATGCAGTCCAAAAGTTATTATAATAATCCTAATTTTTATTTTTAAAGCAGTCACATCAAATAATGGCTGAAAGGAAACTGCGAAGGAGAAAGGCCAAGCCACTGGAGGAGGCCATCCAGTTTTCACTTCTGGGGAAGGACAGAAATGGGCTTGAGTGCACATTTATTAATGATGTTAAAGGTGAGTTACCTGGTTTGATTTTGTGTATGTTTCTTAATTTCCTCTACAGAGATGGAAAGTAACGAAGTACAAATACTTGGTTACTGTACTTAAGTAGTTTTTTCTGGTATCAGTACTTTACTCCACTACCTATTTTTATGACAACTTAATACTAAAATAGTGCTTTTATGTAAAGATTAGTACATTTAGTACTAAAACAATCAAATACTTTATAAAAAAAAGGTATGCATTGCGGTTTATTTCCTTTATTTCTGGTAAGTTCATATCTCCTAATACAGAATTTATGCTTTTTTCAGTTTTTATAAATATTTAACAAATATTTTACAACAACAAAGGTAACTATACTGGGGAATTTTAGAATAAAAACATAATGCAAAAGATCCTGAATTTATCATGTGTAAAATGATCATGCACATGTTTTGTAGGTTGGAATCATGCCTGTGTATGTTGCTTTTAGCATAGAATAAATTTATTACAGTTTTTCTCATTCATTTTTCACAGTCATTTTGGCACATTTCTTAGAACAGAACTGAAATTTGTAAAACAGTAGGCCTAAGTGCATTTCTCAAAACAACACATATAAATGGCAAAACCCCATGGATTACCTGCAAAAGCCAGTCTCCTGCTCAAAGTCCTTCAGTTCATCTCTCAAAACTACATTTCTGTGTCAGTCAACATGTCAGTGGCGTCAGAATGACATGTCCTTGTGTCATTGTATAAGAATAAGACTCAAATTACTTAGTAGTCATGTTGTCCATATCAGTGTACTCTGGAGGGCTGTTCTGGTGTAAACTATGGCAATATTTTTGCTGTTTGTAGTTTGTACTGTAGTTGCCAGATCATGTCATTCTGATACAGAAAGGAAAAGAGAGCACGGCATAGCACAAAGAAAAAACAAAAGTAAAAATGTGAACAGGACAACCTCCCTTTAGACCTTCTTTAGAAAAAGTCAAGATTCACCTGGGAGAAATGTAAAAAATGCATTATGACTAAATATTAAGACAACTTGTTCAGGCATTTGAACGATTAAATGTTGTGGGGGTGATTCTATTCAACAGAGACCAAATTATACCTGTTGATCAACATGACATGAGCAATTGATAATGTCGGAAACATCAGAGAATTGCACATAATCATTTGCATGGATAAACAAAAGCATTTGCAACTTGTTCATAAAGAGAAAATGCTTTTCTGATGTGCACAAGTGACACAATGATGATCTGAAGATTGAACAGGGAGTTTTGAGAACTTCAATTCTGATCTGAGAAATGGACCAAAGTGACTGAGAAAAACTGTAACAGAATTAATGTTTATTCATTAAATAAAATAACCACAATACCTGAAAAACACACACTGAAATAGCGGGTTATGTATGAGAGCTACTCTTTGAAGAGAATAAGCAGCTTTAGCCTAATGGAAAAAAAATAGTTTGTAGTCATGTCTGATAAGTATTTATTTTAGCAAGTGAAAAAAATCAATATATTTTAGACAGAATTTAGTGTAAAATGTAAGACATTATTTATAAAGATAGTCAGAGTGTATCAACATGAATGGCAGCTGTTGTTTTTGATCTAACGGTGGCTAAACTACATGCTGAACACTGTGAGTTTGCGTCAGGATGATGATACATGGGCTGACTTTTTGAGCAATGTTGTTAGGCTATATTACAGGGTTTGATGCTGCTTGGCTACTATCATAAAATTGGCAACAAACATTTTACATAAAAAATTGGAAATGTAAGTTATTTTACATTGATGTATCAATAGGATGTGAGGTCTAGTTACCTAGTTCCCTATCTCACTCCCTATCCTTTAGCTTCGTCCCTGATTTATCAGGGGTCGCCACAGCAGAATGAACCGTCAATTATTTCAGCATTTGTTTTACGCAGCAGATAACCTTCACATTCACACACACACACACACACACACACTTATAAACTACTGCAAATTTAGTTGAATTATTATTCGCCTATACTGCCTGTCTTTGGACTGTGGTTAAAACGAGTACTTTTTACTTTTTTACTTTTGTACATTTTTCAGGCGGTACTTCTTTGCTTTTACTGAAGCACAAAAGTGTAGTCAGTACTTCTACTTTTACCAGAGTCGTTTTAAACATGAGTATCTGTACTTCTACCTAAGTAAAGGATGGGTGTACTTTTGCCATCTCTGTTCCTCTATACATTTCTTTTGAAGTCACTGTTGTTGTTGTTTTTATTATTTTGGAGGGTGAACCTTCCCTTTAAAGTTACTTTTGTTAATAAATTTATCCCAGGATCATTATATGTTGTTCTCAGTGGTGATTTTTAACTCTTTTGTTCTGTAGGCAGAGGTGTGTTCAGCTGTACTGAGTTTGAAAAAGGGGATTTCCTGCTGGAATACAGAGGCGAACTTATAAGCAAAGAACAATTTGAGCAGAGGCAAAGAATTTACCATGATGCACTTAAGGTTTTCATGTTCGAGTTTCGCTACAATGGAAAACTCCTCTGGTATGTACAATTGTTTGATGTAAATATTTGTTGAAGTCAGATGATTCAAAATGTGGCAGTGGCCATGTCATTGATTATTTACTCCATAGCTGAGAGTGCATACTTTGCTATAATTATTGGTTATATATTCTCAGTTTTTGGTGAGGACTGATAAATGATTGTTAATCACACCGTGATCTCTGTTGGCCTTACGTTTTCAGTGCTGATTTTGTCTGTCATTTGTTTAGTGTTGATGCGGCCCGGGATGATGGCTCTCTTGGGCGATTGGTAAACGATGACCATATTAACCCAAATAGCAAGATGAAGACGATCTGTGTGGATGGAAAACCTCACTTATGCTTATTTGCATTAAGAAGAATCAGTCCTGGTGAAGAGATCACCTATGATTACGGAGATGCTGAGTGCCCATGGCGAAACACGGTATGAAAACCAATGCAGAGTTCATTCTTACTATTAGATTTTAGATTAAAATTATTAAAGGTCATTTGTTATACAAGATAAGGTTAGTGACCTTTTTGCTTTACATGTGCGTTCATTGCAGTATAATAGATTGTATGTATATTCACACCTGTGTTACAAAGACCTTGGTTTTTGAGGATCATCATAATAACATGTTCCTGATGCTAGATTGTGTGTGTTTTTACACCTGTTTCATTAGGACAGGCTGTGTTTATTTTTACACCTGCATTATGAGGACACTTGTGTCTTGAGGACAGTGTGTGTGTGTGTGTGTATTTTTACACCTGCATTATGAGGACCCCGTTTTGAAGATGATCATGAGAACATGTTCCTGATGCTAGATTGTGTTTGTTTTACACCTGTTTAATTAGGACAGGCTGTGTTTATTTTTACACCTGCATTATGAGGACACTTGTGTCTTGAGGACAGTGTGTGTGTATTTTTACACCTGCATTATGAGGACACTTGTGTCTTGAGGACAGTGTGTGTGTGTATTTTTACACCTGCATTATGAGGACCCCGTTTGAAGATCATCATGAGAACATGTTCCTGATGCTAGATTGTGTGTGTTTTTACACCTGTTTAATGAGGACAGGTTGTGTGTATTTTTTACACCTGCATTATGAGGACACTTGTGTCTTAAGGACAGTTTGTGTGTGTATTTACACCTGCATTATGAGGACACTTGTGTCTTAAGAACAGTTTGTGTGTATTTACACCTGGATTATGAGGACCTACTTTTATGAGGACCATCATAAGAATATCTTCCTGATGCCAGATTGTGTGTATATTTACACCATTGTTATTAGGACTCTGGTTTATGAGGACAGGCTGTGTGTATATTCACACCTGTTATGAGGACTGTTGTAAAAAGTTGTGATGAAAGAATTTCAATGTGTTAGTTTGACAGGTCTTGTCAATGAGGTTCTAGTTATTCCCAGGACTTTGGGCTGCATACATGTGGATTATTAAGCTTAATACTCATAACTAGGCCCGCACGAAATCTGCGCGTGCACATTTTCCGCAGATTTTTAGCCCATCATTAATTCTGGTTATTTACTTGCAGTTAACTATTTACAGTTAATCTAATTGGATTTGTATTTTAAACATTAAATAAAAGTTAAAAAGAAATTATTTTTTATTTCACATATTAAGGTTTTAGTTATGATACTTCTAAAATAATTCTGCAGAAATCCACAGATTTTTACCAAAATTCTCTGCAGAAACAGCAAAAAACATCCACAGATTCCATCTGGCCCTACTCATAACTTACAGCTTACTGTGGCCACACTTAACACTTTAATGTTTTCAGTGCTCTAAGGCCCAATCCCAATTCTACCCCTTAGCCCTTCCCCTTACCTCTACCCCTCGTTTTGCGCGTTTACGTCAAGGTCTAGTGGTGTCCCAATTCTTTTTAGCTTGAAGGCGTAGGGCTAAGGGCAAGGGGTATAACCCCTTTGAACAAAGATTTTTCAGGAGCACACTTGAAATGAAGGGGTAAGAAGTTTCCCAGAATACTGGGAAACCCGGAAATAAGGAGATCCACAAATTAGTATTTTTTGTCATTACTATGAATTTTTACGACAAACAAACACGTTTTAATATATTCATAACCAGGTTCGTGTTTTACCGTCATGCTTAAAAAAAAAAACGCAAAAAAAAAAAAAAAAACGCTAAAATTCGCAATCTATAATCCCCAATAACTCCTGTACAGCAGTCCCACAACATTCTGACACTCGATGACACTCAAACACCCTGTCAGAAAAGTAGTGGCTGAGAATGAGCTTTTTACAGTGTCTGCTATAATGTTAATGTTGTTTTTGGTGCGTTTACACAGATGAATACGTCCACTGTGTAAATACACAGTACAGTTATGATCTTATTGCCACATTAGATCATTATGATAACATAATATATGCCTTCAGTGATTTCCTGAAGATAAATACCTAAAAATAACACAACTGGAGTAACTACAGCAGTCGCGATCGTCTGATCTCATATGAAGCAAGAGATCGTGATGACAAATGATGACGTGTGCAGGTGTTGAAGTGCTGTCCCAATTCTTAGGGGTAAATTTTGAAGCCCTTCCCCTTAACCCTCGGTTGTAAGGGCCAAGGGGAAGGGGTAAGGGTACAAAAACAGAATTGGGATTGGGCCTAAATGTAATTTTTAATTGACAGTAATACTTCTCAAGTAAAGTAAAACTTGTTTAATTTTATCTAATTTAAATGATGTTTTTCAAGATTAGATTGATTCTCATCTTTTTTTCTTTTCAGAACATCAGAACTCAGAAGGACCAGTGCCTGAAGAACCTAAAGAAACTTGAAAAAGACACAGCAGCTATAAAGGTATTCTAAAATGCTCATGTAATATTTATGTTAATCCTTAAAGAACAGATTAGCATGTCTCTTAAAAACAAATGCTAACATCATTTGCTACATTAGTGTGTGTTAGAGACATGCTGTACAACTGACATTATAAAATGCATGTAATGTAATCAATAAATGGTCATAGACATTATCTTGCTTAACATTTAAATATTGATTTGAAATTAAGTATTGTAATCTTAATCTTTTTTTATTACATTGTATATTACATCAATAAAACAAGATTAGTCAATTATTTTAAATGTTTTAAAAAACAATATTTCATAGACTTATTGTCTTTATCAATGCTACAAATGTGTTATTTTATGTTTTATAGACTCTTAGTGAGGTTGAATCATCCACTCTTGAAATTAAAACTGTGTCCCAGTCAGAAGTCACAGAAGTAGAGAAGGTATTGTGAAACTTTTATCTCACTCATTTATTTGGTGATTTCCATTTAACTTATCCCGTCGCTGTAAGACATAAATAGTTTTTTATGAATTGTATCGTGAATGGTACTGAATGGTGCTAAAAACAGTATCATATCTGAATTTGGCATTATCAGCCTCACCATCATTCATAAAATCACTATTTTGTACTACTACTATCATTATTAGAGTATTATATAGTGATCTTCTTTATTTGATTTCATGTTTTCAGCTGATGGATGTCGGTAATCCATCAATTGTAATGGACTCCAGTATTTGTGAAGCTTCTGAAGGAGTGGAAAAGGTAATTCATTATTTATTTAGGCAATCTGTTAATCCTTTGTCTGTATTGGAATTTTTATTGATTTCATTTCTAATTCCTTACTTTCAGGTGACTCCAGTGAAGGACCAGTCATCATTGAATGACCCGGACTGTGCTGAGAAGGTAATAACATGAGCATTGTATATTCAGTAAATTCTAAAAATTATGTTAGAAATCATTTCTACATGAGCTTTGCTTTTTTTCATTGTTTTCAGATGTTGCTTGTCGAAGAGCATGTTTTAACTGATGAGGAAAACTTTGGTGCTACTGAAAGAGCTCTGGAGGTATCCATATGTATAGACTAAAAGTATTTGCAGTGTTCCCCATTGATGCAGCTCATAATGTAGTTTTACATGTACGTTTTTATTACATATATTTTTTGCTGTAACTTTATATTTACAGTTGTTTTTTCTACGCAGGTCTGCAAACATGTTGTGGTCACTTCAGCCTTATCAAGCATGGACAAATGTGTTGAATGCGTGGGACCTGTTGCGGCACTGAAGTGGATTGGCGTGCGATGTAAACGTTAGTATAACATCATATTCTTCATGCAACATGCCATATATAAACCTTGAGTTTTAGTATCATTTATTTAATGAATGAGTATCACTCATTTATGTTATGAATTTAGTCATTGAATATCTGTTTAATTTGTTCATCAGTAGATGTCAGAACATTTATTTATGGCCAGATATGTAAAACCATTGAAAATAATAGTTGTGTAATGTTTAAAATGCTTAATATTGTGTAAAATGTTTTTTTTTTTTTTACATTATTCTATGTTTAGGTGTAGAATTTGTTAGTTAAATATGTCCTGACATTTGTTTTACAGTATGCTCCAGTTATTGGCACAAGTTCTGCTATTCAAGGCATCATACATGGAAAGTCTCACCTTGTGTAAGAGAATATTCAGTTCTATAGTTTATTTTCTTATTTTTGATAATTACCAGTGCTGTAAATTAATCACAGATGTCTTGACAATAGGAAGTAAGTTCAGAGGAAGACGAGCAGTCAGATGAGGAGTACATTCCCCAGTCTGAGTCAGACAATCAGTCAGACAGTTCAATTGAGTTGACCACGAGACCGGCAGGTTGCCTTCAAGCAAAACTCCCCTCAGATTTACAGGAAGCAGCATCCTCTAAGTTTAGTGAACCTCTGAGATCAGATGAACCTGCCCTAAATGTATCTGAAGCAAAAGGGGTTTTAAAGGCCAGGGAAGCAGCATCTGTGTTTAAAGAGTCTGATTTACTTTGTGATGAGAAGCAGTTGACTGATTTTGAGACAGACAGTGATTCTGCCAGTTCTGGTGAACATAATCTTGCTGGAAAGCAGGACTCTGAGGTACACAGGTCAACAGATGTGCTTATATCACCCCAACCACACAGTAAAAAGGACAGTAGTAAGAAGGTTGAAAATGCAAAAAGGTTGAGAGAGGAAGAGAGGAAAAGCTTGACTAGAGAAGATGAGTGTGTGCAGTCAGCAAATATCTCCTGTTCTGCTAACAATAAGAACTACTGTTACATCTGTGGGAAACCTCAGTCAAAGTTAGCTCGCCATTTGAAAACTCATACAGCTGAAATGGAAGTTGTGCAGGCTTTGTCATTCCCAGCGCGCTCAAAAGAACGCAGAGCAATGCTCCAAAAGCTCAGGAACAAAGACAACTATCAGCATAACACTGATGTTTTGCAGTGTGGAGAGGGGGCTCTCAAAATAAAGCGGGCACCAAAGACACAGTGTGATTCAAAGCATTTTGTGCATTGCATGTATTGCAAAGGCATGTTTGCACGAAGGGATCTGTGGCGTCATTTGAGAAGATGTCCCTCAAAACCAGCGACTGACGGTGAAAACCAAGGAAGGAGCAGAGTCCTGGGTCTGGCGTCTATGGCAGAGTCTTCTTTCAGTCAGTGGATATCACCCGGAGTTTGGAAACTCTTAGGTGCAATGAAGCAGGATGACATTTCTGCTGTTGTCAAAAATGACCTGAGTATTCTTCAGCTTGCTCAGTCTTTCTTTAATAAACATGGACATGACCCTACCAAATTTGAGTATATTCGGCAAAAGCTCCGTGAAGTTGGAAGATTGTTGTTGACTTTGCGAAAAGATTTTTCTGTGTACAGTCTTGAAGAAGCTGTGAAACCTGCCAATTTTCATAAACTCATTCGAGCAGTTCAGATGGTGTCTGGCTATAATGAAGATAGTCACTGCTACCAAAGCCCAAGTCTTGCTCTAAAACTGGGGCACTCTTTGAATAAGATCTGTGAAATCATTCACTGCCGAGCACTGATGTCGGAAGACAAGGAAATGATCGCATCGACAGAGACCTTCAAAAAGCTCTACTCCTCAAAGTGGTCTGAGATGATCTCGCACACGGCTTTGGTGACACTGAATGAGGCCAAATTCAACAAGCCATCAACACTGCCATTCACTCAGGATGTGCAGTGCCTTCATCAGTTCCTGGAGAAGAGTGCATATGTAGCTTTTCAGAAACTACAAGAGACAGCATCTTCTCAAAGCTATGCAGAACTGGCCAAAGCAACACTTGCCAGAATTATTGTTTTCAACCGTAGACGTGCAGGTGAAGTCTCTAAAATGCTGCTAAAATGCTTCAATGAAAGGGATGGCACGTCTCTGCATGATGATGTTGCCATGGGCCTGAGCAAGTTTGAGAAGAAGCTCTGCAGCCACTTCAGTCGAGTTGAGATCAGGGGGAAAAGGGGAAGGAAGGTGGCTGTTCTTCTCTCGCCTGATATGGTTAATGCCCTGTTGCTGTTGGTCAGCAGAAGGAGTGAATGTGGGGTGCTGGACACCAATGCATTCCTATTCGCCCGACCCTGCTGCCAAAGTCACTACAGAGGCCAGGACTCACTGAGGGTCTACGCAAGTGAATGCGGAGCTCAGAATCCAGAATTTCTCAGATCTACTCATCTGCGCAAACATGTGGCAACTCTTTCCCAAATTCTCAACCTTAAAAACAATGAGCTGGATCAGGTCGCTGATTTCTTAGGGCATGATATCCGTGTCCACCGCGACTATTACAGGCTGCCAGAAGCCACCACTCAGCTGGCAAAAATATCAAAGCTGCTGCTAGCCATGGAGAAGGGCTGCCTGCCTACTCTTCAAGGCAAATCGCTTGATGACATTGAGATTGAAGGTATGTCCATGCTAGTGTAGGCAGAACAGTGAGGCTTTTACACTCGCAGGGAGGTTTAATGAAACTCATGTCTGAATTATGTCTTGTGTACACTTGTATATGTATTATTTACCATGTTTCCTAAAATGATTGCTTGTTATTCAACTTCTTAATGCAGATGTAAATATTTTTCCTGTTCTAAATTTCCTTTTTACTTGAAGATGAGATCAATATCACCGATTCTGATGTCAGTGATCCTGAGGAAAGTGAATCAGATGATGAAGAGGCTCCTGCTGGAGCTGCAGGAGACTCCAGTAATGCTGGTATGTGTCAACTAGAAACTTTTAAAAAAATAATCACAGACAGAAATGTTGTCCTGCATTTCTAAAAGAATAGTACTAAAATTAGAGTTATGCACTTGTATTGTAATTCTGGGAATACAAATAGGATGATGCTTATCAAGTTAACTCCAAAGCTTCATCCAACACTGCACACTTTGCTTATTTGTATGTGAAAAAGAGTAGGCAAGCCGAGTAGTAAGTCCAAATATATTTGTATGTATAGTTTTAAATGTTTATCTTTATTTGCTTTGCTTCTGAGTTTTCTGAGGATTTAGAACCAATGTCTTGCAGGTGTTCAAGAGATGCCCTTTGAGAGCACCACTGAAGTTCCAGAAGGTACCAGAGTTTTAAGTAACAATACCACAGCCATGTAAGTACATAAGCTCTTTTAGAGTCCGAACACACTAAAGTATGTATTCTTCTGTACAGAAAATAAGATTGAGGCAAAAATTGAAAACCAGCAGAAAGGCCAGAAAGTATCCTGGTCTAAAGCAGAAATTGCTGCGGTAATGAAGCATTTTAAGGCCCATATCATAAAGGGAAAACTTGCCACAATGACAGAATGCCAGCAATGTAAGACCGCAGAAGATGCATTGGCAAGACGCAGTGCACAGAACATACGAGACTTTGTGAGAAATAGAGGAATTAGCCTCAAAAGAAAGACTCAAACTAAGTGATGTTCTTTTGATGCCAGTTTATTATGATCTGGGGGTCTGTTCTCAAGATAAATTCTCTAGATCTCTGCATCGGTTAATTAATGTTTAGAGCAGGGCTGGGTGATATATCACATGTGATTATTGGGTGCATTTCCACATTAAAGCCGGTTGTGTGATCACTAGTAAATGTCCATCACTTGTTTCAGATAGAGCAGCATTTAATACACAGAGCTGGAGTTCATTGATGAGATACACAATTCACTTGCAATAACATGTATGATATCACATGGATTATTGCAGGTGAATTGTGTATCTTCTCAGTGAACTCCAGCTCTGTGTGTTAAATGCTGCTCCGTCTGAACACTGATGGACATTTACTAGAGAACACACAAACGGCTTTAATGTGGAAATGCACACAGCAATGGTATGCAATATATGACCCAACCCTAGTTCAGAGTTAATCTCATGCTTACTGCTTGTAAAGTGAGAAATTGTCAATGTATGGCGTGCTGTTTTTCTTTTTTCTTGATTCATTGCAGTTGATTTTTTCGACCTAAAGGACATATGGGCCAGCCTTAGTTCAGAGTTAATCTCATGCTTACTGACTGTAAAGTGAGACATTTTCAATGTGTGGCATGCTATTTTTCTTTATTTTTTATTCATTGCAGTCGAATTTTTTGACCTAACGTTTTAGTTCATCCAAAAACGAAAATTCTGTCATTAATTTCTCAAACTCATGTCGATCTAAACCTGTAAGACCTTTGTTCATCTTCAGACACAAATGAAGATATTCTGGATTTAATCTGAGATTTTTCTGATCCACCTATGGGGTCATTGGATATGTAATGTTCAATGTTCAGAAAGGAACCAAACACAGTCAAATTTGTCCATGTCATATAAGTGATTCAATTGTAATCATAAGAAGCTGTAATAATACTTAAAATTAAAGTCTTAAAAATAATTTAACAAATTTATGGGGAGCACAGCAATGGGAATGTTGCTGGTGATGAACGGAATGGCATAGAAAGAAATAACATGTATCTCCACGCGTTCTTATTGTCTGAGCTCTGTGGCACTCATCAGAATTGCTGTCTGGAGAGAAGAAATCATTGAATAAAATTTGTTTTTGCTTTATTTTTGCACAAAAGTAATTTTCATATGATTACAATTGAATCACTGAAATGACATGGACTTTAACTGTTGTTGTTTCATTTCTGAACATTGAACATTACATATCCAATGACCCTATAGGTGGATCAGAAAGATCTCAGATTAAACCCAGAATATCCTCACTTGTGTCTGAAGATGAATGAAGGTCACACGGGTTTGGAACGATACAAGTGTGAGAAATTAATGACAGCGTTTTCATTTTTAAGTGAACTAACCATTTAAGTAAGTGGATTCCCTCTGCAGTTTTTGTGTGGCATGTTTTGTTTCATTGTAAAATTACAATTGTTAACTCATTAGTGGACAAGTTAGTAGACTAACTCCACTTAATAGTTTGTTTTTATTTTGTAATTTGCAAATGTAATTAAAGTACTTCTAAAAGGCTCTGGTCCCTGTAATGTTGTATTTTGTGCTGTGTATGGTGTTTAAGCTCTGGTACTATTTAACCACCTCAGTCCTGGTAAAACAGGATATGTAAAGGTTTGTGTGTTGTGTATCATAATGTTCAAGTAAATCACATTTGTCCCTATAATGCAGGACAATGTGCGGTTGTGTATTGTGTAAAAAGTCAGTACTCTCTAACCACCTCAGGCTTCGTAATGCAGTGTACTGACACATTTGTGTGTGTACACTCATGTACCTGTAAAGCACATCAGTCCCTGTAATCCAGGTAACTGACACGTTTGTGTATTGTGAAAATATTGTTCTCATAAATCTGTCGGATCCTGTAAATCACAATTATGTTATAGGCGGGAACATTTTAGGTGGGGGCGTGGCTGTCCTTATGTACCAGCAAAATATCATGTTGTAGTATTATACGTTCTGGTGTGTGTATAGGAAATCCAAAGTGATATCTGTGTTCTGCAGAGCAAAACAATTTTTTTGATGGTTTTATCATCTCTGTAAGTCAACGGGAAAGGGGTGTCCCCATAGACCAGCAAAAAACTGGTTTGGCGATCAAAGTCCCTGTATACCACAAAAACCAGTATGTGTGTGTGTGTGTGTGTGTGTGTGTGTGTGTGTGTGTGTGTGTAAACTCGCTTTCAGAAAGGAGAGACAGAAAGCGCTTACTGCTGTGGGGCTGCCTCTGGTAAAAAAAAAAAAAACTCTTAAATAAAGAAAAGAGGTAAAGAAAGTGCAGCTGATATTGCTTTATTGATCCTGTGGGAAAGCAATAATGAACCGGTTTCAATATTTCTGTATGTGTTGAAAAACTACGTTTTGACAACTTAAACCCAAAACGTTCATGGCTTTCGAACAAGCATTTGGGGCTGAAGCCCCAGGGCTCGGTTTTTCAAAAGGTTAATTGATCCGGATTTAGTAATCCTTTTTTTGCGACCAGTGATCATGTAATCCAGCTTACTTTTTGGGCCAGTTTTTCAAAGCAACATCGGATTGGATCAATCTGATCTGGATAGGAACTTTTCAGGATCACTAAATCTGGATAACCAGTGTTTAAACAGGATAGGAAGTCACAATGTAGAACTATAGATATGTAAAGAGCAACAAGTACAATAGTGTGGGGTCAATATAACGTTATTTTTATTTGAAATGAAAACACACACATTTAAAAAAAATAAAAAATAAATAAATAAAATAAAAATAGTTTCAAATATAGATGTATTTAATTAAAAAAGACTTAAAGCCAAAAACTCCACAATAATTTTAGACTTCCTCATCTGATGTGGAGAGACCAGCTTGTCGGAGCGTACCCTTTAGAAAGCGGATCTCAAGTCTGGCCTTGGTTCGCTGCAGTTTGGTCAGTCAGTTGTTCCATTGCCAGATGAAGCTGTGCTTCTGCCCTTTCTGTCTCTTTTTGCAATTGTTGAAAATGATTTCAAAAATCAGTGATTGCCATTCTTTGCATTTTTTTGGTTATTCTGTTATCACTGCATGCATCACTAATAAATATTTTCCCTTGCGATGAATATATATATTTTGATTAGTGACGGCATTGTTTTTGGTCAATTTTGACAGCTGTTTGGGGGATTATTTTATGAGGCCAAACTCTTTCCACTTTGCTGTAGGCCTATAGTGAAAGGCTAAATATGTTAAAGCCTACCTGACGGATAAACAAATACAATTAAAACCTTATGAATAAATAGGATATCTTGTAAGAATACTATATTTGGATCATGCAGCAGTGTATTTAATACATTTTTAAAGTTTTCATTACATTTTGGGCATGAAAACCACGCTGAAACCACCCTTCTGATGGGATCAGTTTATTCCAGATTTTTTTTTTATCAAAGTGATCCAAATCCTACAAAAAAGGTCTAAAAAACCCAAACTAAAGGTTTGATCCGGATCAAAACCAAGATTGGATTACGTGATCTAATCCAATTATGTAATCCGTTTTTTCTTTTGAAAAACCCATTTTCAAGATTTGATTCAATCCGTTGTCCAAAATCCTAGTGGATTACTTTTGAAAAACTGGGCCCAGAAGCCCAACAGCCCCCTGCACCGCCCCTGATCAGGAATAAACACCAACCTATTTGTTGTTCAGAGTCTTCAGTTTTGATTTTGCAGGGTCCTGGATCACTCATGTTCTCGCTGTCCTTCAATAAACTCTTCACTGGAGCCTGATGGGAATATTCCAGGGTTTATAGCTGAACCAGAAGGAGGATCTTCACTGGAGGAGGAGACAATTATTGTTATTACATGCTGTTTGCATACATTTAGATTTTAATCCCATATCAGCAGCACTGGCTATATTCATGGCAACACTTGTATTAAATATATATTTAATTGACAATCATAATGGTTTCTGAAACATCATTGTTTCTTTTAAAACACACAAATAACAACAACACTGATAAAGTCTTATAAGCTCTTTCAGTCCGATCAATGATACAAATTCCTCCAGAAATCACATTTTTAAATATTTGGCCAAATATTTCCTGAATAAAAACATTCTCTAATATAATTTAAAATATACATTTTATTAAAATATGTTTTACCATCAAAATATTCTCTCAAGTTAGGTTTTTCTTCCCTGTTCAATAAATGTGTGCAAGTGTTGAGTGGCTGATTCTACAATGCAGCGTGATCATGTCTCTGATTACTTACATTTATTTGCTTTTGGCCATATTTGGTAGCAAAACATGAAAAAAAGGAAATTTAAGACCTGTTTAAAAAGGATTTAAAACATACAACACAATATTTCAGTAAATTTAAGACTTTTTAAGGCCTAACTTTTAAGCCCCTGCAGAAACCCGTAGAGGTAAAGTTGGTTTTATATTCGCACATTCGTTCATTTAGAAGTCTCTATATTGTTTGCCATGTTACTTTGAATATTCAATCTGAATTAGCATGCAAGTATGACTTCTAAACGACATTAACACTATCTAATTCACTGTGAACAATCTTGTACTTTGGTAATTATTGGCTGCTTATAGGATTTCCCTATTTAGAATCAGCAAAGAATACTTTTCTGAAACTATATTATTAAGGAGAATGTCTGAATATCCGAATATAAAACCAACTTTACCTCTATCCCGCGAGTAACGCATTACAGAAGTGTTTACAGCGTAGCATCGAGCTAAAAAATATATATTAGCTCTGAGCACATGTGTTAAAGCAGTTCAACCCGCAAGTTAATTGCAGCAAATCTGCCAACGCTACAAAGGTCAGATATAATACACCTACTTAGAATAGACGCACAACACCCGTAACATAAGTGGAATTAAAGGAATTAACAACAAACAGCAAAGCTCTGCACTCTCCACTCTCCGCTTCAGACAGAGCGCCATGGGCGGGATATTTGCCTGCACGCTGATCAGCGAAAGCTGATTGGCTGCCTGTAGGCGCTCAGCGAAAGCTGATTGGGTGCCTGTTTCTCAATCGGTCTCTTGACAACAGAGGGATTTGTGGACAGAAGATTAATTTTTCTTCTTTTTTTAATCTCTTCATATAGGCTACAGTGTAAAGTGGAAAACGAGGGAGAAATGTATCGATAAGTCACGACTGCAACAGTGGCAAAAGACAAAAGACTTTTATTCTGGCGTGGTGTGTGACGTCACAAGGCTGCGCCGCTCATGCGCTGTGAGTCAACCGGAGAAAGGTTTGTTTTAAACTTGTACAGATATAAACCGATTTAATTAAAATAAAGAATTATTGTCCTTCAAAATTAAACTAAATTTGCTCATGAATGTAAATCTTTACATTGTTCATTGTATTGGAGGAGTGAAGAGAATGTTGGAAGCAACAGTTAAACACCTTAATAATACTGTATTTGTTTTTCAGAATAAGGTAAATAATTATTACAGATGTTCACATAAATGTACAAATACTTAAGACTGTATTTTTATTTCAAACAGTCAGTAGCTTCATTATGAACTTTAAAAGGATATCCTTTATAGACTGAGATATTGCCAAAAGGTTGGTATTGTCCACTCATGTATTGCATCTACTGGTGTAGTGTGTGTGTGTGTATAAATGTTGTAACATAAAAACATTCAATAATTAACAACAAAACATTAAATAAATAAATAAAGTGTCAATAACAATGCATATGTCCACTTGGTCAAGGAAGGATTTCTGACGGTGTACAATGACATGGAGGACATTTTTAGTTAAAGATAGCATTTATTCAACAAATGTTGTATCTTCAGCTCGTGAAGTGTTTCTCTATTTAAGCGCTTTGTACACAGTTTAAAAGTTTTCTTTCTTTCTTTTTTTATATTAATATTTCACTATGACAGTGTGGACATGTTAAGCTTGACAACATTCAGTTTAAAAACACAATATGACGAAAAATAAGAAACATAAGTGTAGATAGTTACTGTGTGCACATCAGATGTTTAAACCTCCTCTGAAGAAAAGCAAAATGGGCACAGGGATGCCAATGAGTACATCAGAGTACATCTTTCTTAAAGGGGCATTTACCACATCATGACAGGATGGACAGCAATTTCAAGAACACGTGCAAAATGATTAATGATATTATGAAAACAAAAGTTATAAAAACTTGTTAAAGAAAATAAGAATATTTAAAAGTCTTTTAATTTGATCTAATTTACCTACTTTATAGACTCACTGAAGTTGTCTGAGCAGTGTGTGGGACATGGCAAAATCACATCCATTCAATGAAATAAAATGGCAAAAATTGACAAAAACATATTTCAAAACACTTATAATTCTACCTGCATGTGTGTAAAGATTTACCCAGCTATAATAAACATCAGAATGTCATTATTTCACATTATGTCCATATTGGACTGATTCAATCTTGTGGGACATCAAAGGCACTTTATAGTGATAATGACCCAGCTAATGAAACTGAAACATGTAGTAGTAATGGGTACTTTTTACTTAAAGGGCACCTATTTTTCCCTTTTCAAGATTTAAGAGTCTTTTGTGTTTCAGGAATGTGTCTGTAAAGTTTCAGCTCAAAACACCCATCAGATTATTTGTTTAGAATGTTGGGATTTTCTGCTTTAAACACTTAGTCTTAGTGGATTAAAAAAAAGTTTTTCAAAATTGTTGAGTAAAGATTTTGATCAACTCCAAATGCTGAATATATATGTGTGTCTGTTTGTGTATGCGTGAAAGTGGAAAACGAGGGAGTAATGTATCAATAATTCATGACTGCAACAGTAAGGGGCTAAACAAAAAAGACTTTTATTTTGGCGTGGCATGTGACATCATAAGCCTGCGCCGCTCCTGCGCTGTTATTCGACTGGAGCAAGCTTTGTTTTAAAGCTTTTATACAGATATAAACAGATTGATTAAAGTTTCCGGTTTTTCATCCGATGCTAAATGATGTACCTGCTGTTGACAATATTATTTTAACCCTTTATTCAACATAGTATTATTTTACTCACAGTAATGGGCACTATTGTTTGAATAAAGTAACAGAAATGTGTGTAATATGTGTTTCCATTTTAAGTATTTATCATTATATATAGAAATGGAGTTACGTTACTAGTTTTAATCAGCTCATTTGTGGCTATTGTTTCTTGCTCAGACTTACTCTTTTACCTGATTTCTTTTTGTTAATGACTCTCATATAAAGAAACTGTTGAAGCAAGTGTTGAAGAGAAGTTATTTTGTTTCTGTTCATTGTTTTATTTATTTTAAACTGAACATTTTTATTGTTTTGTTCATTTTAAACAGGATAAAGTGTCCACACACAGAGAAAATCTCCTGCTGAAGCGACTGATCTCAACACTGTTATAAAGATGGCGTTTATTAAAGAGGAGAGTGAAGATGTGAAGATTGAAGAAACATTCACTGTCAAACAGGAAGATCTGCAGGAACAAACAGGTTAATTTTCATTTTCAAAGACCGACTCAGTCATTTGATCCTCATTCAGATATATTTTAATAATAAGAATACTAAATTAAATGCAGATGTAAAGATTGAAGAAACATTCACTGTCAAACAGGAAGATCTGCAGGAACAAACAGGTTGATTTTCATTCTCAAAGACCGACTCAGTCATTTGATCCTCATTCAGATATATTTTAATAATAAGAATACTAAATGAAATGCATCTTGCAGCCCTGAGTGTGCTGCCTAGTTCTCCTAAATGCACATAATCACTCATTGAAAGACAGGAATGAGTTTCTTTCTTGTTACTTGTTTATGTCTTTTGTCATTCTTATTATGTATTATTAGTCTCCCATTTTCTCTACCTTCCTAAAGTTATTGCTTTTCTTGTTCGCCTACTGTTTTTGTAAAGCATCCTCGAGCATTGGCGCTTTAAAAATTTCAGTCATAATCTTAAAAATGTCTTTAAAAGTCTTACATTTAACTTGGTGAAACCTGCAGAAACCCTGGTTTTAAGTATGTCAAAAAATGAGGATGCCCCCAATTTTAAATATGCTGAATGAAATGGACACTAAAATAATTAATTGCTATAAAACATTGTACAGTATTCTTAACTATGTGACGATGTTGTGTGACGACGGGAGACAAAATGAACAAATTATAGTGGAACAATAACGTTTAGCATTGCATTTGAGTGTAAAGTTCGCCAGTGTTGACTCTTCACGTACCAGCAGGTGGCGCCATTGCAATCTTTTTGCTTAAGATTTTTTTGAAAAGTGAGAATTTTTAGATCCTAAAAACAGTGTTACGTTGCTTAAGCATAGGATAATTTACACCTTTAACATGACACTGTTTTTCTTTTCAGTCTGTTTAAGTAAAAAAAATGAATAAAAAAAAAAAAAGGAAATTTATTTTATTCTTACTATCCATGTGCACCACTGACAGGTCAAATCTGCTCTCTCTCTGCTGATGAGAGATTGAGACGCAACGGGTCAAAGTGTGCGTATAAAGTAATGCAAAAACGCAGCTAAAGAAAGCGAAAGCAGAATTAGGGACATTTAGGCGATTTAGAAATCCCGGCCGAATGCATTTTTAATTCCTAAATAGAGGACGTGTCTGAAAAAAACAGGATGTATTGTCACCCTAAATAATGAGCTGGGTCAGTCTATTTAGTAAAAGGCTTTTCTTTTCCACGTGTCCTCGTGCTCTTCTCAAAGCTACTACCAAAGTCAGAACAGCTAGTTCTGTATCCAGCGCGTCTCTGTGAGTCTGTGGCAAAGTATTCTCAGTTTCTCACAAACACAGAACTGGGCCGCCCAGGTAAAGTCCTATATGTGGAAGAGTTGGTGTTGAATTGGGTCTCACACTAAATACACCACGATATGCCATGACCGAATTGTAAACGTTTTCTATGAGGCTCGCATGATGTGCGGCACCGCCACCATTCGGTGACTTGTGTTGCTCAGCAACGTATTCAGAACAATTTAAAGACCGTAAATAAAGCAGTAACATTAGAGATGTGCTGTTGTTGATCGCGCCTGTTTGTGCTACAGTCACAATAGAATTCTAACATAATACACCATAACTGAGTGAATTTAAGTCATCAATCAAGCTTATTAAAAAACAAATGAAAATCGCACATGTGCAACTAAATAAATTTTCCAGTTCACACACGTCTATTTTTAGTCGCAAATGCGAGCGAAATGGTCGCACTTTCGAGCCCTAATTTGCATAAAGCAGAAAATTCCTTGCAAGCCACCTGAGTTCTTTAATATGGTTGCAAGAGGTTTGATGGCAATGTCAAAGAGCAGAGGGGACAGAGGGCAGCCCTATCTCATTCCCCTAGAGAGTGGAAAGCATTTAGAAATTATGTTATTTGTTCGAATGGATGCTTGGGGCCTGGAATATAAAATTTTAGCCCAGGAACAGAATGCAGGGCCAAAACCAATTTTTTTTTAGCGCTGTAAATAAATAGATAAACTCTATTCTATCAAATGCCTTATGGGCATCTAAAGAAATTAAGACCTCTGGATTGGTATTATTTTTAGGTGAATGAATAATATTAAATAAGCGAAGAAGGTTGTAGGATAACTGTCTCCCAACAATAAAACCAGTTTGATCTGGGTGAATTATCATTCTCATGACTGACTCCACTCTGATTGCCAGCACTTTAGCCAGGATCTTATAATCATAGCAGAGTAACCTGATCGGACGATAAGATTCACATTTAAGTAGACCCTTATTCTTTTTAAGAAGTACTGTTATAACAGCCGATGTCATGGGGGGGGGATTCCGAGACGAGAGCTTCAGTAAATACCTTGCACAACAGGGAGGTTAGCTTGGCAGAAAACTTATAAAACTCGGCCGGGAAGCCATCAGAGCCTGGTGCTTTTCCGGTTTTCAATTTTTTGATTGCATTTTCAATTTCAGTAGGTGTTATATTTCCTTCTAATACCGACTGATCTGAATCACAGAGGGATGGTAATTCTAAATAATTAAAAAAAGCTCTCATTCATTCATTTCATTCATTTTCTTGTCGGCTTTGTCCCTTGCGGGGTCGCCACAGCGGAATGAACCGCCAACTTATCCAGCACGATTTTACGCAGCGGATGCCCTTCCAGCCGCAACCCATCTCTGGGAACTTCCACACACACATTCACACTCATACACTATGGACAATTTAGCTTACCCAATTCACCTGTACTGCATGTCTTTGGACTGTGGGGGAAACCGGAGCACCCGGAGGAAACCCACGCGAACCCAGGGAGAACATGCAAACTCCACACAGAAACGCCAACTGACCCAGCCCAGCCGAGGTTCGAACCTGCGACCCAGCGACGTTCTTGCTGTGAGGCAACAGCACTACCTACTGCGCCACTGGGTTGCCCCCAAAAAAGCTCTCAATATGTTCAATTTCGTTTACTTCAGAGCTGTAAAGTGTTTTATAAAAGTTTTTAAATTGATAATTAATTCCTAGTTGATCAGTAATAATACTGCCATCAAACTTACTAACTGCTGCTATAAAACCAGCTGCTGAGGATTGTTTCAGTTGGTAACACAATAACCTGCCAGCTCGTTTACCATGTTCATAATGAATCTGTCGTGATCTTATGTGGAGATCCTCTGCATTTTCACTTGTCAAGGAGTCATATTCCGCTTGCAGAAGAAGTATTTTCTTATGGAGCTCTTCGGAAGGTGATGTTGAGTGTAGCTGATTAATTGTATTCATTTTATTCATAATTTTTGTAAGCCGTTTTGACTTTCTTTTATTTGCACTAACTTTATAGAAAATAATTTGTCCTTATATATATGCTTTCAGAGTATGCCATAGGATGCTATAACTTATCTTTGGGGATTCGTTTGTCTCAAGGAGGAAATCAATTTGAGCATAAATTTAAAAACTTGCATAAATTTTACAAAATTATCGTCTGCCAAGAGTCTTGAGTTAAACCGCCATGTACGTTGGGGGATTACATTGCCTGAAAAACAACTTTAGTGAGACAATGGTCTGAAATAACATTACTACCATACTCCACTTCTGACATTAAGGGAAGTAACTGCTTGTCCAGGAGAAAATGGTCAATCCTGGAATAGGTTTGATGTAAGGTGAAAAGAAGGAAAATTGCTTGGAAGATGGATATTTAAATCTCCAGGGGTCACTTACACCATATGTCTAAAGGAAGGAGTTGATACATTGTGCTGACTGACTTATTGTATTACTCGAAGGGCTAGAGCGGTCCAAAATTGGGTGCAAAACACAATTTAAAATCACCTCCTAGAATTAAATTGTGTGTCGAGACTAGACAAAATTGAAAATAAATCACTGAAAAATTGTACATTGTCCCAGTTAGGAGCATACTTGGCCAGAACCACAGACATGTTAAAAAGTTTACCTTGGATTATTACGTATTTGCCATTTTTATCCAACACATTTGACTCCATAACAAACTGTACATTCTTATGTATGAGTACAGCAACGCCCCTGATATATTTGTGTATAGCCTCCTCTATTAAGTTTAGAATAATCTTTCTAGTCTCGTAAATATACAAGATCAGATTTTAACTTATTAAGATATGCGAACACCTTGTTTCGTTTCACTGGGTGATTTAGCCCCCGCACATTCCAACTGGTAAAGTTTGTCTTTACTCCTCCCATTTTATGGAGGGCTGTTGAAAACATTTATCAGAAGCATCCGAAAGGTATCTGTGGGTTTTGTATGTAGGGAGGTGTGGGGGAGAGAGAGGAAAGAAAAAAAAAGGGGTGATCGCACATACACTTATAAACACAAAACAACACAATATATTGAAACCTTACGTGTAAACTTGCACACACTTCCAGCTACTCCCACTCTTAACTAGCTTACCATGTGGGACCACACGTATAAAACAAAACAATTTGAACAGCTCTGGATGTTTTACTACAAAGCTACCCCATTATTGACAAAAATACTTCAGAACTAGAAATAACAACAATGAACGTGCTATAGTGGTCATTTAAAAGTTAACCGGAGAGTGACATTAACATTTATATTGTCTTTGACAGCCCAGTTTACTGTCATGATTGCCTTCATTTCAATGGCTTTCTTCAAATTATCGTCTTTTTCGGAAAAGTAGTGCCATTTAATCATGAAGGCGCGTGGCGGTTCCTTGTTGTCCACTGGTTTGCTGCGTAGAGTGCGGTGTGCCCGGTCCAGAAGTGGAGTCTTCTCGAGGTTCAGGGTATCTTTCAGGAGGCCGGCTACAAATTCCATCATGCGTTTGCCATGCTCCCGTCCTTCTTTAACTCCCGTAATGCATAGATTTGAGCGGCGAGACCTCTTCTCAAGTTCCTCGCTTCGGTCTCTCAGCAGAGCCAGCTCCTTTTTCACAATACTAAAATCTTTTTCCAGGGTAGTAAGAGAGTCGGAGTATCCACCCAACACAGACTCCAGACCAGTCACTCGCTCTTCCGCTTCTTCCACTGTGGCGTTATTGTGCTCCACAGCAGTGCGTAACTCTGTCTGAAGCTGGTCAATTTGATTGCAAAGTTCATTTGACTGTGCAACAGTATTTTCCTCAATTTTAGCAATGGAATTGCCCTCCAGTGCATCAATAGCTTGAAGGCTTTCGGCAACTGACTCCATGGCAGCGAGATAAATCAGTAAGCTGATTTTGTTCAGGACACACTGCACGGAAGTCTTTGGTGACGCACTCATTCACAAACGTCATGAGTACTTCAGTAACAAGACAGCGGTCTTTGCTGCGTTGCTTCAATATGTACTTGCGCTTTTTGTTTCTCACAGCCAGTTCTTAAGTTTACACTGCTCGTTTCGACCTCGTTTCTCTAATCGTTTCCCCGCACTGCAACAGTTCAGTCAACTTCTCTTTCTTTCGCACACAACATAATGCTGCCCTCTTCAACTCTCCTCCTCTTCCTTTATACTCTCACCAATTTCCTTTTTGCCGTCCCATGGATGGAGACCAATTAAACAATGTTGACTGTCGTCACAGAAAACACCAACAATCATAAATGCATGATTATATGCTGTCATGGCTTTGGAATCAAAAAAATGTTGTTATAAAAGAGGCCAATGGAGAAAAAACAGCCATGAGTATAACGAATAGGGAGTAAATTTGCCCAGAGTGTATTGAGGTTTTTTTAGTTTTTTTTTTTTTTTAAGCATTTTCCCAGAATATGTCACAATAAGATATCCCCAAATATCAGTCTGTTTGCTGAAACACAGAGAAAGTTTTGGCCAAATTAAGCCTCAAAATTACCCCAGAATGGATGAAAATGACCCAACAGCACACAAGGGGAAAGGTGCACATTCCAGCCTTTATGCAGATGCTGTACAGGTATGTCTAATGTCTGCGAGGAAAATATTCAGCTGTTTGTTTAGCTGTTACCCCAGAACTATTTTTCTGATGTGTTTACCAGTCATGGACAGAATGAACAAGTATTCCCTGTCTGCTTTACAAATTTTAGAAAAACATTTTGTTGTAATTATGAATATAAACGATTAAAAATAGGCCATTTACAGCTTTCAAATCTGTGTCTTATCAATATGAACAAAATGACTTTTATGATCAATTATGTAAGAAACTTTGAACACTGGACTGACACAGTTTCAATTTACTATAACTTCTATGTTAAGTGGCTTTGACACAATTTACATTTGTAAAAGCACTAGATAAATGAAGATGAATTGAATTGAATCTGCTTAAATGTGTACACGTTAATAGACCAAACAAAATATCTGATTTATTTTACATTTAATGTGCATCAAAATTACAGTGTGTGTAGCCAATGTTTCCAGTGTCCTTTCACTTTTCAGCTTTTGATGGGAGTTTTTAAGACTTAATGAAAACTAATGTTTTATTATTTTATTTCAGACCTAATTGAAGAGAATGAGGGGAGTAAAAAGGAGGAACGTCATGTCAAAATTGAGGAAAAAACTCATTTACAGACTGATGGTATTTTGAAAAAAAGAAACAAGAATCATTTCACCTGCACTCAGTGTGGAAAGAGTTTTGGAAGAAAAGGCAAGCTAAAGATTCAAATGATGATCCACACTGGAGAGAAACCATTCACTTGCTTTGAGTGTGGGAAGAGTTTCAACCAATCATCAAACCTTAATAAACACATGAAGATCCACACTGGGGAGAAACCATTCACATGCACTCTGTGTGGGAAGAGTTTCAACTGCTCATCGCACCTTAATTACCACATGAAGATCCACACTGGAGAGAAACCATACACATGCACTCAGTGTGGGAAGAGTTTCAGACGATCATCAAACCTTAATAATCACATGAAAATCCACACTGGAGAGAAACCTTTCACATGCACTCAGTGTGGGAAGAGTTTCAACTGCTCATCACACCTTAATCAACACATGAGGAGCCACACTGGAGAGAAACCATTCACATGCACTCAGTGTGGGAAGAGTTTCAGCCGATCATCTTCCCTTAATCACCACATGAGGATCCACACTGGAGAGAAACCATTCACTTGCACTTAAGCCGCGGTCACACTGGACTTTTCTCCCCATAGACTTCTATTCATACGCACGCAGCTTAAGAAACACATGAACAAAAAGTTGCACACATGATATGATATTGCAGCAAATCATTTTCTTATGTGCACAGGATGTTTCATGTCTGAATAATGTTTGAAAAGGCTGAGTGACAGTATACTGTTTTCCAAATTCCTTATCTTCCCTGGCTGGCTCTTCTTGTCTAGTCTTATTCTATCTCTGAGGCTCTCCGTGCCCTGCTATCCAAACGAATAAGGAATTATGGATCTGATCAACTGGTCTCTGAACGCGATTGACACCATCTTCTCGACGAGAAGTTTGGGCTTGGGAGAGCCCACTTGTCCTGCCGGGACGTTTGCAGCTGGATACATGATGGACGGGTGGGAGAAAGTGGCACGTCATGTGCCTGGCTGCTCTGTCTCTGGAGGATATTGAAGATATCTACCTATTCGGAAATTTGATAACAGGGTTTCTGCTGATGGGCTTATGCGGGGCCCTGGGGTATCGACGATTGATGAAAGCGGTCAGTGCTGCACAAAACCCAACCAAGCTGGCCGACTTGATTGAAACTATAATGGGCAGATATGCTGCTAATCAGACTGCTGTATTAGACCGCAAATTGGAAAACATCGGGGTGAAATTAGCGGCTTTGCAACAAGATTTGGCCAGGACTGGAGACCAGTGACGGACATTAAATATCTGTGAAATTGGCAGATATTGACCTAAATTTGAAATACTTATTTCTCTTTCGGCTCCCAGTGTTTTTCCAGCCAGACGGCCTCGGCTGGAGAAAAACAACTTCTCCCGGATAGCAAGATAAGGAGACGCTCTGAAATTCTTGCTCCCTGTCAAGGACACCTGTTGGACTCTACAGGCTTACACGCACACACATACATAGCTACAGATAGACTTTCACTACCTAACCCTTCATCCCACGCCTTTCATCCACTGGAGGGGGTAGGCGGGTCTGTGACCAGCGCCTCCATGGCTGCAGGAATCGACGGCTGCCCGCCCTTGCCGGACTATATCCACACACCCCTTTCCCATCCCCTGTTGCGATGTATGTCAATGTCTATGTTTTTATGTGCTTGACTGCTGGGGCTTTTTTTCTCCCTGATCTCACACTGCTCTAACTCAAGAGCAAGGTGAGAGGGAGTTTTTTTTCGCCTCTCTTCCCTGAATTGTATCTTACTTCCTTTTTCTAAATGCTACCTCCCGTTGACCTGTCTTCCCCTGAAATGTGATGTTTGTGTATGGTCGGGGGGGTCCAATTTCACTATGTCAGTGTATGGGAATACATGGAGGTATATGTGATAAATAAAGGCTTGATTGAAATGTGATTTGTAAATGTGTTGCGCTCCTCGCATTTACTGTAATCACAATGATGGCGGTTGAGAGAAGAACAGTTTCATAAACATCTGGCGCGGATACATCTGTACTTCGCTCTCCAGTTTATTCATGTATCTAGTGTTGTTTTGGATGATGTTCTCTGTCTGACTCCCTGAATGAGAAACAAATCACTGGGAAGACACCGCACATCAAAGAAGGTGGAGCTCCAGGACGGTTAGTTTGCAGTATACCAGGGCTTCAAGTTTAGAAAGCCCATTCAAGTGTCCTGTGTTGCATCTTTTATTAGTAAAGTTTCTTTACTTTTAGGTTCAAGATTCTTTCTAGTTTACTACATTTACTTTTTTGAGTAGAATACAAACTTGATGAATATTTTATGATTTAGGCAGAGCGACAGGTATTAAGTTTTACAAAATGAATACACTGTGATGATCCCAAGACTTCAGATTGGAGTATGTGGTAAATCCTGATTGGGTGCCTGCAATACTTCTCAATGGCTCAATAAAAGTTGTTGTGCTAGCTACCACAGGACGCTGTGACTACTCAGGAGTCCTCATGTCAAGACCTGCCATCTCATTGACTCTTTAACCCTATGTTTTTGTTTTGCATTACTTATATCATGTAGTTAAAGTGTTGTTGTGATTATATCTTATATATATATATCTTATATATAAGTTCTTTATCTTAATTATTATCCCTAGACATTTGTTGGTTGCTTTGATTGATTGTTCTATGAGTTGCATTTTATAATAAATAATTTGCATTCAGACTATTTTGTTGGCTCATCTCTCTTTTATGTTGCTATTCAACAAGCGGGTCATAACACTTTGTAAAATGTGTCCGAGATCTTGTCCTTTTAGTCATGACCATAGGTGAGAGTTGGAACCTAGATTGAGCTGTAAATTGAGAACATTGTCTTTCTTCTCAGCTCCTTCACCACAACAGACAATCACATCAACTGCTGCCGCTGCACTGATCCATCTTTTAATCTCACATTTCATTCCTTTTAGAAGTCAAGCCCCACTCTCGGCCAGCCATCAGCTGACTTTGTTATGCAGCTCAAAGGACAGAGCTGTCCAGGGAGATGCTTGCTAATACCTAGAGTTGGACCACAAGCCAGATGACCATTCAAGCCAGGCGTAGACCTGGCCAGTCCCGTCCAGCCTAGCACCTACTTGTGCTTCAAATGGGATCATTTGTCCCGATGAGCATTTAACCAAGGCCGAACCTGGACACTGGCATCCCACGCGACACTTTTAACACACGAGAGAGGGATCATTTGTCCTGATTGAAGCCATTTTTAACTCACAGATGCAGGAATAATGACCAGCCCATCTCAATAAAGACACTGCATGGTGATAAATGTCCGAACACCATATGACCTTTATTGTTTTGGAAAATTGTATATTATTTATTCAGGAAGATTCAGAGTCCTCTGTTGGTTGCCGTGGGCGTGCCCCCTGGCTTTTCTCCTACTCAGACTGCCATGGCAGCGTCCTCCTGCTGGTTCCCTCCTGCAAAGGAGAGGCAGTAAATCCAGTTAGCCAGCATCACATGCCCTGCTGTTCACATCAATGCTTTGGCTAGCCAAAGAGGAACTGACTTACCAGGGGTGACTCGGTACTGTTTGCCCTCTTGCACCCCTTTCGTGGGTGGCTTTCTCTGCCCCCTCACCGCCGCCGCCTCCTCCTCTTCCACCAAGGCCAAGAGTCTGCAGTGCTCACATGCTTGCAGAGGGCCGAGGTGAAGTGCGTAGAATTTATCTGAGGTTGAATTTTCATGACACATAAAGTGTGCCATCTTCCGCCGATCCTCTGAAGAATGTGCATTCTTTGCATGCGTCAGAGACGGACAGACAGAACCTTCATAGGGTCAAAGCCGCTGGGGGTCATGTGGCAACAGGGGCATCGCATACATACTCACATGCGTTGCGATGGCTGTCCGGACGTCAGTGAAGTTGGGCTTGCAGAGAAGCCCCATGCTGGTCCACGCAGATTGAAAATATTTGTTCAGGGTCCGGCAGGGACTGGCTCTGGAGGTAAAGAAGAAATAGGTGGCCCGCCTTCCAGCTGGGAGACCAGCCCGCAGCTCCAAGAACCTCTGGAACCAGCTGTATTCTTCCTTGTTGAGAGATAACTGAGCAGCGCCGAAGGATCTGTTAGTCTTATGCAAAGTGATCTGACCATGGTGAAGCAGAGGCAGAGTGGGTGAGGGAATACTACTGGTGGCCCCCACCCACAGAGCCAAGGAGTCACACTCACGTTAATGACGTAGGCCGTCCCATCCGGGCTTCTGGAGGCCTCTTCAACCTCCTGAATGGTCAGATTCTGGAACACGCCACAGCAGTGTCCTGAGATGGAGGTCAGGTAAGCCATGAAGAATCCATAGAAGCGCCACTGCTGCTGGGTGTTGGGGTTGGACTCGAGGCTATCTGGTAAAATTAGAGAGATTAGACTTTTCCAACAAACCTCATCCACAATGATGTTGGTGTCTCAGAGCGAAATTTATATATATATAGAAAAAAATATATACATTTCTTTTCTGGGGCATCAACAGCTCTTAGTTACACCAGGCAAGTCAAGTGTACCCCCCCTCCCCCCCCTTCCAGTCAAAGGCAGAGGAGTGAGAGCCAGTACACTTGACTTGGCTGGTGTAACTAAGAGCTGTTGATGCCCCAGAAAAGAAATGTTTAAAAAAAAAAGGAGGGTCAGTGCTTCCATCACCTGGAACGAACTTGCGTTCTTGTGGAGACCGGTCTTCCCAGGTGTCCTCGGAAGAATGAACTCGAGAGACCACGAGAACAGAGAACGCGTCCTGTCAGAAATGAGATGCTGTGTTCTTCTTGATGGTCACATGACCTTCACGCGTTTTAAATGGAAATTTATTTAAACATTACAGCATTCATACAACGAGTTATTTTCCCCATTTCAAAATATATACTCTGCATAAAAACATTATAAATACGTTGCACAATACAAATAAAACAAATTTTAATACACATTTCAGGAAACAAACACCCTTAATGTGTTTATTCCTTTATTAAGATGTCCATGGTAATGTTTATATTCACCATTTCATTTAGGGAAACTCCTGAGGTAAATAAGTGATATCGCTGAACTTTAATAATAAATCTAAATAAAATGCTGCGCTTCCCACCTCCAGTCGCAATGACTTCTGGGACTTCTAGAGCGAGATTGGCGCTCAAGTTTGCATCGGTGCGTCCTCCATATCAAGAACACATCCGGGAAGTTTCACGCGTCCTCTGTTCTTGCGGTGTTGAGTATTGGAACTGAACTTTGGCAGCTGATGATGACGTTACACGAGGACGCAAGACCACTAAAGAACGCATATTGAGAAACAGCTATGGTTCTTTCTCACAGCACCTGTAACACACAAGCAGATTTTCTTTAATGGGGTGGTCCACTATGATATGATATTTAAAACTTTAGTTGATGTGTAATGTAGCTGTGTGAACATAAACAACATCTCTGAATGTAAGACGCTCAAAGTTCAATGCAAAATGAGACATTGGCTTTTTTAGCTTAGCAAAGCGTAAAGTGAATGAAGTTTGGGGACTACAAAAAAATACATCCGGGCTAGTGAGATCACAAGGGCGTCCGGTCACACACATTTATCACACAGACACACCCTGCACAGCAAAGGGGCGTGGCCAGAGGTGCTGTAATGTTACAGCAGAGAAAGCTAAAATGCCATTCAAACGCTGCTATTTCCACAGAGGTCATTCTGTTTCTGTATATGGGCTTCCAAGGGACACGACACAGAGAGAGAAGTGCTTACAGTTTAACTTTAATTATGTTCCAGAGGAGTATAAAAATATATATAGCAAGCATTTGACCAAAGGAGAACTTCCAGAAACTCTCTCAGTTCAGTGCTGGATTCAGCTAAAAACTCCTCAAAGAAGGAGCAACTCCAACAAGCAGAAGCTGTGTACGGTGAGCCGCAACCTGTAAGTATTTATATTTGTTAAAATTGACCTGTGACATACACAGTAGCTATGGTTCCATCCAAAAATGTGAATGAACTTTATGCGCAAAACTGGATTATCGCATAAAACACGTGCGAATAAAGCAGCGTTTCCATCCAACGAGTCAAAGCGAACAAAATCGTCACTAAGTAACAGTAAAAACGGAATTTGCTGTGGTAGGAGAATCTGCGTCAATCTTGACCTAATAAATGACTTGTGCCTCAGAAGGCAATCCTGACACGCAGTGAACGTGCTGTGGCGTTTGAAGGTGTAAGACGTGGAGCACAGACGCTCTTGATTCTGGAGGTCATTATTTATATAGTAACTCTACTATACTGAAATGGGTAAGGCGTTTTAGAATGACCAAAACAACATTTAAGATGGTTTATCCATTCGCACACATTTTTATAATCCCATGATCTCTTATAACAAAATCAAAATATTACAGGATAGCTTGCCTAACTCGTGTTGCAGCAAAAAAATCAATCAAAGCTCACACTGGTCGCATCACGCTCTTTATTCTTCTGTCACTGCTTTCTTGTCTTCTTTAGCACTGAATTAAATTACATATTCCCCGCCTTGTCTTTAAAATATGAACATTTACTTTACCCCAGTATATTCAATGGGGCTTCTGCGCTAGCCAGCTAATCCTGACGGGCACGTGCAAGTAAACGGCTTTTTGTCTCGTTTTACGCTTGAGCAACTAAACGAATGCCAAAGTCTATTTAACTGATTGTATTTTATTTACATTGCAACATCGATGCTCCCCGCTAGAAATTGTACCTTCCCAGAACGTCCCCACTGGTGTTAAGGGCGTCACATGGTAACATCCCCAGGTTGTTCTGAGAAGGTCAAGATGTTGAGTTCTTTAAAGGGTTAGGGGACGTTATTTAGGGGACTTTTGCAGACCTTTTAGGACGTTCTTAGAACGTTTAGGGGACCATATTTTATTTCGAAATTTGATGTTGCCAGAACGTTTTCAGAACGTCCCCACTGGTGTTAAAGACGTCACTTGGTAACATTCCCAGGACGTTCTGAGAAGGTCAAGATGTTGAGTTCTTTAAAGAGTTAGGGGACGTTATTTAGGGGACCTCTGCAGAACTTTCAGGACGTTCACGGAACGTTTAGGGAACCATATTTTATTTGGAAATTTGATGTTCCCAGAACGTCTCCGCTGGTGTCAAGAATGTCACCTGGTACATTCCCTGGTACATAGCATAATGTTTTTAAAACCTTAGGGGGACTAACCTAGAATGTAATTTTTTTGGTCACATTTAGGTGTTTCTTTCATATTTACTGAATATTTTCAGAACCTTTAGTAACACTACAAGAAACTTTATGAGACAAACAGCACATCTTTCAACCTGGGCAAGCACTGTTTTCACACTTAATATATTGAAAGATTAAAATACAAAGGAGGAATTCATCATTCATTTACATTGTGAACAAAAGCAGATTATAAAATAATATTAAATGTGGTCATGCATACCTGTAGGAAAGGTGGGTGAGAAGCAGATAGAGAAAGCTCAATCAATTCAAACTTGCTTTTATTGCCTTGAAAACATCCGTATCAAAATTTGTCAAAATGATCGTAAACATCATAACAATTTATATTAATATTTAAGGTGTGTGTGTGTGCATGTGTGTCTGTGCGTGTATCACTGTCTCCATTTTCAAGAGGTGCCTGAAGTTGTTCTGCTGCCTGAAAAAAAGCATAAATAACAATTTTTTTAAATTAGAATATGCAAGAAGTATGTGTATGTGTGCATGTAAAGGTAACTAGATGGAGGGTCAGAGTACATACTAGGCTTGGGCGGTAATATGGTATACTGCGGGAATCTAAAATTAGCAATGGTATCAGTTTCAATACCTTTATACCGTCATAAAAAAACAATGCACTTATGTATGAGACAAGAATTAAATATGAAATATTATTTATTTAATGCCTAAAAATCGTGTGCGTGATTGTCATCACGGGATAGTGTGCAGGAGAGAGAGAAAGGTGAGGTAAGATGGTGAGTCGCGCACAAAGTAACCTTGGTGCTGTCTATGTGTGTGAATGAGAGAGAACGTGGTGCTGTGTGTGTGTATGCTTTTATACAGACAGCTTGTTATAGGCTGTCTGGACTCTGTATCATCTAGCTACTTTTTGGTTTTGCTCTTCTGTTCGCGAACTTGATTGTGACTTCGGGTTCATGTCGTTATCTTCGGCCCGCGGGACTGCCGCAAAATGGATATAATATACATGGATAAAAGCGAATGAAATGATATTTACCTATGCACGGAAGAAACAATGATGCATTAAAGTCCTTTCAGACGAGAGGCGGATGGAGGACTCGCCACCCGCATGTGACTTGAGTTTTAATGTTTTTGTTCAGTTGAGCGCAGCGCGGCTTCAGGTCTAATGATCATCACAAAAGTAATCATCAACAGTGTGTAACGCGTTGAGTTAGGTAATAAATACAGGATAGCTCATCCCACTCATGTTGTAGCAGGAAAAAAAGTCAAACTCACACGAATCGCAGTCCACAGCTGGAGTTTATTTCCCTGTCAACAGCGTCACTGTATCTTGCATGAAAAATAACTTAATTCGAGCATCAGGATATCAAAAAAAGAAAAGATAAACATCAGGCCCGCACACATGCGGTTCTCGTGTTATGCCACAGGTATTACATGCGTCTGCAGACTGTTAACACACACACCTAAAATGGCGATTCTCTCTCTTAAAGGAGCCTTACCCTATTTTCACTCGTTACAGATTTCCCCCTGACAAAAAAAGGATGCCCTCAGCCGCACACAGCAAGAGAACCCTAACCCCTTAACAACTCTTCATACATGACTGAGTTGAGGAGCTAAAAAGGGCAGAGGAGTATACAATGCACACAAGTAGTACAAACATACATGTTAGTACGAAGCACATTAATCTGTAAATAACACAAAACAAAAATAAGTGGACTGCGTAATTCTTTTTTTTTTTTTTTTTTTTTTTTTTTTTTTTGAGGCAACCCTGAACCAAAACATGCTAATCAGAACAGATACAACACAACATTGAAACCTAGTTACTCATCGTTAATTCAAGTCAAGTCTACGTGTATGGCAAGGATTTGTCCACCTGTTCACACTCCAGTCAGATGTAATTCTAGGGACCCGTCGTCGTCTCAGTGCATAACGATCTAGACCCTGGCTTGTAGCAATGGGTAGGGGTCCAGTGTTATTCAAGACAGGTGACATGTCACGCAAATTAGAGTCAACTTCAATGTCAACACTGTCTGGTGCAACAGCAAGTGAATGTTCAGTTAAACGCTCTGGTACACCACCTTTTGAGTGGTCAACTGAAAAAGTGTCAGAGTAGTCATAATCAAGTACTTGGTCAACATCAGTCAAACTTTCTTCTTCCGTCTGGGAAACAATGTCCACCTCTAGAGGATGCTGTGTCTCTGTATTGGCAAAGGAACTTGATTCGGACCTGGCCGTGTCCCATACATGAAATGGCTGTAGATTAACCACATGGAACACACCAGCATCTCCCCCAGTGTTTACATTTGAAAGTCTGTAATTGACACTTGACAGTTTCTGTGATACTACAAATGGTCCAGCATACACTGGAGCCAGCTTAGCTGTAAATCTTGCATCAGCATCGGATTTCGGGTGGGTCTTGACCCTGACCAAGTCTCCCACAACATAGGAGGCTGTGCGACGCTTCTGATCATAATAATGTTTCCTTTTCCTATGACTCGCATCTAGTGCAGCCCTAGCATGATCATGAGCAACCTGCAAGGATGCTCTCAAACTCTCAGGATACAGTATGTCAGGATCGTCTATTCCAGCAGCACTTGGTTGTGTTATTAAGTCAAGTGGTGTATCCAGCTCCCGACCATATAACAACATTGCTGGAGAATGGCCAGTACTCTCATGAGGTGCAGTACGAAGAGCGAAACAGATTTGTGGAAGATATTTATCCCATGAAGTGTGCTTGTCCCCCACGTATGCGCGTATCGCTGTCTTCAATGTGCGGTTTACTCTCTCCGTCGCATTAGTTTGCGGGTGGTACGCCGTTGTCAACCGATGCTCAGTACCAAGTGTAGCAATCACATGTTCGAAAAGTTTGCTAACAAATGGCGTGCCTCGATCAGAAATGAGATAGGTGGGTGTGCCATGGCGGGCAAAGATCTCACTAAGAAATTTACTTGCCGCTACCTGAGCTGTCGCTGATCGGACTGCACTCACCTCCACCCATTTTGAGAAGTAGTCAATGAAGACAATCAGGTATTCATTTCCATTCTGAGAACGAGGAAGCGGGCCCACAAAATCCACTCCTGTGTATTCCCAGGGCTTAAGTGGTTTGATCGGAACCATTAGGCCTGCTGGCTTCCTTTGACTTGGTTTGGTTAATTGGCACACAGGGCATGAAATGACGTACCGTTTTGTATCTGCTGCCATTTTTTGCCAAAAGAACCTCTGCTTTAGCCTGGCAAGAGTTTTTGTCACACCGAGATGGCCAGCAGTGGGATGGTCATGATAATATTTGAGCACAGCAGACCGAAGAACTGTTGGGACAAACAGTTTTAGCTGCTTCAACGGATGCAACCCACAGGATACTTTAGGATCACGAAAATAGAGCAGACCATCTTCAACAACATGTCCCTCATCTGAGCCACCTCCTTCAAGATTTTCAATAAGATTACTGATCACTGGGTCATCTCTTTGTAATCTTCGCAATTGCTCTTTGTCAGTGATCATGACTGAGGAGAGACTACGTAGATCCAAACCTCCTATGACTGCGTGTGTCGGAAGAATGTCCATAGGCCCAGCACTATGTCGCAATGGGTTACGTGACAGAGCATCTGGAACATTATTCTGAACACCAGGCTTGTGGATAATGTTAAAATCAAAATCCTGTAGGCGCAAAGACCATGTCGCCAGGCGTCTAGATGGATTTGGACGTTTCATCAACCACTTAAGGCTGTTGTGGTCTGTATAAACAGTTACGTGAAGGCCTTCAATGTAAGGTCTAAAATGTTCCAAAGCCCAAATAACTCCCAAACACTCCTTCTCGGGTGTTGAGTATGGCCTTTCACTTTTGTGCAAGGTTCTACTCGCAAAAGCCACCGCAACATCTCGCCCTAAGTCATCCCTCTGCATTAGGGCTGCACCCAGACCCAAGTCACATGCGTCTGTGTGGATGAAAAATGGGCGTGTGAAATCAGGGAGGCACAGAATAGGTTTAGACGTAAGGCACTGTTTCAGGTAGTCCATCGAAGCTTGACAACTGTCATCCCAGTTAAATGGATTTTCTTTTCTGGTGAGTTTGAAAAGTGGCTCAGCTTCTCGTGCATAATTACGAATGAATCGTCTGTAATAGCTTGTGAGGCCAAGAAATCCCCTTATTTGCCTCACATTCACTGGCGTTTCAAACTCAGTGACTGCCGCCACCTTTTTCGGGTCAGGAGTAATACCTTCATGTGTGACTCTGTATCCAAGGAAGGTAAGTTCACTCAAGCAGAACTGACATTTGTTAAGTTTCAGTGTAAGACCAGCTGCCTCAAGTCTTGAAAGGACTTCCTGAAGATCTATTAGGTGCTGCTCAAAAGTTGGAGATGCGATGACAATATCATCCAAATACACTGCACAGCACTTATAGATTAACCCAGCAAGCACATTATTCATCACTCTTTGAAAAGTGGCAGGTGCATTACTAAGCCCAAAAGGAAGAACTTTGAATTGAAAAAGGCCACAGTGAGACACAAAAGCTGTCTTAGGTCTTGACTGTTTGTCCATTGAGACCTGCCAATACCCTCGAGCCAAATCGAGAGTGGTTAGGAATTTTTCAACGGGCCAAGAAATCTAAAGATTCATCTACTCTGGGTAGTGGATATGAATCCTTAAGCGTGAGTTGATTCAGGCCCCTGTAGTCGACACAAAACCTATGGTCACCACAAGGTTTTTTAACAATCACCACCGGTGCTGCCCAAGGACTAGACGAAGGTTCAATTATGTTTTCATCCAGCATCATCTTAATCTGCTCCTCAATAATCTGTTTTTTTGCTGGTGACGTTCTGTAAGGTGGGAGATGGACAGGTTTTGCGTCCCCTGTGTTGATTTCATGCTCCGCCAAAGAGGTGTGACCTAGGTGACCATCAAACAAGCCAAAGAAATCTTTCAGAAGATCCATCAATTTCTCTTTCTGTTCCGTCTCTAGACAAGCCATCTCAATCTTCTCATCCAAAGCGGATTGGCTGACTTGTAGGAACATTAAGCTCCCAATCTCAGGTGCTTCCAACCACTCATTGAAAGCCCCCTGAGGAGTATGTTCACCCAGGGTTACCGTCCTCGATGGGATATGAATACTAACTGAGGCACGCAGCATAAAATCCATCCCCAAGATGAGCGGAGAAGATAAGTCAGGAATAATGACAAATCGATGGTAAAAACTTTGTCCTTGGAGGCCAATATTTAACCAGACTATGCCAGTAGGATTGCAGGATGCACTGTTAGCAAGCTGGATTGGGGGTAAAGTCCAGGGCTGAACCTTCTGAGAGCGTTGTAAGAGGTCTGAAATCATGCTTGTCCGAATAGCTGAAAGTGAGGCACCTGTGTCCAGCGCCGCATCCACCGCCTTGTTACAGAAATTGACTTTAACAATAAACGGTGTATTCCAAAATGAAGAGGAAGTACGATCCTCCACATGACCAAGCACAAGGGGTTCAGGTGGGGACATCAAACATGGCAGAGGCCCATTTAACTTTTGGAGGGAGGATTGCCTCTCTGAAACGTCCTCCCCCCTCTGTAGTTTACCTTCTGCCGAGTTGAGTTGCTGCTTTCCTCGACTCTGTCCATGTATGTAGTAGCTCTCATTTTCCCACTGGTATCTTGTGACTCAAGTGAAACTTGACCACTTTGGTTTTCCCCCACTAGAGAAGATTCAGCTTGTGCCCCATTACAATTCGGACAGTTTCTAGACGTGAAGCCAGGCGTAGAACACTTAAAACAGTAAGGCTCACGTGCATGTTTGTTTTTCTGTACTACTGGTTCATTACGAAAGTCAGGACCCAGCGCAGCATGCAGCTCATGGGCTCTCATTAATAGATCTATTACTGAGGTAATGTGCTTGCCATATAGTGCAACTCTGTAGCGTTCAAGTGCATGCTTGCAAATAAGATCAATTTGCTCCTGCTCGGGTGGTGGAGACTTAAGTTTCTTGAATTCAGAGAGCAAGTGTGCGACAAAGGTAGGAAACGGTTCTCCAGGGGTCTGTACACGGTCAAGAATACCTCTCCAGACCCGCTCTTGGTTATCTGATGGAAGGAACACAGTCTTAAATAATGTGCAAAACTGTGTCCAAGACGTGACATGAGAGCTTAGTACTGTAAACCACTTCCTGGGCTCTTTAGCTAAAAAGCGTGGCAACTCAATCAGAATTTGAGCATCACTGAGAGCCAAAGAAGATCTATAGGCATCCACAAGCAAAAGCCAGTCATCAGGCTGAACTTTTCCATCATTCATAAATACAGGGGGCTCCAGCCTAGACTGATGCAGTACTGAGGCTAGAGTCCTCGTTGCATTGTTTAATTCCAGAGAACTTTGCGCCAGGCCGACAACATTCTCTGCTCTGACATGTGTCTCAGCTTGAAAGGACTGAGGTCCTTGTATCTGAACATCTGGCATTTGGACATGAGGTGTTGAAAAAGCAACAGGCTTAACTTGCGGAGGTAACTGATATGAATCAGACGTGTGTAAGTTTTGTGTGTATCGATCAATAATACCTCTTTGCAAGTTGAGAGACTCCTTCAGACATTTCCTCAGCATTTCCACCTCATCCCTCAATGATTCGACTTCTGTCTCCAGACATTCAGCTGATGCACTCTGTCTGCCTGGATACTCAAAGCGTAAAGCATGGTCAGTTAAGTCAGTCATGTCATTAGCCCGTCTCCTCATTATAATGAACTCAATAAATTCAAAACAACATAAACTGAAAACAATAAAATAAAGCAAAGTTATTCAAAGTTATTACACTTAAATCGATTTCTTGTACTGGAACATTGGAACAGCACATAAAATATAAATAATTATATAGACAGTGAAAAACAACACATGAGAAATACGGATTGCACGAGAAAAACTTCCAAGAGATGACAGCAGTTCAACTTAACCACACATATAAAGAGTTCTCAAATGTCTATCTTGAGTATTGTGGGATTTTTCTCTTTCTCTCTCCTTTTTTTTTTTTTTCTTCTTAAACCCAGTCCGCACGCTGGTAGTGTTAAGAAATGCACACACAAAACTCAATGCTTGAAAACACAGTTCAATTTCAGGACAAGTCCAGGGCAAAACGTTTTCAATTCAAAAGCAATTTCCTTTGAATCCTCGCAAATGGACGCAAAAACTCACACGGAGGCCACAGCATGTACAGTCACAGTTCACCAACAGTAAAAAACATGTTGATTGTCAAAACGTACCCGTCAAAGCTGCAACGTGAAAGCCGTTATGATCGTCTCAGTGTCCATAGAAATCCACAGAAAATGGTGAAGATAAAATGTCCATCGTGTCGTTGGGTTTTTCCACCCACGCGTGCCGAAATCGGGCCGTGCAAGCACACACACGTCGGCTGGAAAGTCACTGCAGTCTCAGCGTGTTCCTCCACCGAAACAATTTCGTAGTCGTATATATCCCCACCACGTATCCAATGCCAGAGATAAAGAATGTTCGGGCGCCACTTGTAACGCGTTGAGTTAGGTAATAAATACAGGATAGCTCATCCCACTCATGTTGTAGCAGGAAAAAAAGTCAAACTCACACGAATCGCAGTCCACAGCTGGAGTTTATTTCCCTGTCAACAGCGTCACTGTATCTTGCATGAAAAATAACTTAATTCGAGCATCAGGATATCAAAAAAAGAAAAGATAAACATCAGGCCCGCACACATGCGGTTCTCGTGTTATGCCACAGGTATTACATGCGTCTGCAGACTGTTAACACACACACCTAAAATGGCGATTCTCTCTCTTAAAGGAGCCTTACCCTATTTTCACTCGTTACAAGTGTCACATTTTAATTTGCTAAGATCTAACACAATGTTGCGCTGGGCATATGTGTTTATTGTTTTCTGATAAGAGTTTCAGTTTAGACATCGCTGCTGTGAGTCGGCAATAGCCTATTGCTCTAATATTAAATACCCTATTTGACCCAAAACTTTTCACTGAGCTCAGTAAAATGTTCTTTGATAAGTTATTAATAATCTGATCAATAATTCTTTAACGCCAAAACGAATGGTAAAATACAGATTGTAATTTAATTTAAATAAAGAAATACAATATATTTTAATAGCCTATATAAACAAATATAGGCCTAACATATTTTTAAATAAAATAAATAGGCTATTTTCTGAAAAATGCACGTCTGTGTTTATTCCATCGAATTAAACACAAATAAAACAGGTATGTATATTCCGTGTATTTGATGGAGCACCACCTTAAAACTTAAATAGGCTATTAATAACGGATATAAAAGATAAATACCTTTTTTTGTGAAAGCAAGAGAGAATCTTGTGGGAGTGCTGTTATAAAGGAGTCAAATGACCAACGACCGCAACACGGTTTTTTTTTCCAGAACATTTCAGCTGGTTTCAGTTTTTAAAAATCGTTTTATTTAACTTGTTTGTTAATTAAATCCAGTTTCGTTATTTCGTCTATTATTTTTATGCAACAAAGTTGCAAACTAATTTACTATAAGATGCGGCTGTGCCCTCACATGCAGCCTGCACTTCAACTGCTGCTGCTGAGACAGAGTGCAAGAGAGCAATCGAAATAATTCATTTTTGTCCGAAAGTGAAGTGATGTTGATGTAAACAGCTGAAGCTGTCAAATTATTTGTAGTTCATTTATTATTAATGATGATGATTAAAAGTAATAACTATTCATTTTATTCAATAATGCAATTTAAACATGTAATAGGTCTATATTAATGCGAAACGAGCTAAATATCGTCTTTAAAATCGTCATAGGTCTCAGCTCTTGGCAATATCTTTGCCTATCATCGATACACGATACTATCGTCTATCGGCACAACCCTATTAGGCACAAGCCAACAGTTTAGTGACGCTGTCTGAGCCTTACATCATAATTTTTTTTTTATTATGCACGGTAATACCATATACCGAGGTAAAATAGGGAAGAGGTTTGATGATATCAAAATTTGGATACCGCCCAAGCCTAGTACGGGAGAAAAGGGAAAAAAAAATTATATATATATATATATATATATATATATATATATATATATATATATATATATATACACACATACACACACACACACACACACACACACACACACACAAATATATACATAAACAACATGTATAACAGTCAATAAATTAAGCAAATAAATAAAACAGATTAAAAAAAAATCTATCAGTGGTAAAGTGATAACAATGATAGTAGTGTAATGATATTAATGACAGTAAAAAGAAATGACAACAGTATAAACTGACAACAAAAACTTTTATAAAGACAGTACTGTATTTTTATATTATTATATTGTTTTTATAGGCAACAAAAAGTAAAAAAAAAAAAAGGTTTATTTTAATTTTTAAGCCTTGATTACAAAGCAAGTGTTAGAGTTGCAGTTTACTAAATTATCTTAAAAAGCACAATACATTTTTAAAGTGTATGTCATATCATCATACCATCCTTTTCTTTTCCTCTGTGCCTTCTAGTTTTAATGTTAATCCCTGCAGCTCCTGGATTGTTTTGCAGGGCTGCTCGATGATCTCCTGTGGCAGTGTTGTGATGAATGCCGTACCAGGACGAGTCTGCTGAATAGCCTGGATTAGGCGCTCGATGGAACTTGCAATGTCTGTCTGCATTCTCTCTATTGCAAGCAGCACTCGCTGCTCAGATTGCTCGACGAGTTGCTGCAGATCTGACAAATTAAGATAAAAAAAAATTATTATGACAGTCAATTATTTGCTCATTGGAATTTAGACATATGTATGGTATTAAAAAAAAATAGGTGCATTGCTATGACTTAATGTCGATAGTAAACTGCAATGAAAAAGTGCAACTATACAATTACCAGCATTTACTGCACCCTTTGCATGGCTGGTTTATTGTGTGTTGCTAATGTGTGGGTCATATAGAGGTCTAAAACTATGCAAATCTTCACAGAGTAGCCTGGGTATCAGCAAGATTTTACAGCTAAAAAGACGTTTTACAACTTTTTTTTAAGATTTGCACAAATAAAATTAACATATAAACTTAATTCACTGAGCGAGATTTTTTAAAAAGTATAATTTATCTTAACAGATGGAGAAAAAAACAACAACATTAAGGCCCAATCCCAATTCTACCCCTTAGCCCTTACCCCTAGGGTGGGGTGTCCCAGTTCTCTTTAGCTTGAAGGCGTAGGGCTATATACCCCTTCAAACGAGATTTTTCAGGACCACACTCGAAACCAAGAGGTAAGACAATTTCCCAGAATACACCAGCCAGAACGACAGCACAGCTGATCTCTGAAGTAAGGAGATCTACAATTTAATATTCTTTTGTCATTATTATGATTTTTTACAACAAACAAGCAAAAAAACGCATTCGTGTTTTACCATCATGCTAAAATAAAAAACGCTAAATTTCACTATCTACATACAGTATAATCCCTAATAATAACTCCTGTGCAGCAGTCCCACAACATTCTGTCACTTGATGACTCTGGAATACCCTGTCAGAAAAGTTAATGTTTTTGGTGTGTTTACATAGATGAATATGGCCACTGTGTAAATGCACAGTATAGTTACGATCTTATTGCCACATTAGATCGTGATGATAACATGATATCGTTACCTTCAGTGATTTCCTGAAGAGAAATAACAAACATTAATGCAACTGGAATAACTACAGCAGTCGCCATCGTCTGATCTCATATGAAGCAAGAGATCGTGATGACATATGATGTTGTGTGCAGGTGTTGTAGGGCTGTCCCAATTCTTTTGTACCCCTCCCCTTCACACTCGGTTTCAAGGGCCAAGGGGAAGGGGTACAAAAATAGAATTGAGATTGGGCCTAAATGCACATACCATGGAAGGGAGCTGAAAGGTTAGAAAGGGATGCTACATCTTCCTCAGGTTCATGGGCAGAGACTGTGATGTCAGTAGGTGGCCTGTCTATGTACAAACATTGAAAGCATAAACTTACAGTTGTAGAGGGTTAAGTACTTTTGCAAGACACTGCTGCCTAGTGCCTTCACAACTTTTTTTTACTCAGATTGGGCCAATCTATCTATTTGTAACAGAATTTAACAAGTTATGAACAGTCAAGAAATTAAATTAGATGACTGTTTTTTAAAGGGTCACGAAACACCAAAACACATTTTTTTGAGCTGTTGACAGTCATATATGTGTCCCACGCTGCTATAAACACTATTAGGACACATATATTGCACTAAAAAGTGAGAATTGGTTGTTTTTGCGTTATTTTGAGCAAATTCGTTCTTCCGGTTTGAAACAAATTTGTGAAGCTACGTCACGGCCATGAGATACTTAGGTGTAAATCCAGAGTGGAGAATGGCTGTCTGTCTTTTCCAGAACATAGTGACGTATCTGAGTGTGCGACATTAATTCATGAGAAAGACGTGCTTCAAACCAATCAGCGTGTTCTATTGTGTATGACATGAAACTTCATTAATATGCATGATAGCTCCGGAGACTGTTTAACTGTGTTTACACTGTTTAGAGTCAGACGGCAGAGAGACGCCACGTTGTGTTGCTAAAACAAGTGAAAGAACAAGAATTTGGGAGACACAAGTCGTCGTTGTTGTGTTTAATAGTGTGTTGCAACGAAGGTTTTGTTTTCATTTTTCCTCTATGAGAGAGCTGCTGGACTCACGTGTGGATTACAGTGCACGCGACACGCGACAGAAACGCGTTTGTAAGGAATATTTTTACCTGAGAGCTTTTCGCATCTGGAAATGATGAAATCCGGATTTGCCGCTCGTCTCCTTTTAATAAAAAGACACAACTCCAGTTTGATTGTCTGTCTACAGATGTGGTAAGTGTTTGCAGTGCAGTGCCCTTTGTTTAACCAAGATTGCAAAGTTAGTTCGTGGTTAGCAGAGCTCTTTCAGATTTTAAAGACATACCATAGTCAAAATGATTTAGTTACTAAGTTTACAGTATGTTAATATCACTGCAATATTACAGTACAATATTATAGACTGAAAGATCCACTGTAAATGCTGCTCTCCGAGTGTAAACATGTAAACACAAACTATTCCCGTCGTGCAGGATTTTCGCTGCATTTTGTGACAGAATAGTCTATACACACACGGCTTTCTGACGCTACCTACCGAGTACATAAGTTACAGAGAAATTGTTTTCTCTCATTCGCCGTGCAGTATCAAATCAGCCTCTGTATGTTTGTTTTGCCTGTGAAACTTAGCGCGCGCCCAAATGGAAACTCCCTTCTATGCAAATCATACACTCTTTCCTTCCCCCGACACTCCCACACTCCCAGAGCTGGACACGCCCAACTTTCCTGACTTTTTTTCAAAACAGAGGTGTGAAAACACCCTGCTGAGACAGGGGGTTTCGTGGCCCTTTAAGACTAGTCTAATCAACACAACACAGGAAATGATACCAAAAATAAAACCTGTTATACTTACAACTTGGAGGCTTTGGGAGACTTGGCGGTGAGTTTTGAGAAGATGTGGATTTTTTTTTTCTTTGTTTTGGTGGCATCTCATGTTCTCCTATAAATTAAGAATAAGAAAAGAGTGTTTGAGAGTGTAAATATAATTTTGAACTACAGGCAAAAAAATGAAATGAAAAAAATCTTGATTTTAGTTGAATTTCAGTTTTTTACAGAACTCTGTTCATTAAACCCTTATCTAGTCAGGTGTATCAGTCGTGGCACTATAGGTGGAGAGACCACTGGACATTAAATCTCCCTACCTACAGTACAATCCCTGCCAGACCTGAGATTCATGAGAAGTTATCCTTTAATACCCTTTTACTGGAGAATGTGAAAATAAAAATTACTTTTTTTGTAAAATTTGCTTATCATGCCTCATTTTACCAGCACAGGTCACACACACACACTCACATTAGGGATGTAACAATATATATACACGCTATAATTGTATATATTATCAGTGCACATTTTTAATGGTAAAATAGAGCTAATAAACTCCAACTCAAGCTCATTTATGGTAATAGTGAAAATATTTTCTTCGGACAGCAGAAAAAGTGTAAAAGGGCGTCATGGTGGCGCAGTGAGTAGCACAATCGCCTCACAGCAACAAGGTCGCTGGTTCGAGCCTCAGCTTGGCATTTCTGTGTGGACTTTGCATGGGTTTCCTCCGGGTGCTCCAGTTTCCCCCACACATACAAACACATATAGATGAATATACCTATACGTACATAGGTATAGGTGAATTGGGTAAGCTAGATTGGCTGTAGTGTATGAGAGTGAATGGATGTTTCCAAGTGATGGGTTGCAGCTGGAATGGCATCCACTGCATAAAACATATGCTGGATAAGTTGGCGGTTCATTCCACTGTGGCGTCCTCAGATTAATAAAGGGATTAAGCCGAAAAGAAAATGAATGAAAAAGTGTAAAAGTAACATACACTGGAATATACACTTTGTTTTATTAATTTATTACTCTGAAACATTTGACAGTTACCTTAACTGTTCCATGCAGTTTTCAGAGAGTGGGACTGTTAGCGTTATTAACAAAAGAATGTGAACGAATGAGTAATGAGCGGGATATTCTTAGACCTATGAAAAAAACTCACTCGAGAAAACGGAACTTAATCCACTTCTAACTGCATTTTTTTCTGAATGTGAGGTTCAAATAGAGCATGGACAAGCAGAAGTCTGGTGTTTTTGGTTATATTACTTTTTGTCTCATGCAGTGCACTGCCTCCGCCGGAGTAACAAACAAAAAAGTGCCTAAAATTAACAAACAATTGTTAAGCAATGGGCACTTGGAAGCGCCAGTTGAATGTGCTGTTTCTCTGCCACTTACTGCACAAAACAGACGGCATACATTCTATGGAAAAAAGCCACTGAAAGTGTCTGAAAGTTGCTAAATCTAGTGCTGAAGAAAATATATGTGTTTTGCTATTGAGTTATCACAACATTGAAAATATCTTTACATCCCTAAAATACAATGTGTGGTGTGTATATATATTACCTTCCCTATCTGTCCAGTATCTTGCAGGAATTTTTTTCTTCCGCATTTTTCCCACCTCCTCCTCACTATCCACATTAGAAGTTTCCACCGCTTTTTTGGCTCGCTCTCTAGTTGTCTTGTAGTTGTCTAAGGACAGTGAATTTGTGTTGGCTTTATAATTTTGTTAATTATTTTTAAGTGTGTAAATCAGTAGTGGTGCAACAGATCACAAAACTAACGGTTCGGATCTTATCACAGATTTTAGTTACAGATCGGATCATTTTTCGCATTAGCAAAAAAAACAAACAGAACAAAGTTTTGTTTTTAATTAATTACTGAAAGCTTACTTTAAGAACTTCTATACCACAGCAAACACTACTAGCTGAACTGATGAGCTGTAGTTAGAAACATAGTTTCTGGCTGTGTTCTATTCCCACTTATCCCCCTTCTGTCCTATTCATTTAGAACATTCTAAATTTTAAACTTTGAATGATTAAAAATAAAAAAGCATCAAAGTCATCTCTCTTAGATGTAATTTGCTTTCAAAGTATTTTTACAGTTCAGTTTTAGTGATCTTCATGTTTACAATTGTGCTCCCTTCGCAGTGAACTTTTAAAACACTGATGTCATTTTGAACACAGCCTCATGACCAAAGCTATAGGTGAGCTATTATTTAAAAGCGGAATTTACGTTACGTCTCCAAAGCTTATATACATATAGCATACGTTAATGCTTTTAATTTATAGTAGGTTATTTATTAAGTATCTGTACTGTATATGACCTGTTGGTTAGAACATTTCTGCAGGGGTTTGCATGTGTCAAATTGTAAAAGTAGACTTTTCAAAAAAATTAAAAATAAATAAACAGTATCCTACTTAATAATAATAATAATCATAATTAATATTATTAATAATATTATTAAAGTATGATTTTTTTAAATTTCCTAATAAATAATAAATTTCATTTTTTAAATAAATAGCCTCATTTTTTATATGATTTATACTGTATGTGATATTAGAATGCTTGTTAGCTTTTGTAAGTGATTTTATAGAATATTGATTGAATATTTTATTGAATATAGTGATTTTAGAATAGAATATGTAAGTTCTCAATAATATTTGTAAAGGAAACATTGGCCCTTTATGTGCCATTTACATATATTTCAATTAATATGGAAAGCAAGTGCATGTTTTTACCAAAACTAATATTGGATTTTTTTTAAATGCGTGTCTGTGTAAAACAATGTCATTTGCACAAAGAAGTTATGGAGTTTTTCTCTAAAGAAGTTGTTACCACCTCGTTTAGAGCATCGTTATGGACGTTTTACGTTATAACTATTGTGGTTCAAACTATAGATCACTTACAGAGAAACTATGGGTTTTGGGAAACACTCATCACTACATCATTCTTTTCCCAAACGATGCATCACACTATGTTTGGTATACTACTATAGTTCAGCTGCGAGTTACATCGTTGTTTGGGAAACGCACCCCAGGAACGGACTGCAAACGCACTGGAGATGGAGTAACTCAGAAATTCATAGTAATTCAGAAATTAAACACGTTTTTCTCTAGACCTATCCGTAAGCACAAATAAAATGACCTTACCTGTCTGTAAAAAAGTAAAATTAGGGACATACTGTATATTATTATACAAAGAAAAAAATAACATTTTGGCTGAAAAGAGCATTTCTATAGCTTATATTGTCTAAAACTAAAATATTTATCACCATAGATGCTACACAAAATATGACATTCAACGTATAGCTGTGATACTGCAAAATTCAGTTATTCACTCATAAATTTCATGCTTCCTTGCTAGATGGATCATTTTTGAAGAATTATTCAGTGGCATATTTTTGATGGCTGGATGTCGTCACCTATTGCTTAAATAATGTAATTGCTAACTACAACTTTCATTTTTGAGCATATGACGGTGATTTTAATCTTTACCATAAACATCAGTGGTTTTATCTAAACTATAAACTGTTATTTGAGTGTTTGTAAACTAAAGACGTTTACAAACGACTAAAACGTTTTCAAACACAGATTTGGACGCAGCGATTGGAAGGATTAATAAACATATGCAAATCAACTCATTTCATAATTTATTGTCCGTGGGTGTTGAGATCTCGATCTTTTAATGATTAATTCGTGCAGCTTACATTCTTACACTGAATGCATTAATGCAGTCTAAACAAGTAGTGACAGAAATCTACAAAAAAATATATTAATCCACGGGTCATGTGTGTTCCGAACCGTGGGTTGTGATCCGTACGAATCACAGATGTTATATCCCTAGTTCATATGGTGTAACATCCGCAAACAACTCTAAAATTGTACTTCGCTGTTGCTTGCTACAAGACTGGCAATACATTCAGTTGACTTTTTAGCATGACCGCTCTTCATATAGCCACCCGTGGTGCTTATTCAGGTGCTTGTTGTTGTATTGTGATGTGGCAACAATTCTGTGACAGCTGTTACAAATTACCTGTTTTTGTTCGGTGCCTGTGACTAAAATATTCCCATATTACTGACATGCTGGTTTCCTTTGATTTTAATTAGGCAATTAATGTTTCTGAAGCGGCAGACGCCATCATCCCACTCATCCGCGCTTTCCCGTCTGTTTTTTTTTTCACATAGTTCTGTTGCGCAATTGTGATTGGGTAGAACGAAAGTGTGCTCACTCAATTGGCTAGTAAGACGTCACACACAGACGGCAGTCACGCATTTGCTTTGGGTTGGGGAAATTAAATAATACATATATATTTCATATCGCAGCCTCTTGCGATTAGCTAATCGAAACGTTTCAAATCGCGATTCGATTTCAATTAATTGCACAGCCCTAATTCAAACATAACTCTTTATGTACGTTTCCATTCAAAGAGAAGTTAAAGAGAAAGCAATCTGTGTAAATCAGAGTTTGAATCACGTCCCGAACCGTGGGGTCTGGTCCATATGGATCCCGAATCATCTACACTCTGTTGCACCAATATTAATCAGTGTACTTTAATATGAGTATATCTTTATTCAATTTCTTACCAGTCTCGGAGAGTATTCTTATTTTATATCGATTCCAGAGCTCCTTATCTGGCCTGTGGGAGGCCTTCGCCATGGCCTCTGCATTTTTACGGGGCCAGTAGCAAATTAGAACCTAAAACATTTCAGGAAAAAGTTAACATTATCATTTTTTATATCTATGCAGTGTTTCCTCTAGGATTTTTCCCAGCTGTGGCGGCAGGCTTTTTTTTAAACAGATCTGCCAACGATTTCAATGACAAATATTACATGCCGTTATTACAAGTCGAGATCGCATTCATGTAATACGAGCATGCGAATCTCTTTGCTTGCGCGCCGATTTCCTCTGTTCGTGCACAAAACTTCTTGCACGCACTCAAATTTACACGCTCAAGTGCAGATCTTTATGTGCGCTCTAAAATAACCGCTGCTGAAATGCAATTTAGTGCGTTTTTGTGCGTTTTGCGACATTAACGCGTCCTGAAGTAAAGTGAAATGGTTATAAACTCCAGCAAGATAAAGTTATTGTATGCAGAGCCATTGACCTTTATCAATAAAGTATACTTATGGAAAGTGTGTTCATCCTAACTGAAAGCTACGCGCTCGCTCTCTCTCTGTCGCGCTCCCGTCGAGACAGACGGCTGCGGGGACGCGAACGACAGCACGACACGCGCGTGGAAACATGAGCGAAGCTGGCTGGCTGGCTGTCTGCGGTTGCCTCGGCAGGGGAGGGTTTTGGTTGTGATTGACCGTCAGGCCACCGGGAAATATCCTGGGGCTCCAATTGGCCCGTCCGCCCCTGCCTTAAAGGGTTGAACAAATAGCGCACAGCACTACAGTTACAGAAAAGTTTGCGCTGTTTAATTCACTTACCTTTTAACATGTTTTGGCGCGATTATAACCCGCTATTAAAAAAAAACACGACTGAATGTTTTGAATGCGAAGTTGTAATGTAGCCGTGGCGGGATGAATTTTGGTGTGGCGGCCCGCCACGGAAGAATGAATGTAGCGGAAACCTTGCTATGGACTTGTATGTGTCTGTGTGTACCCTTACCCCATTCACCTTTTCTACCCATGATGCAGGCGCCACAGCAATTGAGTTTTCCTCATTAAAAATTACTACGTAGAATCCAACCTATTACAAATCAAAGAGGACTAATTAGAAATCAGGAAATATAGAGTTAGACATTAAAGCAATGAAAGGAAAAAAAAGTACTAACTATGAACATATATTCTTCTCTTTGTTAATTGAGATCATGGAGGAGAGAAAGGACAACTCTGTGGCCATGTCCGTCTTCTAGGATCATTGCCCTTCCTTGTAAGTTTGTCTTGTCCAGTATCTTCATCTTTGATGGACCACATACAAAGGCTCCGTAGATCCTTGAATCACATGGCTCACAAAGGTATGATGTCAGGTGGGAGAAGACTCTACAGAAGATTTTTCCAGAGTTGGTACTTTCTAGAACTTTACAACAGAATGTTGGGCTAACAATGTAAACATTATTAGGATGTTTCATCTGGATGGGTCTTTCTTCACTTGCTTCTGTTGGGATCTGTGACTGTTCTTGGAGCTGTTTTGCTGCTTGGATTAGAATATGGTTTCCTGATCTAACCATTTTTTTCAGCTGGGGCAGGTAGCTTTCGAAAGCAAAGGCACTGCATTTGTCCAATGATCCATATGTGATGGCATCAGCAGTGAGGTGAAGCAGTGAGTGCACATTGTAAGCTAGAAATTCTTCGCCATATATGTGCCGGCCTTGCTCAACAAAATATGTGAGGAGTTTGTGGGCATACATATTGTAGGTTTGTGTTAAGTGTGGAGACACTAGTATGCACATAGCAATACTAAAGGCCATGAAATGATTGTACAGTGCTTCTGGTAGGATTCCCTGTAGAACAACTTTGCCTGTGTAGAGCATAAACTGTCGGAATTCAGTGGCCTTCCATCTCTCCAATTCCTCCAAACTGCATGGCTTCCTGGCAAAACTATGGGGTATGTCACATCTCAAATTCCTTAGCCTCTGACTGACCTCCCTCAGTTGAGCTGGTGATAGCCGATGGCCCGACTTGCCCCTTGACCGCAGGAGGAGCAATTTTCTCATTACTCCCAGGCAGCACTGGTGCATGTAGTCAGCAGGAAAAGACTTGACCATGTCAATTTGTAGATTGCTGAAAGGGGACACAGTATTTTCCTGATGGTGTTCAGGCTGATATTGCTCTCTGAATGAGACATCATCCCTTAAAATAAGGTCATGCACTTCTTGATACGTCATGCGCCCCTACCAATTGCCTTTTTGGGTGCATTTGTCACAGCCATAGTAACCCGAGAATTGTTTGATGCACTTCAGCATTGCTTTTGCTGGTGCATCACATGTGATACACCTCAGTCTCACATTAACTACTGTTTCTCCCCATGAGAAGCCATTTGTTAGAATAACGTTCAGTTCATCTGATATGACTTTGATGAAGTCCAGTGATTTGGGCTTGGCTTCAGTAAGGGCAATGGCCAAAGGAAATGTGCTTGCTGGTTTTAGATGTACTGTGCAGAGTAATTATAAATGTAATTATATATCCCTACCCCTATCTCCTATATATTTATTTGGATCAGCCTTAGTTATAAAAATTATAATTCTATTATTAAAGCCTCTTCAGTTCAGAAAAACGTATCACATTGTAACAAGAAACCCATCTTGTTAATAACAATGTACTATTTACCTAATTAGATGACATTAGTGACATATCATTACATACTGTAACTTAGCATACTGGTATAACAAGAAAGTCATGTTGAAATGGGGAATGTTGCTTTTTTTTAAAGAATTTTTGCACCCCAAAATTAGAATTTCCTGATAATTTACTTACGCTCATGCCCTCAAAGATGTTCATGTCTTTCCTTCTTCATCTGAGAAGAAATTGGTATTTGGGGAAACAAATCCAGGATTTTTCATGTGACCTTTATTTTTATGTATTTATAATTTTTTTAGAAAATTGCCAATCTTTTTATTAGTCCCTTCTGGACATTTGACTTACTGTCCTACACTGAAATAATAAAAACCTTAATTTCTTTTTGACTGATGAAAGACATGAACATCTTGAATGACATGGGGGTGAGTAAAGTATCAGGAAATTAAAATTTTCGGATGATTCAACCCTTTAATACAAAATGTACAAAATTAGATTCTTTCTATACTTCTATATATTTTTATACTACTATTCATGCTTGAGGAAGAGCATGCGCTGCATAAAACATACAGTATCAGGGCTCGAAATTAACTTTTTTACTTGGTAGCACCGGTGCTCCCAACTTCAAATATTTAGGAGCACCAGAAAAAAATTAGGAGCACCAGAAAGAATTTAGGAGCACCCACCAAAAATGAATGAGCACCACTGCAAATTGTATATTAAGGGATTTATTGAATTAGAAAACAACCTCAATCAGGACTAACAAAAACCAGAAACAACTAACTAACTAATGCTGTGATGACTTATTGATTTTTGTGCAATAATTCCAAAATGAATGTCTAATAATTATAAAATATTAATGATGACGATGATGACAATAATACTAACAGTGAGTTACATTTCTCATTATCATGCTGCTTGAATGTGTAACCGAGGATAGGATGCAGACAACAGAGGTGCGGATCCGTATGCAGGACTTTATTAAAGGGGATGTCAGGCAGGCAAAGATCATACAGGAACAATCAGGTGTATGTGGGAAATCCAGAATCGTCGTCAATAAACAAACAAAAGGTCACAAGGATGGTAGCAGACAGGGAGAAACAGGAAAACAAGGCGAAGGTCAAAACACGGCAAAAACAAGACAAGGAAACGCTTTGAAATAAAGCTGTAAACAGGCAACAAGACTCGGCCCTGGGGTGCGTGTATGTGCTGCTTAAATATTGGGTGTATTCAGTCTTTGACAATCCTCCAGGGGTGTGAGTGCAATCAGTGGAGATGAGTAACATGTGTGCGTGATCGGAGTGCATGTATGGAGTTGTAGTTCAATGAATGGCGGATTTGTAGTCCATGGGTGTTTGTGCATGTTAACCAGCGATCTATGGGGAGAAGATCGCTGGTGATCGTGACAGAGCCCCTCCTCTACGGAGCGGCTTCCAGACGCTCCTAGCATAGTTCAGGTGAGAGGTGGAGCGGAGGTGAACCAGGGGGAGGGATGGAGGGCCAGGACCATGCAGCTGAGGCGTGTCTGAAGCATGAAGCAGCATAAGGCCCGGAGAGTGGAGCTGCGGAGGGCCTGGAGCGTGGAGCTGCGGAGTGCCTGGGGCATGGAGTAGGAGCTGCGTGAAGCCTGAAGAGTGAAGCTGCTGAAGTCCGGGAGTGTGGAGTTGCAAAAGGCCTGGAGCATGGAGTTGAAGTTGGTCTGGGGGTTTAGGTTCAGAGAGTTCAGAAATTCAGAGAGTTCTGGCGCCCGCCATTCGAGGGATTCAGAGGTTTCTGGCGCCCGCCATTCGAGGGATTCAGAGAGTTCTGGCGCCCGCCATTCGAGGGGTTCAGAGAATTCTGACGCCCGCCATTCGAGGGATTCAGAGGTTTCTGGCGCCCGCCATTCGAGGGGTTCAGAGAGTTCTGGCGCCCGCCATTCGAGGGGTTCAGAGAGTTCTGGCGCCCGCCATTCGAGGGGTTCAGAGAGTTCTGGCGCCCGCCATTCGAGGGGTTCAGAGAGTTCTGGCGCCCGCCATTCGAGGGGTTCAGAGAGTTCTGACGCCCGCCATTCGAGGGGTTCAGAGAGTTCTGGCGCCCGCCATTCGAGGGATTCAGAGAGTTCTGGCGCCCGCCATTCGAGGGATTCAGAGAGTTCTGGCGCCCGCCATTCGAGGGATTCAGAGAGTTCTGGCGCCCGCCATTCGAGGGATTCAGAGAGTTCTGGCGCCCGCCATTCGAGGGATTCAGAGAGTTCTGGCGCCCGCCATTCGAGGGATTCAGAGTTCTGGCGCCCGCCATTCGAGGGATTCAGAGAGTTCTGGCGCCCGCCATTCGAGGGATTCAGAGAGTTCTGGCGGCGTCAATGACTCTGGCAGCTCTGGCGGCGACTCTGGCAGCTCTGGCGGCGACTCTGGCAGCACTGGCGGCGACTCTGGCAGCACTGGCGGCGACTCTGGCAGCACTGGCGGCGACTCTGGCAGCACTGGCGGCGACTCTGGCAGCACTGGCGGCGACTCTGGCAGCACTGGCGGCGACTCTGGCAGCACTGGCGGCGTGCTGTCCGCCATCTTGTCAGATAAGTCATTAGCAGTTGACAGGAGTGATGGTGATGCCAGCATGATTGTAGTGATGGGTTGTCCAGCAAACCCCGATGTCAACGGGTCTTGCTGTACACAGCCCCCCCCAAAAAATATTTAGGGGTGTCCTCCACCTCGCCAACAGTGAGGGGGGAACCACTGAGTTGTAGTGCTAAGTCTATATAATCAATTATAGTACAGTGAGGATCGTTCAGCGGCATCGCTGAGTATAGTGGCTCAGATAGCCCACCATGAAAAAATATCATGAGGCATACCTCGTCCAACGTAGTTAGATGAGCCAACTTGATAAAGTCCTCCACATACTCCTCGACAGATCGTTCTCCCTGACGAAGACGCATGATCTCGATTCCTGCTGGATCCATGTTGTGGCCGAGTCTTCTGTAACCAAGGATAGGATGCAGACAACAGAGGTGCGGATCCGTATGCAGGACTTTATTAAAGGGGATGTCAGGCAGGCAAAGATCATACAGGAACAATCAGGTGTATGTGGGAAATCCAGAATCGTCATCAATAAACAAGCAAAAGGTCACAAGGATGGTAGCAGACAGGGAGAAACAGGAAAACAAGGCGAAGGTCAAAACACGGCAAAAACAAGACAAGGAAACGCTTTGAAATGAAGCTGTAAACAGGCAACAAGACTCGGCCCTGGGGTGCGTGTATGTGCTGCTTAAATATTGGGTGTAATCAGTCTTTGACAATCCTCCAGGGGTGTGAGTGCAATCAGTGGAGATGAGTAACATGTGTGCGTGATCGGAGTGCATGTATGGAGTTGTAGTTCAATGAATGGCGGATTTGTAGTCCATGGGTGTTTGTGCATGTTAACCAGCGATCTATGGGGAGAAGATCGCTGGTGATCGTGACAGAATGTGAGTTATCTGCTATAAAAAGTCCTACTGTTTCTTCATGAAAACTAAATGTATGGTTTGCATCAAACAAAAATGAAGCATTGCAATAAGAAATATTTATTTTGCACTGTTGTTTTTAAATGCATGTCAATTTAATAAATAAGATTTCTGCTACAAAACAAACGAAAGATTATAATAAATCATTCAATCCAAAGCTGAAAGCTGCAAAGCAGTCATCAGTAACTAAATAGAAAAATAATATACATCTAAAGAAAGAACGGACAAAAGAAAGTAAGAAAAGTCTCACTTCTGCCACTCTTTAAAAGTTTTGTTTTCGGTTTGTGTCTTTGTAAATGCTCGGTCTCGTTATGAGCTGATTTACAGTTTCCTGTGTTTGTGGAAAAAAGGAGGCGAGTCAGCCGGTCTATTATTAAGGATTCTCGCAATGACCACCGGCGCAATACCAATCTTTGTTATGAGCCGCAGATTCAGTTCAAACTCAGTAAAGGCGAGCTTCTTTGGCGATGATGTGTACAGTGTTAGATTTTACATTTAGCGGTTCATTCCGCTGTGGCAAAACCAGATTAACAAAGGGACTAAGCCGAAAAGAAAATTAATAAATGAATGAATTTAACAGTATAAAAAGAAACATTGCCCTGTTATAAACCAATATATCCTAATAATATAAAAATCTATGGTGGCCAGGAGAGCTTAATGCGCTGCAATTTAAGAAAGCACATGCAATTACAAAAAACACTAGCAAATAAAGAAACGATTTACATTAATTTGACAGCACACGTGTTGCAAAATCTCACAACACAAACAACTGAAGAAATGCGCAGCAATTGGTCAAAACTGAAGAAACTCACAGCAATTGGTCACAACACAAACAACTTATGTCTTGTAATCAGGATATTACTGATTATTATATTAACTCACCTTTCAAAGACCACCAATCACTTCACTGAGCAACAGTCACGGCATAAAACCACATCCATATCTCAGCAGGGTCTGTCAAGGTTTTGGGTCCCCTTAAAACATTTCCGTTGTGTTACGTGGATATTTGCAAGTGTCGTGACTAATTGCAGCGTGTTTCTTCAGTTGTTTGTGTTGTGACCAATTTGCTGTGCGTTTCTTCAGTTTGTGTTGTGACCAATTTGCTGTGCGTTTCTTCAGTTGTTTGTGTTGTGATCAATTGCTGCGGGTTTTTTAAGTTGTTTGTGCTGTGACCAATTGCTGCGCGTTTCTTAAGTTGTTTGTGTTGTGACCAATTTGCTGTGCGTTTCTTCAGTTGTTTGTGTTGTGACCAATTTGCTGTGCGTTTCTTCAGTTGTTTGTTGTGACCAATTTGCTGTGCGTTTCTTCAGTTGTTTGTGTTGTGACCAATTTGCTGTGCGTTTCTTCAGTTGTTTGTTGTGACCAATTTGCTGTGCGTTTCTTCAGTTGTTTGTGTTGTGATCAATTTGCTGTGCGTTTCTTCAGTTTGTGTTGTGACCAATTAGCTGTGCGTTTCTTCAGTTTGTGTTGTGACCAATTTGCTGTGCGTTTCTTCAGTTGTTTGTGTTGTGATCAATTGCTGCGCGTTTTTTAAGTTGTTTGTGCTGTGACCAATTGCTGCGCGTTTCTTCAGTTGTTTGTGTTGTGATCAATTGCTGCACATTTTTTAAGTTGTTTGTGCTGTGACCAATTGCTGCGCGTTTCTTCAGTTGTTTGTGTTGTGAGATTTTGCAACGCGTGTGCTGTCAAATTGATGAAGATCGTTTCTTTATTTGCTGGCGTTTTTTGTGATTGCATGTGCTTTCTTAAATTGCAGCGCTTTAAGCTCTTTCGGCCACCATAAAAATCTCTTATTTTAAAATGAAAATATTGTGTCAAAAGGAGAAAAACATCTAGTTATAGAAGTAAACACATTATAATGTGAACTTCACCCCATTTTTCTGGACTGTCAGAATATGCTGCTGTATTTAAGAAAAAAAAACATTTGCATGTCAAGCCTACCTTCTGAGATGACATCACAGCTTGCATGAGGGCAAAAAACAAGGCAGGGTCTGGGAAGCACAGAAAGTGGTAAAGTATTAGAACATCGCATTCACTGCAGTACAAAATAAGTATTTGTGGCTAATCAAAGGGGACAAAAACGCTGGGCCGTTATCTGCGTTAACGTGCTGCGTTAACGCGAGACTCTTATCGCGCGATAAAAAAATTATCGCCGTTAATCTATTCTCAAAGTTGGGTTGGGAGCTGGGTCTATTTTACACAAGCTATGATGACTTTCACCTTGATATATTAGCGCGGATGGATACCTGACCGGTGAGCCGTCTGACAAAAGAGTGCACTTCTGAATCAAATCAGACTCTAACTGCAGTTCGGCAGTTTCACTTCAACTCACGAACATTTCATTCATGCCATCGTGACAAACTGGGGTATTAGATGCAAAAAATATCAGTAAGGACTGGTGAGAGTGTTATGGAATTTATTAATGCATGCCAAATGGAAAGTAAAATACTTCCGCATTTTGCGATGTTTGTGTGTGTGCGGTTCTTTACTGAGAGCCGCTTGTGGATTTTGTAAAGACCGCGGTGTTTACTTCAATAATGCCACTAATATATGTATACTCCACATGTCTTAATTCCATTTCTGTTTAGTTCAGTTATGACTTTAGTCGGATTAAGGTCATCAAAAAAAAAAAAAATTGCTGTTTGGAGCTTATGTAGGCCTACAGTTCATAATTCATGTTTAACTGAATAAACAGTTAGTAAACACATTGAACATCATTTATTTTCATCACCAATTATCATAGTAGAACAGTGTCTCAAGCAGTTTGTGATGCATTTTGGAAACCGGAGATGAGCCTCTGGTCTAATGCACCACCTGGCTTGAGAAACCGGTTCTCAAAGACTTATTATTTTGGTAGCACACATATACTGAATGCCTTCGGCAGAATTCAAATGAGCCATTTTAATCTAGATTAATTCCAAGATTATTTTAATCCAGATTAAAAAAAAATAATCTATGCCCATCTATAATATATATATATAAACCAATATCTTTTTTGTAACTCAGTACACAATTTCTTTTTGAGCCCCAAACCCCACTCTAAACAAACCATTTTCTTAAAATATGTACAGCAGGGAGCGCAGTAAAAGTGTATAAAATAAATAGTGTTTTGCCTAATAAATGTACACGAGGAGATCTTTAAAAGCAAAGCAGTTTCAGTTATTTGAATACAATAAGTACAATGTTTTATTTTACTGTAACAACAGCTTAAATAGTGTTTAATAATTATTTATAATTTAAGCTGTATGGAGTTTAGCTAGCGGTCCACAGCAGGACTGGGATCAAATTGCTCTAATGAAGGCCTCTCTAAACTGAACTGAATCAAGTCTTCAGTTGTGGACATGCATAGACAGCTTCTTGTTGAATTTTTGATCAAATTTTAAGCTGAAAAATCTCTTTCACACTGGCCAGCAGAAAGAGGGCGTTATTATAAAGTTATTGTTAAGTTAATAAAAATGTGCAGTATGGTTAGTGCAAACATTCACATGACCAGAGCTATCATAGGAACATTATGGCTGTATCAATGGTCCCAAACAAAACATTAATTTTATAATAATAAATATTGTACATATTATCTTTAATAAACTATGAAATTTTCTTGCAGTAGATGGATTGAAACACATCTTTTCTCCACAGCACATAAAATATTGTGACTTCAAAATTAATCAATATTAATTTATTTGCATAATATATTCTACCGATTCCACCCTACTGCCCACATGGGAAAAGTACGACAATGTAAAGAAACAACAAATAAACTCATGTGCAAAGCTGACACGGTTTATCTGAGCACTTTATCTTTCTGGGCTTTTTAAAGAAGAGCTGAATATGGGAATCCCTTTATGAATTAAAGTTTCCTTCTGCCCCGAAGTAACACCATCTTTTCTATTTACCTTTAATGGCTTTCAGCAACAGAATGATTTCTAATTGACTTCTTATTCTTATTTAACAGACAAATAAATAAAAAAGTTTAGAATTTAGAACATCTTTTACATGATACTTTTCAGTGTGTTTAAGTTAAAAAAAATCTTACTATCCATGTGCACCACTGACAGGTCAAATCTGCTCGCTCTCTCTCTCTCTCTGCTGTAGTGTTTGTGTTGCTGAGAGATTGAGACGCAGCAGCCAAAGTTTGCGCATAAAGTAATGCAAAAACAAGTACAATTAATATCGGAAGCCAAAGCAGAAAAAGTATGTGTGGGAAGCGCTGGTGTTGAATTCGGTCTCACACTGTGCCACGATGCCATCCATGGCCATATATGCCATCCACATGCCGCCATTCGGTGCCTTGCGTTGCTTTGCAACGTATTCAAAACAAAAGGCCGCCCGATGTGAAGTAAATAAACCAGTACATTAAAGATGTGCTGTTGTTGATCCCGTCAGGGTGTGCTACAGTCACAATAGATTTCCAACGTATTAAAAAAAATCGCACATGTGCGACTAAATAAAGTTTCCAGTTCGCACACATCTATTTTAGTCACAACTGCGAGCGAAATGGTTGCACTGTCGAGCCCTGTACAGTAGGCTATGAATAAAAAACATGATAAACAGACAATCTGCAATCAAAGTGCAGGCACACTATAACTAAAGAGCAAACTTTATTTATTTTTGGGCTAACGTTATTAATTACTGCTTTGCATGGCTTCTGCACAAGCACCGCAGGCTTTTATGCTACCGTTTTATCATACAGTAAATAAATAATTTACATTTTGTCTGGACGACAGAATATATCTCCCTGCTGTTAAAACGAGCAAACATAGGTACATTTACTTTTTGTAGAACCACATTTATGAATAAAGATGCGAATTCCCATGTTAAAGTTGATAAAAGTGTGGTCAAACATTACCTTCATCAACAGAACTTGCTTTATTATCGGTAAATTTATTGTTACACAAAAGGTGCTTATAAAAATACTTAACAATCAAATTAACAGACATAACAGTTACTCACCACAGAAACTGCTGCTATCCAGGAAAAGGCCGCCAAACGTCCGTCTGGATCGGGTCTGGATCAACGGATGCTGGGATACATGCCCCGCCCACCACCCCCGCTATTGGGGCGTACGGCGCACATGACCTTTGTATTGTTTTAAAACGCTAACGTTCCACAAATATAGGGAAATAACAGATTTATTAGATTGAAATTTATTTTTTAGTATTATTTTAATGAGAACTTGGCTCAGAATATGATGTTTATACATGAGTTAGAAAAATGCAGTTGTAAGTTTATGTACACCTTGAAGAATCTGCAACATGATTATTTTACTAAAATGAGAGTTAAAAAACTCATGTAATTTTTAGTACTGACCTAAATAAGACATTTTATATAAAATACATCTGCATATAGTAAGCAAAATATTTTTTTTATTTTACTATTGAAATAGGTAACGTTCAAATGATAACAATACAAAATAAGAACAAATAAGACAAGAGAAAAAGCATAAGTCATTTTCAATTGTTATGAATAAGGATATTACAACGTACCAAGGAATTGAATTGCATCACACTCTTTTGTCAATTTGATTTTTAACAGTCTTATTGAAAAAATATTAAAGTAACAAACAAAACTAGTTTAACATGGGAGATGAATTAAGCAAGTTTTAGTTATGCATGTGAAATTTTGCTAATAAAATAAAAAGGTTAAATTAATTAATTGATCCTCATTGTTCTCTTACATTGCTGTATGACTAACAGTCCCCCTTAAGTCACATAGGGGACGTTATCATCTGACGAAACAGAGGACCATTTTGGAACGTTCTGTTAAAGTCCCAGATGTTATTTTTTTAACATTGCCGTGTGAACACAGAATGACCAAAGCAGGACGTCCCCCTTAAGTCACATCGGGGACATTATTATCTGACCAACAGAGGATCATTTGGGAATGTTCTAATAAAGTCCCAGATGTTATTTTTTTAACGTTGCCGTATGACCACAGAATGACCAAAGCAGGACGTCCCCTTAAGTCACATCGGGAACGTTATCATCTGACCAAGAGAGGACCATTTGGGAACGTTCTGTTAAAGTTCCAGATGTTCTCTTTTTAACGTTGCCGTGTGACCACAGAATGACCAAAGCAGGACGTCCCCCTTAAGTCACATCGAGGACGTTATCATCTGACCCACAGAGGACCATTTGGGAACGTTCTGTTAAAGTCCTAGATGTTCTCTTTTTAACGTTGCTAGATGACAATAAAATAACCAATACAGGACGTTCTCCTAAAGTCATATTGGAAACGTTGAACAATGGTACTTTCATAACCAAAGGAGAACATTTTAGGAACGTCCCCAATGTTCTGTAAAGGTTTGGAACTTTCGTCACCCTTACAGAACTTTTAGAGAACGTTGCGCAAGGTCGCGAAAACGTCCCCTCCTACGTGGGTGAGGATAGGTAGATAACTAGACCTCACATCCTGTTGATACATTAATATAAAATAACTTACATTTAATTTTTTTTATGTAAAATGTTTGTTGCCGTTTTTATGAAAAGAGCCAAGCAGCATCACACCCAGTAATACTGCCTAACATTGCTCAAAAAGTCGGCTCATTTATCATCATCATCCTGACGTAAACTCACAGCGTTCAGCATGTAGTTTTGCTCCTGTTAGATCAAAAACAACAGCTGCCATTCATGTTCATACACTCTAATAATAATTCTGTAGGCCTGTCAGTTTTTATAAATAATGTCTTACATTTTACACTGAATTCTGTCCAAAATATATTGTCTTTTTTCTTTTGCTAAAATTAATTCTTATTTTATTTGACTGTAAACTATTTTTTTTAAATAAGCTCGCTGCCTTATTCTCTTCAAAGAGCAGCTCACATACAGAACCTGTTATTTCAGTGTTTTTTTCCAGGCTATTTGTGGATTCCTTCTTTCTTGTCCTCGGCTGATCACATTGAAAAAGGAAAATAGGGAATTTTTTTTATTTGATCATTGAGTTGTTTTTCCCTGTCATTTTCCTTTTTTTCTTCTTATTTATTTAAACTATTACATCACTTTTAAAGTAAAGGGGAAAAAGGGTTGCACTTATCTGAAAAAGCTTTACATGTTTTAAATAAGAAAGTGTATTTTTTCTTTTAAAGGGATTACACGTTTTTAAATGAAATAAATAGTTTAAATGATCATTAAATTTATTCCAAAGATTGTGTCTGTGTTTACACTTTTATTTAGTTTTAAAAGCATAATATGAATCCACTGAAACAGAGCTTTGTGACACTGGGTCATTTCTGCAACTTTTTAATAGGAATGTGAAATAACAGCACAGTGGAGAACTGTATGTATGTATAATAATATCAGATAAAAACAACACTAAAGAAAATCAACAACTTCCAGTACATACAAGTGCAAACAAATTAAGAAAATCTGAAATTTGAACATTAATCAAACAACATAGAGACAACATAGGTAATGTCTTCAATAAAACATGGCGGTGAATCCTTGGATGAATATACTATAGCTTGCTATGAAGAATTAACATTCCTGGTTAAACTCGGCAGTGAGGTCCATGTCAGGTAGGACTTAAAAGCCTTGGTAATCTGAAACAAAAAGAAGACGACAACCAGAAAGTGCACAATAAGACTTCAAGATGGGTGAGAGGGAGGGTTACGAGCAGTTTGAGCATACTTACTTGACTGTAATTCCACGTGTGTTGTACAGAATCCAGAGAGAGAGGAGAGAATATGAAGTAGCCTACTCACACTCTCACTGTTGCATAAAGGAAACTTATGAAAAAATAAAGTGAAAAAAAAAACAAGTCAGTAAGAGAAAATACAGTTCTCTGGAAGTAAAGGTGAATGGTTTGTAAGACTCACTCATTCAGCCTATTACAACCAAGTCTCTATTTGCAGAGCAGTGTTGGTGCTTAACAGTGCAGGAAGAGTACTTCAGGGTGAGAAGAGCAGTGATGGTTGTCCAGAGAGAGAGGAGAAAATATGGTCACAGGTGGAAACTTGGAGTTGGACATGTTAGAAGTGGGTGAAAATGAGGGATGAGGATGGAAAGATGTCATTTCACATCCAGTCCAATTCTAGCCCTTTCCCGGCAAAAGATCTCCTCTTTGAGCCATAATCATAGAGTAACTCCTCATCAATCAAAATGTCTTTAGTAGCAATGAAGAGAATGATGTCTCTATCATTAAGGACATACAGCCTGGGCCGGATATTGGCTCTTTTGCTGGAGTGACGTATCAGGCGTCCATAATTGAACTTCATGGGATGACACTGGCAACTTTCTTCATGTGCATCAATGCACATGGCTTCATGTTGCTTGTTCTTATAAAAAAACAAATGGCCGGCTTTGATGCCGCTGGTCGAAGCAATTGCCATCCCATCTTCATAGCTAACCAGTTGGCCGTGGTATTCACAGACAACCTCCCCGTTCTGAAAGGGTCTTTTGGTGAAAACACCATCGCCCTTGTCAGGGACAGGCCTGACAGTCAGTCCTTTCCAGCGTTGAGAAAAAATCATTTTATGCACAAAGCTGCTGTCCATGACCAAGTCCAAGCTGGCAACGGGCTTCCACTGCTTCAGAACTACTGCAGCCTGTGGGATGTTTGACATCCACCCTTGTTTGTCTATCCAGCGCTTTATTTTGGCCTCTGATGGCTGCTGTCCAGCAAAGTGTTCTAGAAACACAAAACACAAAAGACATCAGTATTTGGCTATGTTCACTCAGTTTCACTGTTTGTGTCATTAATCATATGTATACTCACCAAGAGCATGCTGTTCACGCAGCTTGAGCTGCTCGCTACGCCAGCGGTCATAGCAGTGCCTCTCATGTTCTGAGCCACTCAACTCATTCCTGCGTGCCCTTTTAGGAGGAGGCCCCTCCAGAGTCACTGGACAGGACTGCTCAAGAGTTTTGTAGGCCGTCTGTTCATCTACCATTGTCTCTCGACTGGAAGCTCTACTGGACCCTTGTCTATAAGATAAAAATAAATAAATATTGAAGGAAGAATATGAAGTAGCCTACTCACACTCTCACTATTGCATGAAGGAAACTTATGAAAAAATAAAGTGAAAAAAAAAAACAAGTCAGTAAGAGAAAATACAGTTCTCTGGAAGTAAAGGTGAATGGTTTGTAAGACTCACTCATTCAGCCTATTACAACCAAGTCTCTATTTGCAGAGCAGTGTTGGTGCTTAACAGTGCAGGAAGAGTACTTCAGAGTGAGAAGAGCAGTGATGGTTGTCCAGAGAGAGAGGAGAAAATATGGTCACAGGTGGAAACTTGGAGTTGGACATGTTAGAAGTGGGTGAAAATGAGGGATGAGGATGGAAAGATGTCATTTCACATCCAGTCCAATTCTAGCCCTTTCCCGGCAAAAGATCTCCTCTTTGAGCCATAATCATAGAGTAACTCCTCATCACTCAAAATGTCTTTAGTAGCAATGAAGAGAATGATGTCTCTATCATTAAGGACATACAGCCTGGGCCGGATATTGGCTCTTTTGCTGGAGTGACGTATCAGGCGTCCATAATTGAACTTCATGGGATGACACTGGCAACTTTCTTCATGTGCATCAATGCACATGGCTTCATGTTGCTTGTTCTTATAAAAAAACAAATAAATATTGAAGGAAGGCGAGGCAAATTAATCCCTGCTGTGGGTTGCAAATTTAATAATAAGGATCATCTCAGTTGTTAGATGCTTACCGTGTTTTTCCAGCGAGCTGATCTAGCACACTTACAGCCAAAAATGCATCTGAAGACGTTCTCCTCATGTAGTTTCTTTCAGGTGCTTCTGGCTTGTGCCCGAACAGCCGTGCCACCACATTTCTCTCCACTTCTGACAGGTTTTGTGCTGCTGCCTCAAATGCTCTCTGGGCATCACCATAGGTCACACTGGGGAGACTGTATCTGAAACACAAGGCATCATAAGAATGCAAGAAGTGGACGGATGAACGTGTAGAGTTAAAGACAGGTGTAATGTTGCTTACTTGTCTTGTAGTCTTTTTAAGTCATTGGAGGGATTATAAATCGATCTCCCACTACTTGACACAAAAAATGAATTAACTGGCACATCGTCACCGGTGTGGTTTTCTTGCAGCATTACTGGCCGCACCTCATTGAAGTACAAGTCAAACCACTAGTTAGAGAAAGGGGAAAAAATAAATAAATATGACTTTGCCACAATATATTTATTGCTGTTATGATTTAAAGTACAATATAAACTTACAAGTTCCTGTTCGTGTGACAACGGTACTTTGTGCTCCTTCACTGCAACACAGACACCATTCTCTATCCGGCTTCTCCCCTCCCAATCCTCAACCTGCAAACAGACAGTTTCGCACATTCATGAAGCATATAGAAACAAAGAAGAGAAGGGAGGAAAAACAAACACTTACAGTCATGTGTGTCACAACTCTAGGCCGCTGAAGTAGCTTCAGCATGATAACAGCCTCAAGGTAGTAGAGGATAAGCAGCCGTTCATTTTTAGTCAAACAGTCCCCTGTGATGGCTCCTGGACCCTGCAATATGTGTATTATGGCCTGGAAATCTTCGAATGCAGCGTCTAAAACAACAAGGCAGTCCTTTGGCAAAATTTCTCTGCCATAACCAAACTCTGATTTTATCCCTGTGACCTCCATGCTCTCTTTTTTGGTCATGCCACTCTGTATTCCATACAGCACATCCATAAATCTCTCACAGTCCTGGAACAGAGATGGATTGTTGTGGCGAATGTCCGTGGAGGTAATAATGTATGTCATGAACCTTGAAAAGAGATCAAAATTAGGTTGTTACAGTCAGAATATAGCACAGCTGAAATTATCAGTTAACATGTACATGGCAAACTTGTGGTTGTTCCACATCACTGACCTCTTGAGACTCTTCCAGTAGTTGAACACTGTCCATTTTGAGAGCTTTGTATCTGCCAAAATGTTAAAGTACTCTCGCACTTTCTCCACCTGCCGAACAAACATCAGGTTTGGCTCAGTGGGGTCCATGTAATGCATGAACCTGGACACTGTTTCCACCTGAAATGACACATTTCACATTAAAATAAACTGTACTGCATAAAACAAGACCTGCATGTACATTTTTTGCATGAATACCTTCACTCATTTAATTAACTTACTACTTGTCTGCTATTTTTATGTCCTGGGACAGTGTGCAGGTCCTTATTAAATCCTGCTAGAAGAGGGTGGTCAATGGAGTGCTTATTGTATAAGCCTTTTTTGACCATCTCCACCCTCACGGAAGAGGTCCACATTGGTCCACCAGTGCTGAAATAAAAACAATAAACAGCAGGTGATCAAAACGACTGTGTATATTAAAGAGAAATCATATCCACAGTGTACATTTATTTTCTGGGAATGCCGATGTGAAACTGTACCTCTGATAGTACTCTCCAGAGCTCTCGTCAGATGTGGGCTCATTTGGAGGCTCCACTGGACCTTCTGCACCTTCTCCAGAGCTTTGAGGCACAGAAGATGTAGTCGATTGAGCTGGTTCCGGTAGGACCGAAGGTAAGTTATTAATGACCAACCCCTTTGACTGCATCTCCGCAATCATCCTAAAACAAGGAACGTTTAATAAGGTCAAATAAACAATAGCAAAATGCATGTTTATTAATATGTGCAGATGTTTGATTTGAAATCAGATACATCTAACCATAGAAGCACAACTGAGTTACAAACCTGGCCAGAGGATTATTAGAGTCCAATATGTCACAAATTTTTCCAAACTCCCAGAATCGTCCTCTGTGACAGAATTCGGACAACTCCTTCTTGGCTTCTAAGACGACAGCCTGGATCTCTGCCTCTGTGCTGTTCCTCATACACACCTTCCTGAGATGCCCAGGAAGAGAGCGAGGAGTCTTTTTGCACACAGGGCAGAGGAAAAACATCCTGCTGTGAAAGGATCTGTGTGGATAATAAAACCAACATGTTATAGAATGAAGAGACCAAGAGCAGCTTTGTGAATGTTTGAGGTCCACTGCAGCCCACCCCATTCCAGGTAAAGGAACAACGGATCAAGTACACAAACAAACAAAGCAAAGTGTGCCGGACATTGTGTCTAGAGTTTTAAGACAAAACATAATGTCATATTAATATAATACTGTTACTAACCATATTATTTAAAAAGTGTATTTAATAATAAGACATTTATTATGAGAGAAGATAAAAAGTGTCTCATTTTTTTCTTAACCAAAGATAACCAAGCAGTTAGGATTTACAAGTCAATATCAAATAACAACACAATTAGTGTACAAACTGCTCTCCTCTCACAAACATCTGTCCTCTTCAGAGGTTTTCTAAACTTGATGATAAAGACTTGTTTGACTTAACTTTCACAAAATTAGCTAACTCCACTGACAAAATGACACAAGCTAAACTGAGTTAAAAAGGACTGCTGCATAAGGCATACTGACTAAATCTACTTACTGTTCAGAATCCATTTCAGATGTTGAAAAGTGAGTTCTGTCCACTGGTCAAAAGCAGCAAGCTGTAGCTGAAAGGGATACAACTGTAACTTGACTGAGATGAGATGGGCCTCTTTAACCTGAGCTGGCAGCAGGTCAACGGCCTATCAGGACGCAGCAGCCCAATCTGCCCATCCCCAGGTGTTAATGACCCAACAGGGGCAGAAACAACTTTAAAAGTTACAACAGTTACAACAACTGATCTAGGCATATGTTTCAGTGGATTTAAAAATATATTGTCTTTATTTTGACTTAGAGTAGTTTTATATTTCACCATACAGATGCAGGGAAGTATATTCTAAGGTTTGAAACAGTACATATACAAGGAAAATCTATTTAAAAATACACAATTTATGTGAAAATATACACATGAAACAGAAAAAAACAACAACAAAACATAAAGGACAGTACAAGGATAAAATAACTAAAGTTAAATGACAGTCAGTTTTTCAGTTTCCATTCAAAGATAAAACCTAAAGTAAATAAGCTATTGAATACATATGCTTATAGTGTGTGTGTGTGTGTGTGTGTGTGTGTTTTTGTGACATATCAGGACACAAATCTGTATAATGACATAGGTATGACACAGGTATTACAAAAAGCAGGTGAAATATGAGGACATTGGTGACGTCCTCACTTCTCAAAAAGCTTCTAAATCACACAGGATGAGTTTGTTCAGGGAGTAAAGCTGTACACTGTCTCCTGTGATGGTTGGGTTTAGGGGAAGGGTGGGGTGAGGGCAATATAATATACGCTTTGATCTGTAAAAAAATGAATGGAAGCCTATGTAATGTACCCACTTTTCACAAAAACAAACGTGTGTGTGTGTGTGTGTGTGTGATTTTAAATAAGACAACAATTAAGTAACAAAAAATACAAAACTTGATAGTAAAACTGTTTAACCATTTGCTTGGTAAGATTGTGTTGTTAAAGCCTCCTGAGAGAGCATGAAGAAGATATGAACAGTCTTACAGTGAATAGTGATTCCTAATGAATATAAGAGTATGTGTTAGGGTTTTGAAATTCACCAAATAAAAAAAAACTACAGAAAAACGAGACTTGTAACATATTTCAGAGTAGATTTATACTTAGTTTGGTGATAAATAGATACAAAAAAAATTATATATATATATATATATATATATATATATATATATATATATATATATATATATATATATATATATATATATATATATATACATATTCTTTCATGCATGTATTGATGGCGTGGATTTTCTGATGGCTGTCTGCACATTTCCTTTCTTATGTTTTTATGATTATTAATAAAGTTGGATGTTTAAACGCCTAGATTATATTATGACCTTAGTGTCAGCCCACTTCAGAGGAAAACTGGAATAATATGTGTGTGATTGCTTTTCTGTATGCTGAATGATTTGTTTCCTCGGGATCTACCCAGCCAGGTCAGAGGTAATGGAGACCTCTCAAGTGGACCTGGACTCTTGAAGAATTGGAAACAACTGTTTCCTGAGTTATTTGCCATTTTAAAGTAAATCTTTTAAAGTTGATTGCTTTGTATGTAAGCTGCCAGTTTGGATGTTGATTGTATTCTTGATATATTTATGCTTATATTGTTATATACATACACATTTTATTGAAATATATTTTGTGGTAACACTTTATTTTGAGGGTCCATTTGAGTGTTAGACTATCTGCTTAATATCTGTTTATACTGCTCCTTCAACAGAAATTTAACTGACCATAAGAAACTTTGCAATGACATGTCAATTTACACTAACCCTAACCCCAACCCTAACCTAACAGTCTACTTATAATCTAATGAGTTAGTTGGCATGTAGATGCAATGTAACTTAATTCAACAAATTGACCAACAAAATAAAGTGTGACCTGTTTTGTTCTTACATGAATACTGATCTAAACTCTCAATGGCTGGTGTGGGTGTTAATGTTACTAATTTGCAAATGTTGCTGAGTGATGGAGGTATGAATAGTCTCGTTAGCAACTTGTTCCTCATGAATACTGATCTGAACTCTTAATGGCTGGAGTGGGTGTTAACGTCTAATTTGCTCATGTTTTCACAGTATATCTGATCATATTTTTTCTTCTGGAGAAAGTCTTATTTGTTTTATTTCGGCTAGAATAAAAGCAGTTCTTAATTTTTTAAAATCCATTTTAAGGTCAATATTATTAGTCCCTTCAAGCTATTTTTTTCCGATAGTCTACATCACTATACAATAACTTGCCTAATTACCCTAAGCTACCTAGCTAACCTAATTAATCTAGTTAAGCCTTTAAATGTCACTTTAAGCTGTATAGAAGTGTCTTGAAAAACATCTAGTTAAATATTATTTACTGTCATCATGGCAAAGATAAAATAAATCAGTTATTAGAAATGAGTTATTAAAACTATTATGTAATGTGTGGAAAAAAATCTGCTCTCTGTTAAACAGAAATTGGGGAAAAAATAAACAGGGGGCTAATAATTCTGACTTCAACTGTATGTATGTATATATATATATATATATATATATATATATATATATATATATATATATATATATATATATATATATATATATATTAGAGAGTAGAGATGAAAATGTGTGTGTATGCGTTAGGAATAGGTTTACATGGTTATGCTAATAAATAAGGGTGTGACAAGATCTCGTTGGACGAGATCTCGCGATATTAAATCACGACGAGATTTCTCGTCGAGGTAAAAAGCTGTCTCGTGACCCTTGAGATGTTATCATGATGGAGCGTGAGGGTGAAATTAGCATTGAAGATTGGAAGCCGGATTGAATCTAAACCGCAAATCAAGCGCTTTGCACACACACCTGTTAAGTCTGGCCTCTGTGTTACACATGTCACTCGGTTGGGCGGGAGGGTGTACCGCTTTTTTTCTCACCGGAGTTCAAAGGCTGCTGCGTTATTCATGTCAAAGCAGAGACTGTAGCCACACAAATTAACCATGGACATTACCACGCGATGAAATGTCACTTTAGATGTGCAGAAGTATGTAAACACCGAAATCAAACTATTACGCTACCGTCGTGTAGGACTTTTAGCCGCATTTTGCTATAGGACAGTTCACACAGCTGTTTGACACATCTCTAAGCGCGCACACACATACCCAACAAACACATTTACATTGTAGCGATGTCTGCACAACGTTGTATTTTTTCAAAGGCAACGTCGCCGCTTACGTGCTCGCTACATTGTTACAACGTAGAAATGTAAGACGTGAGAAGGCTTTAGCAACGTTGTCGTGTGACATTCAGCAACCGTGAGACGATGTTCTTACTACATGTATTAATGTTTTTCCCTGGCAGTTTATCAGTACTGCCTAGAATACAGGATAAGCAGTAATTCTTTTCCAGTATTGCTTAATATTAAATATTGTTCATTTATTTTTCCTTTTTAAATTAACAACTGCATGTGTAAACTTTGGAGTGTAAAAATGCCACACAAATGAATATAATCAAACTTTGTTTTATTAAACATTTCACATTTAATATACAATTACAAACAGTATAAAATAAAGTTTAGAATATATTAAATAATTAACAATATATATGTAATTAAACTAAATGTGTAGGTTAAATTAAAATATCAATTAAGAAGATGAACAAACAAGAGAAGTAAATAAGAAAGCATTAAAATATAAATAAAAAAATTAATTAATAAATTAATTAATTAAAATGCACACACTGCATTGAAGCTCTGGACTGGAGAATACAGCAGACGAGTGCAACCGAAGACCAGGCGTAGTTGTTGGTACAGAGAAAGCAGTCAGAGAAAAAAAAACAAATCCAACAGATAAATCCAGTTTCAGAGATGGATCCACAGCAGACACAAGTCAAAATAGGCAGTAAACAAGAGAGTACAGATCAGAGCTTGACACAACAGGACTACACAGGAAATGACTACTGACTAGCATTAAGTTTATATTGAAGCTTCAGACATTTAATGTAATTTAATTATATATAAAATTTCCATTGAGTAATTACGTAGCCTACTTTATTTTAATGCTTTAATAATATATCATATACCAAAATTACATACAATTAAATGAATGTAGGGATAAAGGGAAAGCAGGTTTGAGTTAACAGAAGTTAGAGTCGGTCTCCGAATACTTACTTAAAATTATGAGAAGAGGTCCATTGAACCGTCTTGTAGTTGTGGCGTTGCTTGCTGTAAAATGGAATGTTAAACTTAGTGTCATTTCAATAGCAGGTGTACAAAATAATAAAGTAATTTTAAAAATGTCCCACTTTGTTTTTTAGCTTGGATTAAATTAGTGTTTATAACAAAGATTGATTTGTACTTCATACCGAGGAATAAAATCAAAACATACAAAATTATAAATTACTAAATTCCCTAAGTTACTAAGAACACAAATGTTTTGGAAAAATTACTTATAATACATTGCCAAAATTCTTACGTTAGCTTTTCTTCTAACAAGACCTGGAGCATGCTTAAGTGTCTCTGCAATTTGGCTTTCAGCATCCATGCTGGTAGTCCCAGGTTGTGATTTCATTATTGCCCCTATATTATTTACAAGTAACATTTTAAGAGATACTCAAATAATGTGCATGTGAAAAAACAAAGTACTAATCTCAGTTGTAGAAGTCTTAAAATGCATGGCTTTAAATCTAACACAATTGTTACAAAAGAATAAATGTAAATGTGTTTTTTTTACTTAATAGAACACGATACATGGAAAGATCTTCCAGTCTCCTCTTTCCCTTTCTTCCTTTAAGGCTAAAATGTGACCACACTTCTGAGGTAGTGATTTTTCTCATCATCCGCCACACTGTCTCCCCATAGTTTGGTCCTTCAAGTGCAGATAGGTATTTGCCCTGAATTTAATTTTCACACTATTGTCAAATCCTAATCATGTATACATTACAGTTTAGATGAATTTTGTCAAATAAAATGTAAGATTATTAACCATCTTTCTTTGAAGCTCCTCATTCACTCGCAGCTTATCCTCAAAAGTCATTAAGTCAGATAACTGACCAATAGCTGGTATAGGGTTCTCTGTTGCTGTGCTGTCCTCTCTTGTTTGCAGAAGCCGGCGAAATAGGAGAGAATGCTCTTCCTGTTTTGCAATTATTTTATCCAGCTTCATGAGGACATTTAACTGGAAATCTGTTATATAATTTGAGTCACTATAAAATTCTTTTGACCTGATATTTTAAAATAAATATATCAATTTATATATAAAAACATTTATATAAAAAAATAAAATAAAATGTTTTGTTTAAATTAAGTTATTAGTTTTACTTACTGCTATTTGAAGCACTATTTTCCCCTTTTGCACTCAAATCAACTGAAATTAAAAGTACACAAATATTTACTCAAAAAGTTGGATATACAGTTGAAGTCAAAAATTATTAGCCCCCCTGAATTAATAGCCCCCTGTTTATTTTTCCCCCAATATCTGTTTAACGGAGAGAAGTTTTTTTCAGCACATTTCTAATTATAATAGTTTTAATAACTCATTTCTAATAACTGATTTATTTTATCTTTCCCATGATGACAGTAAATAATATTAGACTAGATATTTTTCAAGACACTTCTAAACAGCTTAAAGTGACATTTAAAGGCTTAACTAGGTTAATTAGGGTAACTGGGCAGGTTAGGGTAATTAGGCAAGTTGTTGTTTAATAGTGTTTTTTCTGTAGACAGTCAGAAAAAAATATTAGCTTAAAGGGGCTAATAATTTTGACCTCAAAATGGTTCATAAAAAATTTAAACCTGCTTTTATTCTAGCTGAAATAAAACAAATAAGATCTCCAGAAGAAAAAAAAAATTTCAGACATACTGTGAAAATTTCCTTGCTCTGTTAAACATCATTTGGGAAATATTTTAAAAAGAAAAAAATTCAAAGGGGGCGAATAATTCTGACTTCAACTGTATAATGAAATGGTATGAGTTGATTAAATGAAAAAAAAAGTGTTTTGGTAGGAGTAACTCTTTAAACAATACTTACAATTTTGTATTCCAGCATCTGTTTGGCTTCTATTGTCATTGGCTGTCCTTGCAGATTCTTGAAGGGGAAAAACAATAAACAAAAAGCACAATGAACATTTGTTAAAAATAAATAGTCCTCGCAATATAAAGTTTGAGGATTTACAGTAAAATAGAAGTAAAAAGAATTCTTGCAATTAGATTTAACGTAAAAAAAAGATTATATATGCTGATATTCAGTAATTAAATAACTTGTGATAATGAACATGCACAACATTTATATGATGGGCACTTAAAATACAGATAATAATAATTTATTATTTTAACTTTTGGTTAGTCATGTTTGTGAAGGAGAGTCAGGTAGACCACCCTTTGCTCCTGGTCAATCTTTATTGCTCTTTTACTCTGACTGACCTTTTCTTTTGGGATCATTTGTTGAAGAGTGTTCTTTTGACAAACATATGCTCCAATTATCGATGATTCACAGGGCACCGTAAACAGGGGAGATGGATGGAGAAAAAATCTACACAAGTATTCATCCTTATTTTTATCAATGACCTCACAACATTTGCCATCTTCCAAAACAATGCAATTGTCTGGTTGTCTAAAAGAAATGACGTTGCCTCTTTGAACACTTTGTGAGGTTGTATCATCTTGGACTTCTTTGATTCTTTTCACAATTTGCACAAGAGGGCTCTTTCCTGAGCGCACCATTCTCTTCAACTTCTGCATGTGATTCTCAAACGGAAAAGCACTGCATTCATCCAGACAACCATAAGTCTTTGCATCAGATGTACATTGTACACCAAGAATGATGGACCATACAGCTCCCTGCCCCTAGCTACAAAGTACTGTAGCAATTTGTGTGCATATGAAACATGTTGACTGACCAAGGAGGGGCATAGTAAGATGGAAATAGCAACACTAAATGTCAGGAAGTGTTCATAAAGGTCTTGCCGCAGAATTCCTGATAAAACCAACTTCCCAGTGTAAACTAGGAACTGTCTAAGTTCTGTTGCTTTCCACCTTTCCAGGTGTCTCAAACTTCGTGGTTTTCGAGCAAAACATGAAGGAATGCATTTTTGTAGATCGATAAGTCTGGCACTCACCACCTCTACTTGACCGGCAGACATCTTTGTCTGTATGCTACGTCCTTTTTCTCCTCTTGACCAAATTGTTAACAATTTTTTCATAACACCAAGACATGCCTGGTGCATATAATCAATGGGAAACTGGCCAATCATATCAATAGGTATCTCAGTAAATGGTGTTGTTCCATTATGGTGTTCTGGTTGTTTTTGAGTTCGAAATGAACAATCTGTTCTTAATTCGAAAGCATTAACTTCTTGATATGTCATCCTTTTTTCCCAGATTCCTTTTTGCTCACATCTATCACAACCATAATAAGCAGAAAATTGCTTGATGCTTTTTACCATTGCTTTAGCTGGTGCATCACATACAATACATCTCAGCTTAACTTGAATGAGATTTCCATCAAAGGTTAGACTACTTTCAAACAATTGTTTGAGATCTGTTACAGCATCTTCCAGAAATTCAAGATCTAGGGGTCTTTGTGGTCCCAGTGTCAGTGTTACAGGAAATACAGTCACTGGTTCAAGATGGATACAACACAACACAGGCCACAGTGACAATGATGTACTTTTAAAGAGTGGAAGTCCATCAACGTTGAATGAAATCTCAAGAACATGTATTGTGGAAGTAATCTCAGAAGGATATCTATTTAATGCTTTCCTAATTTGTTCAGCCAATGACAGATGTATGTACTGCATTCCAGATGTAATCTGAACATCAACTGCACGCTCTGTCTTCAAAAGTGTGCGTGCTGTCATGGGCAATGTGTGATGCCCCTGTGAACGTAATACTTTTAGGAGGTGGTCCAAAGCACACTGCCGAATATGGTGTTTGTTGGTCCATGCAGTGAGGTTATCTCTCAAAGTATTTGTTTCAACATCCTCTTCAGAAAGTGACAAATACATGTCATGATCAGAAGAGAAATCAGTGCTTTCATCTGTGCTGAGTGTGTCCTCTTGGTTTAAGGATACATTTTCACTCTTTCTTGAAAAAGAATCTGTGCTGCACTCTGAAATTGATCTTGATAAACACTGCTGTACGTAGTTTTTAGGTAGAGAACTAATGCATATATCATTTTTGGTTTTTGATTTTTCTTGACTATTAGAAAGAATCTTGTTGGCTTTTCTCCAGTGTCTTATGTATTCACTCCTAGCAACTCGTCTTTTGTTTTCCATTGTTAAAAAAAAAAAAAAATTTCACTAGACACACATTACTTTTTTTAGATAAAACTTAAAATGTATCATGTTTCCTCAATGTGAAAATAGCCTGTTGAGCAAAGAAAAAATTGGATTTTAAATTCAAACATTCGAATCAAAATAGCAATTTAACTAGCAAATCTTATAATTAATATTAATATTAACTAGGCATATTAACATCACCTTATACACTTTAACTTATAGGAATAGTTCACCCAAAATTGACAATTCTAACTATTTAGCCTCACCTTTTACTTATTCCAAACTTATGGCTTTTTTTCTGTTGAGCAATAAATAAAAACTTTTAGAATAAGTGGAGTTTAGTCATAAACTAATTTCGAGAGGAGCACGTGATTATGATTGAACACGGCTGGTTACTCGTTAACCACTCATGATTATCCAATCAGACAATCCCTGACTCACTATAAAGAGCCAGGGTTTCTTACCACAGTCATCTTCGTTTTGAAGAACACACTGCTCGGCGCTACTTGCTACTGCATCTTCAACAACAACAACAACAACATCACAGCCTACAAACATTCAAGCAGCGATCAAAGCCATTGCAAGGAAACTAAACCCTCACCGCTCTCTGCCAGCGGTACATCAGTGGTAACGTACATCGCACGCTCCAAAGGGAAGCCTCGCCTTAAAACAACCACTCGCAAACACAGACTAAACATTTTCAATTCAATTCATCTTTATTTTTATAGCACCTATACAACGTAAATTGTGCCAAAACAGCTTCTCGTGAAAGAATATAGTGAATCGAATCAGAGTCAGTTCAATTTTCAGAGACTGTTCAATTCAGTTAGCTCAGGTCAGTGTGGGTTTATAGTCACTACTGAGAGTCCAAACACTGAAGAGCAATTCCATCGATGCACAGCTTCACAGATCCCAAACCATGCAAGCCAGTGGATTCATAAGACGAGACCAGCGCTAATAGGTTATACAAAGAACTCACCTTAAACATCCTGCCTGTCCACAGATCCATATCATCCTAAAAACATGAAGTAATTCGACTGCAAAAGTCCAGGCATCGCAATCGGCAAACTTTAGTCCACAGCTTATTCTTACGTCGATAAACATCCACTAAATGCATCGTTATCATCCATACTACTCTGGAAGTGCGTCCAGTAGCGCCTCCAGTCATAACAAACATTCAAAATGGCCGCCGCAGTTTGATTGACACTTCTTTTGAGCCAATAGCTGAAAGTGAAGCACCACCATCCAACGGTCCCGCCCTCTCTCTTGAGAGATTAAGAATGGACTCTGAATTGTGAATGAACTAAACTAGATACGATGGTGAGTTTTAATCACATTAAGTTTTAAAGTCATTCATGGATTAAAATTCCTCTCACATAGTTTATACTAAGTGATGACATCGCTTTTAAGTTCAGGGTTTGAAGTTAGCAGTTGATATTTATAAACAAATAAATAAATTTAATTAATAATCAACAAATAATTATAAACTAATACTCTGCCCCATCCGACAGCCATTTTTCTTCTGAAAAGAGTATTACCCAGCTAGTGAAACCATTAAACGCATTAAGCACAAAAGTCTAATTGTAACATGCCACTGTGACTCATATGTCCACACACAAGGGCCATATGCAAGTTCATATAGGCAAGTCAGTTAGATATGTAAACGGCAAAGTAATAAACTTCCCGCTTTGATATGGATGGGAAGAAAATATTTCTGATATTTCTAATGTTTTATCTATTGACTAAGCGTTAGATACATTTACATAAAATTCTTATCAGTAAGGGGTTTAAACTCCATCCACTATCACTACACCTACTCAGTCTTCAAGAGGTATTTCCACGACCACCAGTCAAGCTACGCCCCACATCCTCAGCTCTCCATATATCTGTCATCCTATGGGGGGGACGAATGCCCACCTCTAATATCCTTGTACATTGCGTCAAGGAAGCTTTCATACTACACATTAACAAAACGCACTGCCATTTACAGTTGCCCATGCCCTTATTAAGACACCTCGCATGGATATCAGCTTAAACTATTTATTATGTTCTGCCATACATGTACCATGTTGTAAATGTCATGTCTCATTTTCTCTTGTTTCTCTCATTCCAGACATCTTGACAAACAGCTTAAAGCGGATCCTCATCCAACCAATTACCTGAACTAAATAATCACCCTGATTCTAACTTCTCTGATTTTCTCATTTCAGGTCTAACTCACAGATTCCACCCAGGTGGAACGCCTCATAATCGACCTGTCTGCGCCTCATAACTCCTTCTTTCCCAGCATAAATAGCACTATTCCAATAGACGAATATTCGCTAAACTACCATGATATAGACCAAGCTATTTCCCTTATCAAAACCGCCGGCTGCAACGCCTGGCTAGCTAAAGTTGACATTACATCCGCTTTCAAAGTCATGCCAATCCACCCAGATTTCTGGCACCTTTTGGCATTCGCTGGCGCTCCAAATTCTACTTCGCAGTCCGTTTAACTTTCGGCTGCAAAAGTAGCCCCAAAATTTTCGACATGCTCTCAGAAGCAATATGTTGGATACTATCAAACCATTACGGGACTCCTTACCTTATACATCTGCTAGACGACTTCCTCATAGTCTCTCCTCCGTCGTCACCTCCGAACAAACATTTAGCGATCACCCAAAAAGTTTTCGCTGACTTGGGAATCCCTCTAGCAGAGGAAAAAACCTCTGGTCCCAGCACATCCATCGAATTTCTAGGCATCAATCTAGACTCAAAGAATTTCCAAGCATCTCTTCCTAAAGAGAAAATCAACCGCATTACCTACCTTTGTCAAATTTTTCTAGAAAATAATTCATGTACAAAACGCGAATTACTTTCTATTCTCGGCCATTTAAATTTCGCCATGCGCATTATTCCCCAGGGCCGTCCGTTCATCTCGCACCTGCTCCAACTCACCACCACAGCCTCCGGGTTAGAAGATATAATCTCTCTCTCTAATCCCAGTCGCGAAGAAATCAGCTTATGGATTTCGTTCCTTAAGCAATGGAACGGCTGTTCCTTTTTCTACAGCGATCTCTTAGCATCGCCGGTAGATATTAAATTATTCACCGACGCCGCCCCTTCAGTTGGTTTCGGGGGATACTACCAAGGTCGTTGGTTCGCGGCACCATGGCCCCCCCAAATGTTAGAAATTCCACCAAACGAACAATCCTCGGCACTTTTCGAATTATATCCTGTCGTAGCAGCAGCCATTCTGTGGGGTGAAGAGTGGTCCGCACCCAGTATTCTTATCCACTGCGATAACGAGGCTACAGTACAATGCATTAATAAAGGGCGCTCACACTCGCAGGCTTTAATGCCATTGTTAAGACGTCTCGTATGGATCACGGCCACTAAACAATTTTAATTTCTGCTGAACATGTACCAGGCTGCAAAAATCAAATTGCTGACTCTCTGTCTCGCTTTGCTTTCCAGAAGTTTCGGCTATTGGTGCCAGAGGCAGACCCCCAACCAACGCCTGTGCCTCACTTTTCAGAGATGATATTGCCATAAACCACCCTCTATACCACCTCCGGGAAACCTCATTGGCTCTCATCATCCAAGCAGTGGCTCCGAGGACATTACAAGCATACCTCACAGCATGGAACACCTTCAAACATTTTCATTTTCTGTTTGATATACCTTTCCCAGATTTCTCCCTCCTCTCCATCACCTCTTTCATTACACATCTACATACTTCAAAAAACATACAAGCCAGCTCAATTAGAAGCTACCTGAGCGGCATCCAATTTTTTCACAAACTGATATATGGGTCCCCTTCAGACGCTATCTCTAATTCACAAACATCCCTCATCATTAGAAGCATTCAAAAGAACCACCCTTCCCCCCCAGACACCAGGAAACCCATTACACTCCACATTCTCAACAAATGCATTCACACCCTACGCAAAGGATACATGTCTATCCACACAGCCCGCACACTAGATGCCATGTTCACTTTAGCATTTTTTGGTTTTTTAAGAAGCTCTGAATTCACCATCACATCTCATTTCAACCCCACAATCCACCCCACCATATCTGACCTAACCTTGCTGGATAAAGAAACCCTAGCTTTCTTTATTAAGCAAAGTAAAACAGATCAGATACGCAAAGGCCATTCCATTCTCATATTTGACATCCCCTCACCCACACATCCATTCCAAACCCTCCAAGCCTTTTTGCAATACAGAGGATCCCAAGAGAAAAACCCCCTCGCCTCACTTTTTACTGACGACGCTAACCGTCCAGTAACTCGTTTCTGGTTTCAAAACCACCTTAAAGAAGTTCTCCGCATTTCAGGTTTTCCCCCAGAATCATTCTCTACACACTCATTTAGAATAGGAGCAGCCACTACAGCAGCACATAATGGTTTATCCCAACAACAGATCCAAACCTTAGGTCGTTGGACCTCCAACGCTTTCAATTCATACATCCGCCTCAGCCACCACCACCTCAGAGAAGCCCAGCTGACCCTGAGTAGTCATCAGCACTGACAATACAAACAACATGTATCCATATATTTTAATTTTTCTGCCTTTCCTTAAGAGTTTTTCACCCCCCTTTTTTTCTTTCTATTTCTTCACCTTTCCATATTTATGCTACGCACACTCACACTCGTTCAATCCAACCCCCGCAATATTCAGCCGTAAAGGCTAGCGGGAGCTTAGTCCATTTACATATTATCACAGACCCTCATCCCAACTCTGCAGCAAGCAGAGACGCTCAGCTTATTGACCTCCACCACATCTCTGTAACAGGAGAACGCTTAACCAACACCTAGTAAACAGTGACGCCAGCCAAGCTCACTCATACTTCAATAGTCATTACACAATTTGAAACCATCCCCTGAACTGCCAAGCAGTCTAATCGTCTCCACAGAGGCGAATCTATCCATCCACTACGGACTTCTCTTTGCACCCCTACATCGTAGAAACGCTCTGCCGAGCATCATTCCCTTCGCACCACTGCCTTAGCAGTGACGCTCAGCCGAGCCACACATAGTCACTCATCATTGATATTATTCCCTGAACTGCCAAGCAGTCTAATCGTCTTCACAAAGGCGAATCTACATTTACTACTGACTTCCTATACACCTCTACAGCAGTAGAGACGCTCAGCCGAGCATCATTCCCTTTGCACCACTGCCTTAGCAGCGACGCTCAACCGAGCCACACATAGTCACTCATCATCGATATCGTTCCCTGAACTGCCAAGCAGTCTAATCGCCTCCACTGAGGCGAATATACAATTATCTGACTTCCTACACACCTCTACATCAATAGAGACGCTCAGCCGAGCATCATTCCCTTCACACCACTGCATTAGCAGTGACGCTCAGCCGAGCCACACATAGTCACTCACCATTGACATCATTTCCTGAACTGCCAAGCAGTCTAAATCGTCGTCACAGAGGCGATTTAACATTTCATACTGACTTCATATGCACCTCTACATCAGTAGAGACGCTCAGCCGAGCATCATTTCCTTCGCACCACTGCCCTAGCAGTGACACTCAGCCGAGCCACACACAGTCACTCACCATCAATATTATTCCCTGAACTGCCAAGCGGTCTAATCGTCTTCCAGAGGCGAATCTACATTCATTACTGACTTCCCATGCACCTCTACATCGTTAGAGACGCTCAGCCGAGCATCATTCCCTTCGCACCACTGCCTTAGCAGTGACGCTCAGCCGAGCCACACATAGCCACTCACCATTGATAATATTCCCTGAACTGCCAAGCTGTTTAATCACCTCCACTGAGGCGAATCTCCTTTCATTACTGACTTCCTATGCACCTCTACACCAGTAGAGACGCTCAGCCGAGCATCATTCCCTACGCAACACTGCCTTAGCAGTGACGCTCAGCCGAGCCACACATAGTCACTCACCATCGACATTATTCCCTGAACCGCCAAGCGGTTTAAATCGTCCCCACAGAGACGAAATCCATATTCATCATTGACTTCCTATGCACCTCTACATCAGTAGAGACGCTCAGCCGAGCACCATTCCCTTCGCACCACTGCCCCAGCAGTGACGCTCAGCCGAGATACACACACTTCATTTAATCATTTCACCATTGATATTAATTCCTGAACTGCCATGCAGTCTAACCGCCTACACAGAGGCGAATCTACATTTACCACTGATTTCCTACGCACCTCTACATCAGTAGAGACGCTCAGCCGAGCATCATTCCCTTCGCACCACTGCCTTAGCAGTGACGCTCTACCGAGCCACACATTCCTACGCACCTCTACATCGTAGAGACGCTCAGCCGAGCATCATTCCCCTCGCACCACTGCCTTAGCAGTGACGCTCTACCGAGCCACACATTCCTACGCACCTCTACATCGTAGAGACGCTCAGCCGAGCATCATTCCCTTCGCACCACTGCCTTAGCAGTGACGCTCAGCCGAGCATCATTCCCCTCGCACCACTGCCTTAGCAGTGACGCTCTACCGAGCCACACATTCCTACGCACCTCTACATCGTAGAGACGCTCAGCCGAGCATCATTCCCCTCGCACCACTGCCTTAGCAGTGACGCTCTACCGAGCCACACATTCCTACGCACCTCTACATCGTAGAGACGCTCAGCCGAGCATCATTCCCTCCGCACCACTGCCTTAGCAGTGACGCTCAACCGAGCCACACATTCCTACGCACCTCTACATCAGTAGAGACGCTCAGCCGAGCATCATTCCCTTCGCACCACTGCCTTAGCAGTGACGCTCAACCGAGCCACACATTCCTACGCACCTCTACATCAGTAGAGACGCTCAGCCGAGCATCATTCCTTTTGCACCACTGCCTTAGCAGTGTCGCTCAGCCGAGCATCATTCCCCTCGCACCACTGCTTTAACAGTGACGCTCAACCGAGCCACACATTCTCCAATTAATCATTCACTATTGATATCATTTCCCGAACTGCCATGCAGTCTAACCGCCTCAACAGAGGCTAATCTACATTTACTACTGATTTCCTACGCACCTCTACATCAGTAGAGACGCTCAGCCGAGCATCATTCCCTTCGCACCACTGCCTCAGCAGTGACGCTCAGCCGAGCATCATTCCCCTCGCACCACTGCATTTGCAGTGACGCTCAGCCGAGCCACACATACTTTCAATTAGTCACCCTCCATTCATATTCATTCCCCGAACTGTCAAACAGTTCAATCATCCATACAGAGACGAATCACCATTTACTACTGACTTCTTTCGCACCTCTACAACAGTAGAGACGCTCAGCCGAGCATCACTCCCTCCGCACCACTGCCTTAGCAGTGACGCTCAATCGAGCCACACATACTTCCAACCAGTCATTCACCATTGACATCATCCCCCGAACTGCCAAGCAGTCTAAACGTCTCCACAGAGACGAATTTACCAATTATTACTGACTTCTTCCGCACCTCTACAATAGTAGAGACGCTCAGCCGAGCCATACATAGCTTCATTTCCATCATCCATTGCACCTCTGCAACAGCAGAGACGCTCAGCCGAGCTTCATCCACTACACACTTCGGTTAAAGCCATAACGCTTAACCAAGCTCATTCATTGCATTCCACAGTACAGCTAAACAGCTTGAACGTACTGGCGGAGGCGTAATTCCCTCCTATCAGCTACCAAAGCTCCTCTGCTACACCAGACGCATTACCAAGCAGCGAAGCGCTCTCATCGACTACCACCGCATCTCTGCTAAACAGAGACGCTCTACCGCACCATATCCAAACCTACACCTCCCAGTACTACTACGTAGCACTTTATACCCTGCAGCCGGTTATCCTATACCAGCAGCCGGATATTGCTCTTCCTTTCTGCTTTTTGGGGGGTTCTTCAAATATGCGGCTGCTGTCCCGAGTAAAAGCATTTTGGGGAGTTCTCGAGATCTACCTGAGCTCAGCGCTCCCCTCTCGCCCTGCAACGGGAAGGAGCCCGGGGCTCAAGGACCTTTTGAGCTCAGGGCTCTCTCCCGGGACAGCATGCCAAAATTGCTTATAATCAATCATCAGCTAAGTGTGAACTCTTGAAGTGGAGTTTAGTCATAAACTAATTTCGAGAGGAGCACGTGATTATGATTGAACACGGCTGGTTACTCGTTAACCACTCATGATTATCCAATCAGACAATCCCTGACTCACTATAAAGAGCCAGGGTTTCTTACCACAGTCATCTTCGTTTTGAAGAACCCCCCCCCCTCCTTCCACCCCTACTCCTCCTCCTTCCTAGATGGGTGACACGGTGGCCCAGTGCTTAGCATTGTGGCCTCACAGCAAGAATGTCCACGGTTCAGGCTTTACTGAACTTGCAGGCATTTCTGTGAGGAGTTTTGCCAGTTCTCCCCGTGCTCACGTGGGTTTCCCCCGGGTTCTCCGGTTTCCTCCCACAGATCAAAAACATGCAACCAAATCATTGTCTAAAAAACTAATTTTAGACCTGTTTAATACTCAGTACCATCTCAAGAGAAGCACTATCTGATATTCAATTACCACGGCAGGGGAGTTCTCGAGATCTACCTGAGCTCAGCGCTCCCCTCTCGCCCTGCAACGGGAAGGAGCCCGGGGCTCAAGGACCTTTTGAGCTCAGGGCTCTCTCCCGGGACAGCATGCCAAAATTGCTTATAATCAATCATCAGCTAAGTGTGAACTCTTGAAAGCTGGAAAACTGTAACTATTGACTTCCATAGTGTTTTTTTCTTCTATGAAAGCAAATGGCTACAGTTTTCAGATTATTTCTTTAAATGACTGTCTTTAGTGTTCAACAGAATAAAGAAACATAGGTTTGAAATCACTTAAAGGGTAAACAATTCGTGAGTACATTTTCATTTTTGAGTGAACTGTCCCTTTAACGGGACGCAAACTGCACTGAGGTGTTTTGTATTTAAAATTCATCTTCGTGTGATGACCTCCTTGAAGTATCCGTAACTGACTGATCACGATGGATATGGAAAAAAACTGTACTTCAAAGACATTATTATCCATTTGACTAAAGACAAGGAGTATGTAAATTATCAAGAAAAGTTTTATCGAGAGATTTAACATAACGATTTTAATGCTGTCGCTGTCCGTGCACGGAGTGCTGAAATGGTAAGTTACTCGCTCGTATTATCATTATGTCTTATTATTTTAATTTTTTAATGTAATGTTGGAACAGATTGTTGCCTCATTGAAACGGAAAGTGTAGGTTTGTTTGAATATTCACACATATCTTATTTTGCAAGAAGAAATAAAGCAATACTCACATCCTCGGTCATTGATAAATGAGACGCCCGCCCAACGGTCTGTTAAAATTTAAACTGATTCAGTGATGACGAGTAGTTCGAATGTTGTACAGTGGTCGTCCACACCACCTAAGCACAACTTAAAGCAACGGCCCTCATGATGTTTAAATGGCAACGTTGTGGCATCATTGTGACAACCTTCAGCAACAACGTAGAATCCTCAACCTTTTTGCAAGGTTGGTACATCGTCGTTGGAAGGTCGCTACGTTGGGGCAACGTTGTATGTTTGTTGGGTACTGAACTGCTGGAGACTCAACACACCCGCCGTCATCATTATCAAACACGGGAAAAGCAGACGTTTTCTTTTCCTGGTTCAAGTGACCAAATTCCACACAGGGACTAAAAAAGGCTTTATATGTGTGATGTAGCACAAGTATTTAAGCATGTTCACGAGAGAGAAAGAGAGTGCACCATCCGCCACGTAACCAACATAAAATAATCCTGTTGCATACATCACGTGCAGAAATCACGCCATGGACATTACATCAAGATGCCTACTGATTTAAAAAGGCCTAGATTAAAAGAATATGGCCAAATTTTTTTGTCATAAACTATAGCAAAACTTGTCAAGAAGAAAATAAAAAATTAAACCCTGCGAACTGAATAAATGCAGGAATGGAGAAAACAGTGCTTTATTATCAGCTGTTAGTCATCGGATATGAGTCACCTTTAAAAGATGATAAATGTTAGCAGGTCATCAAAAAAAATAATCGGACACTGTCAGAAAATCCGAATTGACCATCAAGATTGCAATGTAAATTCTATAGGAGAAAAGTATGTCAGTAGAGTTTGCTATTTTTTATTTAAATATTAACAAATATTTTGCAGTGTTTGCATGTTCATTGCATAGAATTCAATTTAAACTAATAAAAAACCATTGCACACATATAATTATGGAAATTGCATACAGAAAAAAATGGAAGTACATTTTTTACAAGTTAAAAAAAACACCTAAAAAAAACACCTAAATTGTTTTGCATTTTGTAATTTATTTACTTATTTTTTTAAATAAAAATATATTTTCCATTCATATATTAGCAAAATATTTTAATTCTAAGATTATTTCATTGATTTGTTTCATCATTAAGGATTTCTTTAAAATAGTGTAAAAATCTCGTCTCGTCTCGTTCTCGTGAACCCAATCTCGTGTCTCGTCTCGTGGAGTAGGCGTCTCGTCACACCCCTACTAATAAAGTAGATAAATTACAGAGGCATTTAGTCATTTACTGAATATGACATTTTTTAGATGAATGCAAATGAAGAATTTAAGTTAATTTAACTTCATATGCTATAAAATAAATAGAATATAATACAGAATAAATAGATCAAATAAATAAACTCTGGCTTTCAAATCTACTTTCTCACCAAGTGAAAACTAAAATAAAATCTAAAAATAAACTTGTGTTGCTAGATTAGTTGGTTCTATTCCCTCAGCTGAACAAATACAGTGGAGATCAGTGGCGCCTGCAGCTGTGCGTACCTACCATGTGGGGAAGTGAATTAATGCCACTTTATTTATTTATTTATTTTTTTTACATAATTTAAATTGATTATTTAACAGTATACACAAAGATTTATTGACAAAGCAAGAAAGAATGAGAATATAAAAAGGTGTGTGTTTTAAAATATGTGTATGGGTAAAGAAATCCATTGGCTTTAGTTTTGCTGGCCATTTTTTGGCACAAAAAATACAATTCAGATAGCTATTGTTTAAAACAAGGTTGTAAATGAGTAAACACTCTTTAAAACAGCTAAACTTAATTGAGACATTTGGCAAAAGGCCTAAAACAATGAATGAAACAAATATTGTTCCCCCACACAGGGTGGAGACGGGCAGTCTCATCAGCACCTGAGCCGGGGGAACTCCAGACCCAGCCCGTGTCTCTTTCATCAGACGATTCAGTGCCAGCTGCGCAGCCTCCTCGCATTGAACCGCTATCATTCAAGGTATAAGAGCCATAAGTTTATTGTTTTTATTTGTTAAATTAATAAAAATGTGAAAAGCAAAAAATAGTGTACTAAGTAATTTAATTTTGAATATAGATGCTGATGTCACTTCCGGGAAGGAAGTTGTGTCATGAAGATGGAAGCAAGACTGTTTTTGACCTTGTAATACCATGCTTTTGATGAGAATGGGTTGCACATTAATACAGATATATACAGCATTACTGAGGCTGAACACTAACAGATGAGCAGTTCTGCTGGATATATCAGCTCATATAGGAGTTCAGCAGAATCAACAGCTGATCCATTACTGAAAGAAACTCTAAATCTTATGATAAAATAAAGATTTCTCGTGGAAAAAATGAAGGACGAGCACTAATCACACGCAGCATTGATAATCACTGGCAACATTCAATTCAATTTGTTTATTGTCATGTGCACAGTAAGGAAACACGTTTCCCTGTATAATGAAATTCTTACTTTGCCGTCCACAGTGAAGTCATACACATATCATACACATCATACGCGACATACACATATATACACATATACTGTAGATATTCTTCTTACAAAAAACTATAACCACTTCAGTAGGCATTTATTACTGTAACAGATTTTGTTTGTGATTGCTCCGAACACTGTGTTTCTATAGCAATCTATAGACTTGTAATATCATGAACTAGTAATGTATAATCACAAACATCAAAGAAAAAAAGAAAAAATCAATTTCTTTTTCTTTTTGATGTATGAGATTATAACCACACCTATAACCATGGAATGCATGAAGCTAGAGTAAGGTTTTTTTGTGTGTAAAAGCAGAACATCTGGTGTTTATTTTGAAATATTTTTGTGCAGATATTCGTGCAACAAAATATTGCGGGGGTCATGAAATTAGATGAAAATCATTAAAAACACTGGTGGTGGCTGGTGACCTTTTAAAAAAAATGGAGAGGATAGAAAGCACATAACAATTGTATAATGTTACCGACTGTAAACCATGTATAATGCAAGCCAGTGGTTTTCAACCCTGTTCCTGGGGACTTACTATCTCAAAGAATTTATCTGCAACCCATATCATACACACCTAACGTGGCAAATTAAGCTCCCCAAGACTGCTTGAAAATTGTAGGCAGGTGCGCTAAAGCCGGTTGGAAATAAACTTTACAGAAGAGAGGGTCCCCAGGACCAAAGTTGAAGACCTCTGATATAACCAATTGTATAATATTACAAGTGTACAGTACATGACACCAACCTGTTAGGCATCACTTTTATCAGGCACATGGCTCACCACCTGATGCTCCTTAAAAGACAAAGTTACATGTTCAACAGAATGTTTTACCATATTGAACCTTTTTCAGCAACTATTTTATTTTACCTCATCACCTTATCACTATAGTAATGATACTGTAAGAAGTCAGAGATCGATCCATTACATAACCATTCGATTCTCAAACAGTAAATTTAAACTTATTGTTCCACTGTGAATAGCATAGTTTCATGTGTACTCCTAGATGTGGGTCAGCTGAGACTCAGAACCAACTAAATACTTGATAATTATTTCAAATTATTCTAAAAAGAAAAAAATGGCACACTCTCACAATTACATGATGTTTATGTGCAATGTTTTCTACTTTGAGCACATTTTACTGAAATTAAAATTGTACTGCTGCAAAGTACATGATCAACATGCAAAAGGGAATTTTTATAATTGAAATACCTGTGCTATCATGCTGTCCTCTGACTCTGAATGACTTCCATGGCTCCCTTATAAGTCCTCCTTGTAACAATGACAGAAAGTAGTACAAAGTACTTTTAAATGGCTGTAATATACAAGAGTCTAATGCTAAACGAGAGCCCATTATTAAATAAAAAAACAAACCTGCACAACACTGTTCTCTGGTTATGAATCACTGTCCTTAAGGTCGACCTTAACAGTAAAAAAATTTTCTCAAAATAAGCAACACTTTATTAGCTGATTGATTGCATAGTCAATCCAACATTATGTGTGCAATCATAAAATGCTACAATGTATCTCACATTGTAGAGAATGACGCTGCAATGCACACGATCAACATGCAAACGGGGATTTTTATAATTGAAATACCTGTACTATCACTGTAATATACAAGAGTTCAATGCCAAATGAGAACCTATAATTAAATAAAACAAACCTGTACAACACTGTTCTTTGGTTGTGAATCACTGTTCTCGAGGTCAACTTTAACAGTAATGTTGTTTTAAAAATAAACACTTTATTAGCTGTTTGACAACATAGTCATTCCAACATTTTGTGTGCCATCATAAAACCCAACAATGTATCTCTATTGTAGAGAATGATGCAGAAAACAGATTATCATGCTGATACATTAATTTGTAGACAGGCCTATATAATTCACTCTTGCACTTCTTACTTCAAATCAATTTCTGGTTCAAACATGTGGATTAATTAACAGTATTTCCACTTGCCGTTATGTTGCATTTACTACATAAACTATATGGATCGGGTGCTTCTAGCTGTTATGAATGAATGTAGGTGGGGAGAAATTTGCATATATTCATACATCTGCATATAATACATGAAGCAACATAAGCATTCACATTATTTAAAGGAGGGGAAACTGAAAATGTTTCATATTTGGATTATCAAATGCTTTAAGAGATCAAAGTAATGACTACATGGTAAAACGTGGATGCAGATGTTCTGTTCTTATTGACAACTGAAAAACTTGAGAGAATGGAAGAAACAGCAAACCTGTACTATGGCAACACTGCAGTCAGATTCCCTATCCTCAAGGTCCACCTTAGATCAACATAAACATTGATTTCATATAATCACAGTACAAAGTAAACACAAAAAAACACACTGATCATTTCTCAAACATGTTCCAAGTAAAACAAATGTAAGATTTGTACCTTTGGTCTTAAATACAGTGCAGATCTTCCCATGTCAGGGTACATTTTAAAATCCCTTGGTGTCTTCAAATCACAAGGCAAAACATTTACTGCTTTGTGGCGATCTACTCTTCAGAAGTCATATCCCATGTTTTTTAATTGGGCAAATGTCTCTCTTAAGAGGTCATCAAACTACTTTGCAGGAACATTGAAGGGTGTTGTTATGTGCTTCAATGGTAGAACTAAACACAAAAGCAGTTTGTTGAAAGAAACAAATTGAAAGTGCTTATACTGTACAGTTAGACAATAAGCTGTTAAAATCTGTAGTGTGGAATTACCCATACGACTGTTGAACACTGACATGTTCACATCCAAGATCAGTCCAATTCTAACTGATATTTTTCTTTCCACCTGTAATCGTTTCACTCTAAAATACAACATGGATCACATGTTTGTTTTTTTCACGCAGACCACTTAAACTGGTGTAAAATAATTATTTACACAAAAAATGATTAAGCCTTACTTGGAAGACATTGTTGGACTGGAAGAAGGCTCTTCATGTTCAGTACTACACACAATGAAACACAACAAGTGCAAGTTAATAACTAAATGCAAACTAATTTGCTCTTATACCAAGTTGAATTGCAAAGGCAAATTAACTATCCTAAAAAGCAATCAAGTTTGCCCTATAAAAATGTATCATATGGTTTAGCAGGTGATTTATATATTTTACAAGAAGCAAACTGGTTTGAGTCCTTGCTGATCTAGGAGGCTCTCATGTGTGGTTGCATGTTCTGTGTGTAAAAGTGTGTTTCCTCCACAGTCCAAAGACAGATTAGCTGCACTTGGAGTGCTAAATTGCCTTTACTGTATGTGTAAAAGTGTGAATGTGTATGAAATATTATTTTGCATCAACAACCCCTTTAACTTTTCTTGACACTGGATAAAATGTCTTTGCAGGTCACAAAGTGGCACCTCAAGGGAGCATTTGTGGCAAGTCTCCATTGCAAATACCTATAAATACAGAAGTAAATCAAAGTTGTAACTTGTAATTTCCATTAACAATAAACGAAAAATACATATTTTGGCATTACCTGTTCCTCACCCTGTGGATTCCAGGGTATTAATCGCTGCTGAAAGGTACTATGTATGCCATTGCCCTGTTCAGACCACTTTCATTCCTAAGCTAATCAATGGTATATCCACCAGGTGGCATTGGTATGTCCACTAATGACTTGTTTCTAGTGGCTCTCATTATTTTGAAGCCACCACTGTCTTTCAGTGCAGGGAAAAACTCATAGAGAGCTGTACAAAATTCACGAAAAGAACATTTACTGTCCTTAAAGCGTATACGACGATTCCCAAGTCCTACAGTATGTAAAAACACTATTTCCTCTGGCCTTGGGACTGATATGATGTTGGAATCACACATACAAAAAAAGTCATGGCACCAGGGAGTTGTAAAAGGTCTAGGCCTTGCCCTTACTCTATCCCTTGAACCATATGGCCTGAAGAGATAAGAGAGCGTTGCCTGCACTCTGTCTTCTCTTGCCATAAAAGTAGACATATCAGGAGCCTGACTCGGTCCAGTGAAAAGCTGTGCTGCATCCTGGAACAGCTGTGCTGCCTCACTGGTATTGTTTTCCATAAACCAAATCACAATTAATTACCAGCAAAGAATAAAACGACAAAAGCTATAGAATAGATGATACAAAGGTGTCATTGACGAAATATTTTATTTCTATAACAGATTTCCAAATGAGTTATAATCAGGGCTTAACATTAACTTTTTTGATCACCAGCCACTGTGGCTAGTAGATTTCCAATATTACTCTCACCATTTTCACTAGCCACACTTTTCTTGTTGGGAAAATCTATTTTATATGCATATATTTGATTTTGACATGTAAATGACTTGATTTAGATGTTGTGTTATGTCCACATGCCTTCTCATTCATTTAACCTATGTGTATTGTGTATTATCTTTCTCAGTGTGCATGCCCTTACAAAAATAACCTACAGGAATCCTGCAGGATTTTCATTTTTTCTGCAGGATACCTGCTAGTATCCTGTAGGAATTACGAAATCCTGCAGGACAAATTGACAATATGTGCAGGCAGTTCAATCCGTGTATCATTCATTCAATCGTTTTTTCAAATTCAAACCAAAAATTAAAAAGCAAAAAAACAACTTGTTTTTCCATTATTTGTTTCCTGAAAGGAAAGGAAAACATGAATAATGAGTCTTTATCCGATTTTCTGATCTTGCTTTCAGATCAAAAAAAGAAAAAACAAATAACGAGATTAGACGGATTTAGATTTTTTAATTTACCCAAATTGCCATGACTGAAGAAAACTGCCGTTTTTTGGTTTTTCATTTAATCACAAAAAAACGAAAAAACAAGATTTTGGCTTTTATTTTTGTTTTTTGATTTTAGTGTAGGAAAACGAATAAACAACTTTAAAATTCATTATACACATGTAGGCGTGCTGAAACGCCCATTTTTCTCTAATTGGTCAACCAAATCTGAGCGCGTGACGATGCCCTCAAAATAAAAGTCCTCTGCGATCAGCACCTATGCTTTGTTTGAATTATTATTATTTAATAATATAAGTTTACATATTCTATCATTTGAACCACACACAGTTAGCAGGCTTCATTGCCTATGCATAAATTAAATAAAAACGCAAGTTAGCAGTATATCAGACATTTGTCATTAAAATAAGGTCATAGTTCGCTGCCAAATGTCTTGCTGCTGTGCACCTGATGCTGAGTGATGATAGCAATTTCCGAGCAGAACCTGGCTTGCATGATTGTTTCCGAGCAAGGCCTATATAATAATAATAATATTAATATGCCTATAGTTGGCCGCCAGACTTCCTTCTGCTGTGCACTTGATGCTGAGCAAAGATAACCATTTCCGAGCAGAACCTGGCTTGCATGATTGTTTCCGAGCAAGGCTTATGTAATAATAATAATAATAATAATAAAAGGTTTTAATTAATAATTATTATTTACTTTGTGTTTTTTTATTGTTTTGTTTTTTAATAGTTGTTAGCAGGAGCAGAATAAGAACACATAGGGTATAACACGCACACACACACACACACACACACACACACACACACCCAGACACACACACTCACGCACGGCTGATTGACACTTTTTGCACCTACCGAGTGCAGAGTGCAGACCACAGACACAGGTTTTTTTCCTTCCATTCAGCATGCGGTATGAACTTCCATTAAAACAACACTTCCAGCAGTTCATAGTTGCATCCAATATCTCGTTTGTCATGGTGGGCATGCCTGAAATGTTCGTGAATGAAAGTCAGAGTGCCAAACTGCAGTTAAAGTCGACAAATTAAAAATGAAACACCCGAAATTACATGAAACTCTGGAGGAAATGCGGATAGCGCGGTGATGCAATGATATTAATCGAATTATGTGCTGTAACATGTAAAACGCGATCATGACAGTAACACTCAAAAAGCAACTCATGTAAACACCTTAGTCTTATTATTCTCTTAATTAGATTAAAGCAAATAATTCGATTACTGATGTCCATGTAAACGTAGTCATTGTTTTCTGTCTTAAAATAAATGCACTGCTCTATAAATAGCAACATAAAGCACCAGAGTAGATAGGATAGTAATGGCTGAACAGTAATTTATCATTTATTGTCACAGTTACTACACTGTTAAAAATTGTCCCGTAAAAAAACGGTAAGTTACTGGCAGCTGCAGTTGCCAGCAATGTACTGTTATTTTACAGTATGTTGCTGTAAAAATACATGGACTACATTGATATACACAATACACAAGTGAACTCATTTTGTTCATTGAAAGCGACTGCCTCAAATTGGCCAACTTCTGTATGAGTTAATGAAATAATGTGTTTTATATGCTTAGAAGCAGACTTATAATGATAACTTATTTTAGTTCATTTGAAAAGTTCCTTTTCACCCAAATGTCTTAAATTTCACAGCAGCACACAAACATGTAAAGCTGGAATTAACACAGAGAGATTCTTACTGCATCAGCAACTAAACAGCCACTGTCTTTAAGTAAAGAAACATGCAGAATAACATCAGCAGTTCATTGTTCATCTTTGACTCAAACACTGGCTCCACTCTCCTCCACAACGGTGACACACAGACGAAATTTGCTTCAGGTTTTACAGTAAAATACTGTTTTTTCCTTGATTTAACGGTAAACTACTGGCAGCTGTGGTTGCCAGCAATCTACTGTTTTTTTACAGTCTACTTCCGTAGTTTAAATTAACATCATATTACTGTTAAAATACATTTTTACACTGTGTTTTTACCTCTCACACCTTTAACCCTTTAAACCCCAGAGCAAATACCTCAGTTTTAATTGAACACTTCCAAGTGCCCACACTACTGAGTGTTCAAGAAACATGGAGCAAAGCTGAAGTAAATGAACTAATTAAATGACTAATTAAATGATAATTGAGGATTAGCGATGAACAAATGAAGAAATACAGAAGGGAAAAAACAAGAACAGAACATAAAGTAACAAAAAACTGAAACTTCAGTCACAGCTTTATAATGAAATAACCTGAAGGTCAACAAATGATTAAAGCATTAAAATGATCAGCAGATGATTAAACAACTCCACAAACATCATCAGCAGCTACACTTATTACTAAAACATTTATTTTTGTATAACATCTACTAAAGTTCTTCTTGAGAAAGGTTAACATTTTACGTCACCATCATGGAGAACAGAGTCTGCTTTAGTTGGGCTCTTAGTCCTGACAATTTTAACATCAATATAGTTTGGCTGCTGCAATTGTTAAGAACTTTGTTTAAAAAGCTCTTTCGATATGGCAATCAAGCTAAAAAACTAAGTAAGATCTGCTGATGTTCATGTTGTTTTTAATGAGGCAGAACCTGTTCTAATATAATATAATTTACTCCTCTTATCCAATGTTTAATTTATTGTTAAATGTTATATATATGGCTGTATGTGGCATTGAATTCTGGAAGTTTTTAAGAATATCTTGGACAAAAACACTTTGCTCTATGGTGTAAGTTGCACTCAAAGAGACATCCAGAATCAGCGTATGAACCTCAACAACGGTGACAACTAACAAAATTAACAGTTTAACTCACAAACATCACAAACTGGCTGCTGAAAGTCTAAACATAAACAACAGCAGAATCAAACGCAAATAAAGCAAACTGTAAGACATCATTTATTCATGCCCCAATGCATGCTGGGATATTTGTACTGTGCCACACCCAGCATGCATTGCGGCATGAAACATTTTAATTGTTACCATTGTTGAGGTACAAGGTCGGATTCATGAGGTTTCAGCGTGACTTCATCATCACTGAACTGTTTTTGTCTGTTATTACTTAACTCTGTAGAAGAATTAAGTATTTTCCTGTTTCCATTTCTCATTAATATCTGCAACTATGCATTAACACTATTGCATTCGGCCCGTCATCCAGACCTTTATCAATACATATATCAGAACCGATTTCAGACAAACAGATTTATCTATTGACTTTCCAGCTTTATTGCTACAATAAAAGTGTTTTATAAACTCTGTATTAAAGCAGCTGTAGAGTCTGAAATAATGAGTTCAAGGGTGAAGAGCCCAACTAAACCAGCTCCTCACTCCATTACGGTGACACACACACAAAAACATCTAAATTTCTGTTGGTTCTCAATAAGAATGGTATGGAAGTGAAAGCGGTCAGTAATAAGTGTGTCTGCTGTTGTTTGTGTTGTTTAATGATCCTCTGCTGAGACTGAAAGTGTTTTATTTTACTTGATTTTATTTAATGTTGTAACAGACGTCACTCTTTGTGTTTCTTGTTTCTCTTTCCTTCAGTGATTGTGATCATTACAGCAGGTGTTCATCAACGTCTGAATTCACTCATTAGTGTTCATTAACTCTGTCAGGTGAACTATATTAGTGAAATAGTGTATGGAATAGTGAACGAGGGCACAAAGTGGGATTTCAAACACAGACTTGAAACTGTCGAATCTGAGCTCTGTTAACTCACAGTTTTCTGCTGTTGGTTACTTTCTCGAAAACAAAAATATTACCCAGAATGCACTGTTTTTAACAGCATATTACTGTTTTAGTGAAAAAACATTATTTTACTGTTAAATCTGACCGTTTTTTAACAGCAATTTTTTACAGTGTACCTATAATGAGTACATAAAGTGAATTACTGTAATTTATTCTTTGCATTACACAATTTCATACAAATCCTGCTCCTTTTACAGTAAAATACTGTTTCCTTTCATTAAAGCAAAACAATAGCTATTTTACAGTTATTTACTGCATCATCTACAAGGTAACAGTGCAGTTAAGCTTTAACCCTAATTAAACACACCTGATCAAACTAAATCTAAAGGTAAGTGTGTTGAAGCAGGGCTGGAACTAAACCCTGCTGGGCTGCGGCCCTCCAAGAATTTGACACCCCGGTACATAGCATATTTTCAAAGCAACTGCCTACATTTATCACAATCATGCACATATCATCGAATAAAAATATACAAACTTCATCCAAAGCAAAAAATAATATTAATCTTATCCTCATGTCATTCCAAACCTGTAGTAATAATAAAAAACAAAACAAATAATCAGATTTATACATTATTTAGGAAAGCTTTTATACTATACTGTTAATGCCACTTTTACTTACTTCATTTGAAGTTTTTCAGTCGAATTTATTGAGTCTCTGCAAAAATGTATGTAAGTGCTGTTTAAGATATTTTTTAAATAACACATTTTTACTAGTTATTTAGCAAGATACTAGTATTCAGCTTAAAGTGTAATTTAAAGGCTTAACTATGTTAAACTAGGCAAATTAGATTAATTATAGGAAAAGTAAACAAATTTATAAGAATTATTGTAACACTTTCTTTGCTCTGTTAAACATCACTTATATATTTAAAAAAAAATAAAAAATTCAAAGGAGGGTGAATAATTTTGGGTTCAGCCTTGCTTGTTGTTCATGTCCTTATTAAAACTACCCCAAAGAGAAGCACTCATGAACATAGGACAAATCAATGCTCCTGTTTGAAGTGATCTTAATTTGTTTTAGATTGTAATTAAATAAGCATGGCATGCAGATGTCAATGTGAATTCCAAAAGACAACATTCTCTTGTAGCACAGGTCACTTGAAACTACCCCAACAAATAGCACTTACCTAATACAGTATCCAAGTCAGTGCCTTTGTGAGGGTACCGATAGTGACAATAGTAGCAGATTAAAATCTTGTCCGTTTAAAGTCTTTAGCAGCAAAGGAAAATCTAGGATTTAAAATTAAGTAGAATAGGACTACAAAAAGAACTGAATCATGGTGAACAGAGGCGACTAAGTCAGCAAACATCTACCCCAACTTGATAGCACTTTCTACTTTGCTTAAAAGAAAGATGCTAAAGTTAGAGTTGACATCAACTGGTTTTCTATCACAAGGGCAAAGAAATTAAAAATGAGGAAGATTCAAGGGAGTGACCCATTATAAGTGTTCACTTGCCTTATGGCTTTGCCATAGTCGTTAACACTCAGCCTTTCTTGAAAGCTAATCAAGTTTTGATTGCTGGCTGAAAGTCTTCGGGCAACTCTGCATATTTAAAAGTGATGGGACTGTTCACACATTTAAATTCACTTGATGGAAATGCATCTAGGACTTATGTCTCCTGGAGCAGGAAGGAATTAGGAGACCATTTGACAAGCTATACCAATTCCAGATGCAAAACCAGTGAACAGCGGGACCACTCTCATGCAAACTCACACCCTCTAGTGTTTACTGTGTGCATGCTGGTGTTGCGATGGCAGTGGTAGAAGTGCATGATGGACAAAACCATAAACAAAAACAGGGACAACACTGGCCAAACGAGAAACAGTGATTCTAAAACAGAATTACGATTGCTTCTCTTTCCAAACATTACTAGGTCGCATTTAAAATTGAATAGAATAGGACTACAAATAGAACGAAATCATGGTGGACAAAGATGGTGGACTAAGTCAGCAAACACCTACCCCAACTTGATAGCACTTTCTTCTTTGCTTAAAAGAAAGATGCTAAAGTTAGAGTTGACATCAACTGGTTTTTTATCACAAGGGCAAAGAAATTAAAAATGAGGAAGATGCAAGGGAGTGTTTCCTTGTTACTCCTACTTGTTGGCACATAAAGGAAGATGAGGAGACGTAGAATTAGCAAAAAACACAAAAAGGTAATAGTAAACAATGCAATTCCATACAAAATGGGTTCAGCCTTGCTTGTTGTTCATGTCCTTATTAAAACTACCCCAAAGAGAAGCACTTATGAACATAGGACAAATCAATGCTCCTGTTTGAAGTGATCTTAATGTGTATAAGATTGTAATTAAATAAGCATGGCATGCAGATGTCAATGCGAATTCCAAAAGACAACATTCTCTTGTAGCACAGGTCACTTGAAACTACCCCAACAAATAGCACTTACCAAATACAGCATCCAAGTCAGTGCCTTTGTGAGGGTACCGATAGTGACAATAGTAGCAGATTAAGATCTCGTCCGTTTAAAGTCTTTAGCAGCAAAGGAAAATCTAGGATTTAAAATTAAGTAGAATAGGACTACAAAAAGAACTGAATCATGGTGAACAGAGGCGACTAAGTCAGCAAACATCTACCCCAACTTGATAGCACTTTCTACTTTGCTTAAAAGAAAGATGCTAAAGTTAGAGTTGACATCAACTGGTTTTCTATCACAAGGGCAAAGAGATTAAAAATGAGGAAGATGCAAGGGAGTGTTTCCTCGTTACTCCTACTTGTTGGAACATAAAGTAAGATGAGGAGACGTAGAATTAGCAAAAAACACGAAAAGGTAATAGTACACAATGCAATTCCATACAAAATGGGTTCAGCCTTGCTTGTTGTTCATGTCCTTATTAAAACTACCCCAAAGAGAAGCACTTATGAACATAGGACAAATCAATGCTCCTGTTTGAAGTGATCTTAATTTGTTTTAGATTGTAATTAAATAAGCATGGCATGCAGATGTCAATACGAATTCCAAAAGACAACATTCTCTTGTAGCACGGGTCACTTGAAAATACCCCAACATATAGCACTTACCAAATCCAGCATCCAAGTCAGTGCCTTTGTGAGGGTACCGATAGTGACAATAGTAGCGTATTACAACTTGTCCGCTTAAAGTCTTTAGCAGCAAAGGAAATTCTAGGATTTAAAATTAAGTAGAATAGGACTACAAAAAGAACTGAATCATGGTGAACAGAGGCGACTAAGTCAGCAAACATCTACCCCAACTTGATAGCACTTTCTACTTTGCTTAAAAGAAAGATGCTAAAGTTAGAGTTGACATCAACTGGTTTTCTATCACAAGGGCAAAGAAATTAAAAATGAGGAAGATTCAAGGGAGTGTTCCCACATTATTCCTACTTGTTGGAATATAAAGTAAGATGAGAAGACGTAAAATTAGCAAAAAAAACACAAAAAGGTAATAGTAAACAATGCAATTCCATACAAAATGGGTTCAGTCTTGCTTGTTGTTCATGTCCTTATTAAAACTACCCCAAAAAGAAGCACTTATGAACATAGGACAAATTAATGCTCCTGTTTGAAGTGATCTTAATGTGTATAAGATTGTAATTAAATAAGCATGGCATGCAGATGTCACTGTAAATTCCAAAAGACAACATTCTCTAGTAGCACGGGTCACTTGAAACTACCCCAACAAATAGCACTTACCAAATCCAGCATCCAAGTCAGTGCCTTTGTGAGGGTACCGATAGTGACAATAGTAGCGTATTAAAATCTTGTCTGCTTATAGTCTTTAGCAGCAAAAACAAATCATTGGCAGGCAAACCCAAGCATCTTGTTGTCTGCTGTTAGGAAGAGCTGATATGAGCCATGTGGTTTGCCAGGACCCATTATAAGTGTTCACTTGCCTTATGGCTTTGCCGTAGTCGTTAACACTCAGCCTTTCTTGAAAGCTAATCAAGTTTTGATTGCTGGCCGAAAGTCTTCAGGACAACTCTGCATATTTAAAAGTGATGGGACTTTTCACACATTTAATTTCACTTGATGGAAATGCATCTAGGACTTATGTCTCCTGGAGCAGGAAGGAATTAGAAGACCATTTGGCAAGCTATACCAATTCCAGATGCAAAACCAGTGAACAGCGGGACCACTCTCATGCAAACTCACACCCTCTAGTGTTTACTGTGTGTATGCTGGTGTTATGATGCCAGTGGTAGAAGTGCATGATGGACAAAACCATAAATAAAAACAGGGACAACACTGGCCAAACGAGAAACAGTGATTCTAAAACAGAATTACGATTGCTTCTCTTTCAAAACATTACTAGGTCGCATTTAAAATTGAATAGAATAGGACTACAAATAGAACGAAATCATGGTGGACAGAGATGGTGGACTAAGTCAGCAAACACCTACCCCAACTTGATAGCACTTTCTACTTTGCTTAAAAGAAAGACGAGTTGACATCAACTGGTTTTCTATCACAAGGGCAAACAAATTAAAAATGAGGAAGATTCAAGGGAGTGTTCCCATGTTACTCCTACTTGTTGGAATATAATGTAAGATGAGGAGTCGTAAAATTAGCAAAAAACACAAAAAGGTAATAGTACACAATGCAATTCCATACAAAATGGGTTCAATCTTGCTTGTTGTTCATGTCCTTATTAAAACTACCTCAAATAGAAACACTTATGAACATAGGACAAATCAATGCTCCTGTTTGAAGTGATCTTAATGTGTATAAGATTGTAATTAAATAAGCATGGCATGCAGATATTACTGTAAATTCCAAAAGACAACATTCTCTAGTAGCACGGGTCACTTGAAACTACCCCAACAAATAGCACTTACCAAAAACAGCATCCAAATCAGTGCCTTTGTGAGGGTACCGATAGTGACAATAGTAGCGTATTAAAATCTTGTCCATTTTTAAGTCTTTAGCAGCAAAAAAAAATCATTGGCAGGCAAACCCAAGCATCTTGTTTTCTGCTGTTAGGAAGAGCTGATATGAGCCATGTGGTTTGCCAGGACCCATTATAAGTGTTCACTTGCCTTATGGCTTCGCCATAGTCGTTAACACTCAGCCTTCCTTGAAAGCTAATCAAGTTTTGATTGCTGGCTGAAAGTCTTCAGGACAACTCTGCATATTTGAAAGTGATGGGACTTTTCACACATTTAAATTCACTTGATGGAAATGCATCTAGGAATTATGTCTCCTGGAGCAGGAAGGAATTAGGAGACCATTTGACAAGCTATTCAGTGGAGGAACTATGACGTCACCTTGTAGGCGAATCGGCTGCTAGGATAAAACTGGTTCCCTCGATAAAATCTCTATAGGATTTTCCCATAGACTTTTCGAAGATTGCAAATAGTAAGCTCTGTGTTCAAACTCTGTTCATTAAACTTACACGTTTTGTCCAACCGGATAATCCTCACACGAAAATACAACTTTTAGCACTTTTGGATCTTGAATGCAAACGCAAGACCTGAAAAGCTAACATTAGGCTATAAACGGACTACAGCCTTCAGGGCGCTCGCCTGTGACGTCAGCACCCCCCTGCTACAGACAACTCTTCAAGCTTAGAAATGTGATCCATGACAAAGATTTACTCTCGGTTTATTACATTATCCACGTTATATATTATAAACAAATAAATACGTAAAACCACTTAGACCTAGGTACCTTTTGGATAGTTTTTACGGGGGAAATACATTTTGTTTTGCTTTACGGTTGTTGTAAAAGTTTTAAAACTCTATGTATAAATGAGCCTACATAGTATTATCATAAGACATGTTTAAATAAGTGTATCGCTCGCGTGCACACAGCCCGCTTACCTTAGTAACAGACGACAGAAATGAGGAGATGAGGCGTGAGGGACAAGTCTAATGTTATATGCCTGCAAGTTCCATCATGGACACAGAACAACATTCAGTATTCTTTTTTGTCACCGAGTACAGCGAAAGCAGCCATACAGTCACATATGCTATACATTTTAAGAAGGAGTTTAAAAATTGCAGATATGACAAAGTTAAATGTGTTCAGATGAAGAAAAAAACGATGAAAAATCAGTTGATCACGTTAAAATGACAGATAACATGTATGTATTTTTACACATTTATTCACACGTTTGCGTTACTGAGAGCAGGAGAGAGACAGACTGCACTGGTAAGCAGTATGCCCATAATATCGTTTAATTAAAATAAATGATCAACAAATGAATCTGTCTTAGTAGTCTTTACAAGTGAAGGCATTATCTACACACAATATGTATTCCCAATTAGAAAAATACTACAAACTATAAAATACTACTCCTGAAAATACTTTAAACACAGACAAATCCAAATGCCCACCGCAAGCGAGCTGCGCTCCAGACCAGTTGAGCTCGATGACGTCTAATGTCTCCGACACCGCCTGTAGTCCCGATTAGCACATTGATAGCAACCGTCTTTTTAAAGAAGCGTAACCGATTTAAAAAATCAAGAGTGTGCTGTAACTGATGTGTTTTATGTCGTAGAATAAAACGTGAAAGTATCTTGATTTTGTGTTAGCCACGAACCTTATTTAAGCGATTTAACTGAAATCCCATTCAAAAAACCCATTGACTTTCGGACGAGGAAACCGGAACTGCTAAAATGCTAACTCGCTTCCGGGTTTTTGCATACAAATTGACGTCATAGTTCCTCCACTCTATACCAATTCCAGATGCAAAACCAGTGAACAGCGGGACCACTCTCATGCAAACTCACACCCTCTAGTGTTTACTGTGTGTATGCTGCTGTTATGATGCCAGTGGTAGACGTGCATGATGGACAAAAACACAAATAAAAACAGGGACAACACTGGCCAAATGAGAAACAGTGATTCTAAAACAGAATTACGATTGCTTCTCTTTCCAAACATTACTAGGTCACATTAAAAATTGAGTAGAATAGGACTACAAATAGAACATAATTATGGTGGACAGAGGCGACTAAGTCAATAGGGCAAAGAAATTAAAACAAAGGAAATCATTGGCAGGCCCTATAGACACTGCATTAAAAACACCTCACACTAGCAGTAATTAGTTTTTTTGTAATTTGATGTAAATTCATACATTTACACACATAAATGCACATACATTAAAAAGGGTTTAAGTGGTTGACAGTCGTTAAAACGTGATATTATAACATGATAAGAGTATAGGATAATGTATGAGTCTCTCTAATGCTCAAATCTTGATTTTCAGAGCAGACAAATGACCTTTTACACCATCTTTATCTCCTACATGTTTATTAAAGAGCTCCTATTATGTGTTTTTAAACATCCAGCTGAGGTTTAAATCTAAAAGTGCATCTTGTATAAAACTATTGATTTATTGACTGTTGACTCAAGAGTCGAATAAACAAATAGAGTTGGGATCGTATCTTTTGTTTGATTGCATCAACGTCGATACGGTACATCACCAAATATGTAGTTCCAGTTCCGGTAAAATGTGAACGCGCTTTCACTTCAGACACCATAGATATATACACTAGATATCACGTACAGACCCCGAGCATGCGTCAATAGCGCCGCCACATTTGTACAGTGCTCCCAGGACAAGTGTCATTCAGCTGCACTAGTCAAGACAGTGTGCCAATGTGAAGATGCTGGACTTTTGCGCTGTGTACGGGTGTAGTAACGAGCAAACAAAGAAAACAAAACACAAAGGCAGAACATTTCATGGGTAAGATTTAGATTTTTACATTTTTGTATGTTACCCACACAGCAAAAAGTCGTCAAAAAGATGTCATTGCTAAACATCCAAAAAAAAAAAAAAAAAAAAAAAACAGATTGAAAAGTAACCGGTAAAAAGACTTTAAGGTGAAAAGACTTTTAAAAAGACATCGATTTTACCTCTAAATTTGGTTGCAGAGTAAAAGGTAAAAGACGACTTTTTCAGGTCAATAGAAAGACCTTTATAAAGCAATCTTTAAACGTTTTAGAAAACTTTCACGTAATATATTTGTTAAAATGTAATGTATTGTTAAAAAATATATATTCTTTTATTAGCCTAATATTTGCTCTTAAAATAGGACAACAGACAAAAGTAATGACAAAACATTTATTGGTCAAATTAACATTAAAGGCAACCACAACAAAAAAAGCATCTGGGGTCCGTTCTTCGTACATGGATTACTCAATTAGCTGGATTTGGTTATTGACGATTTGACAAGATCCAGGATCGTTTAGTTCTTCAAAACTCATCTGAGACTTGTTGTCATAGCAACAGTTCTGGTAGCTTAAACCTGCTTGGGAGCAGGTTTATATTAAACAGGATTAGATCGGGTCAGTTCAAGCAAAGATAATACTGAAAGTATGTACCAAACGCTGATATTTTTTTACAGTAGTTATATACTCTTGGGAAAATAGTAAATATATATGTTTAAATATATATATAAAGTTAAAAATATGTCTTAATAAAACTTATGCAATCTGCACTGCAAAATAAAAGTACAAAGACTGCCACCTGGTGGTTCAAAGAGAAAATTTAGTGATATGAACTTTTTAGATACAAATGCATACATGCACAATATTCAACTTTTTTTAAAAAAAAGCATAATAATTTATGCAGTCATGCACGTATTTTGACCGCTAATATGCTGGTGATTTGATGATTTGCAAAAGTTGCAGACACCTTTACCAATATCAAAATGCTTTTTTGATGCAAAATTAATTTATACAGTTATTCTTTACGCCGCTTAAGAAAACTTGAGTAGGCCTAGCCTACTATAATAAAGAAAATCTTCTCTAAATGTAGAACTAAATACATTGATATGCATTGAAATACATGATGAATACTCTTGACACATGGAAGAGTAAAGCCTGCAGCTCACAACAAATGTGGAAAGTTATTGCGTGTCATATTTAACAAACCGTTTACTGCTAATGTTATGTAATTTTGCTCACATGGATAATTGAATATTAATCAGATGATGTCATTACACTGCTGTGCCGTCAGCTAATCATTGCATTGCTGATCATGATTTCGAGGATCAATAAATCTGTCCTTCACAACACACGCAGCAATCCCAGATCTGTTCATCCAGACATTTTAATCTGATTTGCAAACATGTTTGAAGATCCAAATTATCCAGAGATCAGATATAAAGATTTAAAGATCCAGGATCTGTCAAGTCATCTTAGATCATGTAGGGGTAATTTACAATTTTAACCCACAGAATGACCAGTCTGTCAGATGAAGAAGAGCCGGAGTTTCATCAGCAGAAGCCAGCTTCAACACTCGCAATGAGTTCCTAGGCCGCTCTGCTTACAATCACAAATCAACATCAATTAAACTCTCACATAACGTCATTATCTGCATCATACATATAGGTGTTCTATCCTGATTGGTTAAAACGCAGATAGACAAGGAAAATTTCCACGTGGGTGCGTGCGTACAATTCTGAACAATATCTTAAGCATAAAAGTCAGACATCCACTAGAATGTTTAGAGCTGACTCCAGACCTGTGAAACGGATCCACAATCAAATAGAACACACACACTTAATGTGCAATCTGTTTCTTATCCAAGGCTGAGTGTACTCTCAGGCATCTTTATCAAAACTGGTTAATGCAAGACCAGCCGTGGACAATCATAAGCATGTGATCCTCTCAAAAGTAGTTTATAAATAAACTCCACATGAATGAACAGCCAAACTACTTGAACAATCTGCCGTTTTGATTATACACGTGTTTGTGTGGACAAGGCCTCAATTTTGAGGACTCTGCTCTCCATTGTGAAGCTTCAGGTGAGTGCTGAGGCTTCTTTTCCATTTAAAGCTCGTTCCACACTCTCTGCATCTTAAACGATCCTCTCCAGTGTGAATCTTGATGTGTTGCTTGATGGAGTCTTTGCATGCAAGAGTCTTTCCACACTGATCACATGTGAACACTATGGTTCCGGTGTGACTTTCATGTGGTTCATGAGGTTAGCTTTAGTTGTGAAGCTCTTTCCACACTGATCACATGGAAACGGCTTCTCTCCGGTGTGAGATCTCATGTGGTAATTGAGTATGCTTACGTGTGAATTTTTACCATATTCTGTGCATGTGTAAGGTTTCTCTTCAGTGTGAATTCTCATGTGGATGTAAAGGCTTTGTTTTTTAGGAAAACTTTTCTCACACTGTGTGCAAGTAAAAACTCTCCCTTGTGTGAATTCTCATGTGCACTGCAAAGTTTCCTTTATAATTGAAGCTTTTTCCACACTGTAGGCATGTGTACGGACTCTCTCCAGTGTGAATTCTCATGTGCACTGCAAAGTTTCCTTTATAATAGAAGCTTTTTCCACACTGTAGGCATGTGTACGGACTCTCTCCAGTGTGAATTCTCATGTGGACTTGAAGGCTGTGTTTTCAACTAAAGTGGTTTCCACACTCATGACAAGTGAAATGACACCTAGATTTGGATTTCCGAGGTCTTCCGGTTGATGTCTTTTTAGTCTGTGTGGGTTTTTAATCAACCGTTATGTCTTGGTGTTTCTCTTCCATTTTATTCAGTTGATGAGTCTCTTCTTTCAGCACCATCGGGTCTGAAAAAAAAAAAAGTGAACTTTAGTATGAAGGCTCAAAGCAACAAGCATGAAATGGATGTTTCACCCAAAAATCACAATGACCTTACCATTTACTCTCCGTCATGTGGTTTTAAATGTGAAAATTACATAATAATAAAATAAAGTTCATAATAAAACCAGTGGGCAACGCAGTGGCGCAGTAGGTAGTGCTGTCGCCTCACAGCAAGAAGGTCGCTGGGTCGAGCCTCGGCTGGGTCAGTTGGTGTTTCTGTGTGGAGTTTGCATGTTCTCCCCGTGTTGTTGTGGGTTTCCTCCGGGTGCTCCGGTTTCCCCCACAGTCAAAAGTCATGCGGTACAGGTGAATTGGGTAGGCTAAATCCGCTTGTTAAGTGTGACGTCACGCGAAGGGGCTTCTGGGTCCAAGCGCTCTATGAAACTGAATGAGGAGACTCATCAAATGCTAACAGTTAATGATGTTTGTACTAGGCATACCCCCTTCTCACATTCCCCCTCACAAAACAGTTTTATTTTTATTTGCAAAAATGAGAAAATTAAGTGTAAATAAAACTAAACAATAATTAAAAGCAAAAAACAAATTAAAACAAAATGAGAAAGAACCTAGGTAAAATAAAACAGAGAATCTGCTCCACAAGAATCATAGTGATGGATATATTGATTAAAACATCAAATTATGAAGGCATTCTACAAATATATATACTGCAAATATACAATACAAAGAAGTCTACACTTGTCCCCGTGTTTCTGTCAGTCCTGTGACATTTGCATTAAATTTGTCATTATTTGACAGAGAAGAAGCTGACCAAGGATGCGTTCTATCATTGAATTGTGTGATTTTTTTCTTCAGTAAGGCCCTGTCACATTTTTATATGTGAAAATGTCGTTTCTGGTAGGATGTCCCATTTTCAGTCCAAAACTTGGTGCATTTGTGTTACTTTGATCAACTCTGTGTAGTGATTAGTTGTGTTACTGTTAGTGTCCACTAGCGAATCTGACGTCATCGCGGAGTTTGCGGATGTTAGCTTTAGGTGCGCGCAACATGATTTCGGCTGGCGGTGCGCACAGCATTTTTTGAGACCCAAGCGAACAGTGCGCGCGGCGCCACGTCTGGTTTGTGTTGAATATGAACTACTTTGAAGAGATTTTGTCTGAAACTGGTAGGATGTCCCATTTTCAGTCCAAAACTTGGTGCATTTGTGTTACTTTGATCAACTCTGTGTAGTGATTAGTTGTGTTACTGTTAGTGTCCACTAGATGGCAGTAGTGTAAATATACAGGCAGCAGAGGCGAGAGGGGTCTATCTGTAGACTCGGTGCAGATGCAAGCTGAGCTGCATCCAATGCTTTTATTGCGCTCATGTAACAGGTATGGAAAGTATTGTTCACTTTATTTATAGAATTACACAAAATGTGTGTTTTACCTGAAGTGTTTATTAAGTAAACCTGATCCATGATTGTGATTCATCCTGTATGTCACTAATGACCTTGTAGATATTACAAACTAGATAAAAAGAGAACACACTCTGTTTCTGCGTCTCTCACTCTGCAGAAACTGTCGTTGATGTATGATTGTGATGTATGACCTTCCATGCAAAGAATAAAGCTTTAAAGGACACATTGGGTAAGACTTTGTTTTTCTGAGAGAGCCTGCTTAAAGAATATTGCCACTACATGTTGCTAGGTGGTTGCGAAGTGGTTGATAGGGTGTTGCTAGGCGGTTGCTAAGGTGTTGTTAGGTGGTTGCTAAGTGGTTGCTATGGTGTTGCTAGGTGGTTGCTAAGAGCTTGCTAGTTAGTTGCTAAGGTGTGGCTAGGTGGTTGCTTTGCGGTTGCTAGGTGATTGTTAAGGAGTTGCTATGCAGTTGCTAGGGTGTTGCTAAGGTGTTGCTAGGTGGTTGCTAAGGTGTTGATATGCAGTTGGTAGGTGGTTGCTAGAGTGTTGCTAGGTGGTTGCTAAGGTGTTAGTTGGTTTCTAAGGTCTTGCTAGGTGGTTGCTAAGATGTTGTTAGGTGGTTGCTAAGGTGTTGTTAGGTAGTTGCTAAGTTGTTGCTATGTGGTTGCTAAGGTATTGTTTGGTGGTTGCTAAGGTGTTGCTGGGTGGTTGCTAAGGTGTTGCTATGCGGTTGCTAAGGTTTTGCTTGGCGGTTGCTATGGTGGTGCTAGGTGGTTGCTAAGGTGTTGCTAGGTGCTTGTTAAGTGGTTGTTAAGGTGTTGCTAGGTGGTTGCTAAGGTGTTGCTAGGGTGTCGCTAAGGTGTTAGGTGGTTGCTAAGGTGTTGCTAGGCGGTTGCTGGGGTGTTGCTAGGTGGTTGCTAAGGTGTTGCTAGGTGGTTGCTAAATGGTTAAATAGTTGCTTAGGTGTTGCTAGGTGGTTGCTAGTCTGTTGCTTGGTGGTTGCTAAGGTGTTGCTAGGTGCTTTCTAAGGTGTTGCTATGTGGTTGCTAAGGTGTTGCTAGGTGGTTGCTAGGGTGTTGCTAAGGTGCTGCGGGGTGGTTGCTAGGCAATTGCTAGGGTGTTGCTATGTGGTTTCTATGCGGTTGTCAAAACATCTCAGATTACCCTTTCAGCGCATTTGTTTTAATGTGATTAACCTTCTCCACCTACACTAACTACACCATTTATCAGACTTCTTTTTCATCATGGTGTAATTACAGTGGTGGAAATCTCATAAAATAAAATCTGTACTTAATCCTGTAACTAGTTTGCAACAATGAAAGTAATATTTGTGTTAGATAGCCATTTAAATAAATGCTCATCATTATGTGCAATTATCTTTAGCTGTCTGATAGGCCAGACCATTAACTGAATAGGACCTTCATACATATATAAGAAACCTGTTGACAGGTAAAGCTGTTCATGCCAATACCAATGTGATAGCCTTAATCATTTTACATGATTAGGACCTGCTTTAGATCCTTAGATGCAAATAAGCAGAGGTGTCTATAACAATACCTGGATGATTCCCCAAATCGTTACAGTTGTTACATCTGAATGGTGCCTTTCACATTTTTAAATTACCATTAGTAAGCATAGTTCTTCACCAATACCAGCTTTATACCTCAAATAATTACAATGGAATAGGGACCTCTATATATTGTAATAATTAGAATCTATATGCTTTTTATTCATTTTAATATAGCATGCTATTTCAGATAAGCCATAAACCTTTTAGATGACATTTTTGTAACATCTTTTTATATTTATATTATGAAACATGGCGTGAACTATTATATTCATGTTAGAAAGCATAGACAATCCACAATTATTTAACAAGAGCTTTTATTTGTAAACAATATTTAAAATAGTGCAAAATAGAAAGGTGCATATAAGCTGTGCAAACAAAAATATAAAGGTGAATTTAAAAAAGACTGCAGAGACAGACCAAAACACAACAGCATATTGGATATGATGTACCACTTCAGCAACTTGCCTGTCTTGTTCCTCTTTAGTTCTCAGTTTGAATGTTCCTGACTGGACCCCCTTTTCCTGGATTTCTCACCTGGCAATGCAAAATCAACATGTGTGTTTAACAGTGAAACTCTCCTGTAATCCAGCCAATGGAATGAGCAGCTAGATTATCAGATGACAAAAGACTTCCTTTTACACAATCTCCTAACTGTTCAATGTATACACCATGTGTTTCAAGAGTTTCAAAGTCTTGAACAATTGGGTGCAAGATCACCATGCTGTTTTACAGTGCTAGCCCTTAATACTTTTGTTTGCAGTGGTGGGTTATTGGGTTATTGTGGGTGCAGTGGTGGGTTTGTAAAAGTCCATCTATTAGCCCAATGACGAAACTAACAGCATGGTCGAAGGTTAAATGCATGTAAGCCTTTTCCAGTGCTTCTGAAAAGAATTCTGTTATTTATTAGAGTTTATTTATACTCATTTTCTAGCTCCGAACTTTATCTGACTCCATTTTTAAGTGATCGTAATATTTAGACTGTATTTCTAATTATAAGAACGGATCACAATAATCATTTATGACTTAATTTAGAGTTTTGATCTATCTGTTCCCATACTCCTTAATTTATACGTTCATTACTGGCCAATCCGCCGCACAGAGTTCCACGCCCCGGGGTTTTGCGTGTATTCTCACGAGCAGTATTCCGGCACTCTGAAATTAGTCAGAGGATATGGGATGAATTAATATTTAATTAGGCTGGTTGTACAATACTAACACATGCCAAAAGAAACATCTCACTTAATTCAAGATCCGCACTTGCTAGTTCCAGTGGTTAAGGAATTAAAAGATCTCTATAATACCGCGTGCGATACTGCGTGTAATCTATAGGTCTAATAACTTCCAAAATTATGCCGATCATAAAGGTAGCGAAAATGACTTCACATAATCTACTGGATATAAAAGATTTCAGGAGAATTCAGAATGAGTCAAAACTTAACATTTTATTCGTCAGGTAAAATTGTATAATGCCAATTATATAATCAAACAATCATCAAGCCAATTCAGAGATGATATCTGTACCAATATAACATCCATTAACTCAAATATAGATTACAGAATTAAAGATGCATACCTGACCAGAGAAATACATTGCAACACAAATGCGTGCCTGCAATGGGGGTCTTGACTGCAAGAGTTCCCCTGAGCAGTTTTACACCTTATCCTTTTATAGTCAACTGAGAACAAACAGTCATAAATTCAAGACAATAGAAGCGTCACAGAGACTCTTGCCTGGTGAATTTGAGAAGTTAATCATCTCCATAGGGGGCAGCATCTGGCAGAGATTTTAGTCAAAAACCAAATCAACATATATAAATGAAATATTATAGTGAAATTAAGACCACTTTACCAATCACACAGAGACATTTAAAATGATACCAAACATGAATACAGTGCTATAACATACATCATATTAAAACCTTGAGCATTTTATCTGGAATGTGCTCTGATGAAGAAAAGGTCAAGAAGGGGCTTGAGGTGAAATGAGAGGGGGGATCTTTCTCGCATTACCCCCTGGAAAGACAGAGTCCTGTTGGCAGTCCACACCTATGTTTGATGTTTGAATGGTCAATAGTAATTAAAATAGAACAGTTGGACAGCTGTAATCCTGTAATCCTTATCTTCTTAGACTCGAGAGTTTGTTTTTATTGCATCTCATGAAATTCCATATCAGCTCTCAGGATCTGCCATAGTGGAGAGGTTAAAAGCCATCTTACAGAGAATTATTGTTGCAGTGGTGGGTCTTGGAACAGAATCAAAGGAAGACGAACAGGACGATGACCAGACGAGGAATCAGGAAGGGTGGAGTACCTGGTCTGACTGTGACAGCTGTGAACTTAAAAAGGTGTATTCAGTACTTCACTATAGAACTTCTTAGAATACATTTTTCTTCTTAAAATAAAGGTCGCTGTTACTCCATCATTCTCAATAATCTCTCTATTTCTAATTATATTATCAAGTATTTTCAATGAATTAAAGTCAGTTTGAATGAACAATTCAGTAACTAAGTTGTTTTTACTGTAATTCATTTCATTTACTTTCTGAACAGCAGTGTGCAGTAAAGGAGTCTTTTATAAAAATGAAAGTTCAAAATAATAGCTTTAATTTGCAATACTTTAAACATTATAAATACATGTACAATGTTTAAAAATCTTGCAATGTTATAAAAGCTATTACTTTGAACTTTCTTTTTACTAATTGTATGAATCATTCTTAGTGATTTTGTACCGATAACATCTGATCATAGAAAAACAGATCTTCATGCTGAAAGGAATAAATAAATAATTAATGACATTTGAAACGACATTCAACAATAAAACAGTTTGTACTGGCCTCACTAAAGCCTGGTTAGTACTCGATGCGTCCGCTAGTTCGCTTGAGTGCACGCGGCGAATCTGACGTCATCGCGGAGTTTGCGGATGTTAGCTTTAGGTGCGCGCAACATGATTTCGGCTGGCGGTGCGCACAGCATTTTTTGAGACCCAAGCGAACAGTGCGCGCGGCGCCACGTCTGGTTTGTGTTGAATATGAACTACTTTGAAGAGATTTTGTCTGAAACTGGTACACCTGTACAGACATCTTTATGATCCGTGATCATAGAGTTAACCCGATTATCAATAATTCTTCGCTAGAAATTGCAACAGACGTGGGAAAGGAGGAAAGTTTTGTTAAAAACCTGAAGGATAAATTCATTAAAGCCAAAAGAGGCCATGGCAAAATTTCGGTAACAGTTAGGTCTACACAATTACCGAAATATGTTTTTCCACCAGTCATAGGTTTTACACGGATGTATATATTACAATTTTAACTTTAAAACTATTTAATAGTTACAAAACTAAGAACAAATAATTTCTTTGATAACTGGAAAAGAATATTTGAATGGTTTAGAATGATGGCCTGTTTTTCTAGGCTTTATTGGTGATAAAGGGCAGGATTGTTGACTATTATGCCTTTTTAGCATAAGAAGAGGACAGAAACTAGCCAGACAGTAATGTGTGAATATGGAGCGGGCTAAATCTAAAAAAACATCTGTATTTTTAAGTGTGCTTATTTTTTTGGCTTTTATTCTTGCCATAATAAAAATATATTTGTAGAGCAGCCCATATTCTGTTGTCCATAATATTTTAATAAACTTTAATATGTAAAACACGACACGTTTGGTTTGAGTTGAATATGAAGAGATTTTGTCTGAAACAGTACGACTGTAGCCTACACACATCTTTATGATCCGTGATGATAGCGAAAACTTGATGAACAATAATTCTTGACTAGAAATTGCAACAGCAGTGTGAACGGAGGAAAGTTTTTGTTAAAAAGTTTGGAAAAACCGGGGGGATAGTCTGTTAAAGCCAAAAGAGGCAATGGCAAAAGTGGAGACACAGGTACACAATTACAGAAATATGTTTTTCCACCAGTCATAGGTTTAACACTGATATGTTACAGTTTTGAATTTAAAACAATTTAATAATTACAAAACTATAATTAAGGATCAAATTATTTCTTTGATAACTGGAAAGGAATATTTCAACCTGTCAGTTTACAATATACTGATGCCCTGTTTTTCTAGACTTCATTGGTGATAATGGTCAGGAATGTTTGGACTATTATTGCCTTTTTAGCATAATAAGAGGACAGAAACTAGCCAGATAATGTGTGAATTGGGGAGCGGGCTAAATAAAAAAACAGCTGTATTTTTAAGTAAGTGTGCTTTTTTTTTGGCTTTTATTCTTGCCATAATAGAAATATATTTGTAGAGTAACCCATGTTCTCTCATTGATATTTTAAGAAGTGAAGTTTAATTTTAAACTAATTTCGAGAGGAGCATGTGCTCATGATTGACCCAGCTGGCCCACATTAGCTAATCATGATCTTCCAATCAAAGCACCCCAAGTCACTATATATATATCCTTATTTCCTCTCTACATCTATCTTCATTTGGAAGAACGCTTGCTGCTACTAAAAAGCTCTAGCTCTAAAAAGCTTTTACAGCATTACACTTTTAGCCTAGCAATATGGCAATAACCAACAAACATCTACAACTTCAACCAGAGCCCTGCTCTCCCTGAGACTTCAGCCACAGCCACTGCAATGAAGCCCAACTCTCACTGCTCTCTTAGCAGTCCACCTGTGGTAACGTACATAGCATGCCTTAAGGGGAAGCCTCGCAAATTAACTACTCTCCAGCAAGACTAAACATTTTGTATATCTTTACAAAGGCGTGACTAGAATAATTTAAACCTTTTTAAAAGACACAAACACTATGGACTAAGTGTCCTCCGTTGAACTGTGTCCAACCAGAAATTATAACAAACCAAATAAACCCACCTCTCAAGCCTCCGGCCTGTCCAAAGGTCCATAACATTTTAACAGCTTGGAGTAATTCGACTGCAAGGATCAAAGCCATCCAATCCGTAAAACATTAGTCCATAACTTATTTATACGTTGATAAACATCCATGGATACACTGCTGTCATCCAAAATAGTCGCTGGAGTGCCTTCAGTAAAGTAGCATCTTGTAGACAAACACTTGTTATTTGGTCTACAAAATGGCTGCTGACCTTTGCACTTTTGATTGACACTCCATTGAGCCAATAGCTGAAAGGAGAAGTGTCACCATCCAAGAGCTCTCAGAACATGAGATAGTCCCGCCCTCTCTCCTGATAGTTCATGAACATACTCAGTTGCAAAGACTTTGTGCATAAATTGGGCCAGTTATGCTTCTAATTTTAATCATGTTAGGATTCCATTGTTATGTTATTTAATCATGTTTTAAAGTAAAGCCCATAGCCAACATTCCATTGACACAGTTTCTAATAAGTACAGTTCAAGTACAAATCAAATGTCAACATCGTTTTCGAAGTCAAATCAATAAATAAAAATAAATAAATAAAATAAAATAAATAAACAACCGATAAATAAACTCCGCCACTTCCGATAGCTATCCGATAACTTCTGAAAATTACCCGGCTCATGAAAATATTCTACACATCGAACATTAAAGTCCGATCGTAATACGCCACAAGGATTTAAACCTATCACTTCACCTACTCTGCCTTCAAGAGGTATTTCCAGGACCACCAGCCAAGCAATGCTCCATATCCTCAGCTCTCCATCCCTCCACCATCTCGTGGGGGGACAAATGTCTACCAAAAAATTTAAAACATTATCTGTCGATTCCTGTAAATATTCCTTACCTTGCTAGAGAACTGCGTTCTCACCCTGACACTAATCTTTCTGACTTTCTCATTTCAGGTCTAACCCATGGTTTCCACCCGGGCGTCTCAGCTCTCCCTTCCATTAGTCTTTTTGTCCTAATCTTTAATCAACTATTACAGAACCCAAAACTGTCGATCATCTTATTTAAAAAGAGATTGACAACTACTCTACGATTGGACCATTCTCTGCCCCACCATTCAAGATTTTATGCATTAGTGCCATAAGCAGTGCAAGTCGCAAATTCTCAGACAAATGGATTCTATCTAATAATTCAGAATCCCCCGTCTCATCCAACTTTTAGATGATATTCTAATCATCTCTCCCCCACATCGCTTCCAGCCAAACACCTAGAGATCACCCAAAAGGTTTTCGCCAATCTAGGTATTCCTCTCACAGAGGCTGGACCCAACACATCTATAGAATTTCTAGGCATCAACTTGGATTCGCAAAAAATTCCAAGTTTCCCTTCCTAAAGAGAAAATTGACTAAACCATTTCTCTTTCCCTTATAATTCAAGAAAACAGACTTGAACAAAACACGTACTGTTATCCATCCTCGGCCACCTAAATTTCACTATGCGAATTATACCACAAGGTCACCCATTTACAACTTACCTGCTCCAGCTCCCTATCACTGTCCACAATTTAGAAGACACAATTTCTCTCACCAAACCCACCCGCAATGAACTCAGCTTATGGATTGCCTTCCTTAAGCAATGGAACGGCTGTTCCTTCTACAGAAATTTGTTCTCACCCCATTAGATATTAGCCTACATACTGATGCTGCCCCAGCAGTTGGGTTCAAAGATTACTCATAGGCCACTAATTCGCCACCACATGGCCCCCTCAATCGATTTCCACTTCAGAAAACCATTGTTCATCAGCTTTCTTCAAACTGTACCCAATGGTCGCTGACGACATACTACAGGGAGACGAATAGTCCACCTCTAGTATTCTCATTTATTGTGACAAAGAAACACCGTCCAATGCATAGAAAAAGGCTTTCCTACTCGCCAACCTTTAATGCTGCTTTTAAGACATCTTATTTGGAAATCATCCAAAAAACAATTTAGCATGTCTGTTGAACACGTGCCAGGTTGCAAAACCAAATCACTGACTCTTTCTCATTTTTCTTTCCAGAACTCTGGTCATTGGCTCCAGAAGTGGACCCCAACCCAACGCCTGTCCCTCCCTTTCCAGAAACGACATTACCTTAAGCCACCCCCTTTATAACTTCCACCAAACCCCATATCACTTATCTTCCAAGTAGAAGCCCTCAGAGCCCTTCAGTCACACATCACAGCATGGAACATATTCAAACTCAACCCCTCACTCCACCCCAGCATAGCAGATCTGATTTTGTTCGATGAGGAAATATAGGGTTTCCTCATCCTGCAAAGTAAGACAGATCAATTCAACAAAGGACATGTCATTTACATCTCCAACATCCCTGCCCTCACTCACCCCCTCCTAGCATACCTACTCTTGAGGTGAGCACAAGAAACAAACCCCCTAGCCCCCCCCCCTTTTTTTACTGACGACGCTAATCGTCCAGTATCACGTCTCTGGTTCCAGGAACACCTCAAAGTCCTCCGCTTCTCACGATTTCCTCCTTAACAATTTCCCAGCCATTCATTCAGAATTGGCACTGCCACCACAGCAGCCATTAACAGGCTTTCCCAGCATCAGATCCAGACCCTCGGTCAATGGTCTTCTGAAGCTTTTCAAATCCTAAATTTGCCTCAGTCTTTTATTTCAAACCCCAGTCGGTCCTATTAAACCTCTCAGCCCAATCTTGGCCACCCCTTTATCCTCTAGCCAAAGCCATCTATCTGTCCATCCCTAGCAAACCCCTCTATAGCTCAGACTCCTGCAGGAGTCAATCTGAGCTTAGGCTCTTGTAGAGCCTCACCTATCACCCTCACCTTTCTGTTCCCCCTGCCAGCATTGAGTGCTTCCGCTGTTCCCTCCCAGCTCTTTACCCCTTGCCTTTGACTCTCGTCTAACCTCCTTGCTCCATCAGCATCACCATAAGCTCAGACTCCCGCAGGGGTCAACACGAGCTTTGGCTCTCGCAAGAGCCTCACATATCAACCTCACCTTTCCGTTGCCCATGCCAGCGTTGAGTACTTCCAGTGTTTCCCTCCAAGCTTTACCCCTTGCCTTTGACTCTCATCTAACCTCCATGCTCCATCTTAGCATTATCCTAAGCTCAGACTCCCGCAGGGGTCAACATGAGCTTTGGCTCTCGCAAGAGCCTCACCTTTCACCCTTACCTTTCTGTTTCCCCTGCCAGTGTTGAGTGCTTCCACTGTTTCCTTTGCAGCTCTTCACCCCTTGCCTTTGACTCTCATCTAACCTCCTTGCTCCATCCAAGCATTACCCTAAGGTCAGATTCCCGGAGGAGTCAACATGAGATTTGGCTCTCGCAAGAGCCTCACCTTTCACCCTCACCTTTCCTTTCCCCTTGCCAGCGTTGAGTGCTTCCACTGTTCCTTCCCATCTCTTAACCCCTTGCCTTAGACTCTCATCTAATCTTCTTGCTCCACCTTAGCATCACCCTAAGCTCAGACTCCCAAAGGAGTCAGCACAAGCTTCTGCTCTTACACCTCTTACCTATCCCCCTCACCTTCCTGTTTCCACTGCTAGCATTGAGTGCTTCCGCTGCATCAGTTTATTTATTCTGTATAGTCATTCACCAGTGTCTAAATTTGTTTATTCTGCATAGTAGCTCATTAGCCCTTCATGTTTATTATATTCTGTATTTTGCATAGTAATCTCATTACCTCCAACAGCCTCTCCCCTTTTCTTCCCAGCTGCCAGCGTTGTGTGCTCCCGCTGCCTTAGTATCTTTCTTATTTCATAGTTTGTATATTCTGTATAGTAATTGTATAGCATATTTGTGTTACTTACAGCTGCCCCCCCCCCCTTTTTTTTCCTGCCAGCGTCAAGTGCTTCCGCTGTTTTAATTTATCCTGCATAGTAGTTTGCTATTATCTTCTATGTCTTATATTGTGTCTTTTGCATATTAATCGTATAGTACTGTATATCTGTGTCCACTTCCAGCTACCTTCCTCTTTCTTTTCCCATTCCAGTGTTGAGTGCTTCCGCTGCACCAGTTTATTTATTTTCCATATAGGTTTCACCAACAGTCTACATTTGTGTTTATTCTGCATAATAATCATGTCACTTCCAGCAGCTCTCCCCTTTCTTTCCCCTTGCCAACGTTGAGTGCTTCTGCTGTTTTCTCCCAGCCCTTTACTCCTTACCTTTTATTTTTTATCCAACCTCCTTTCTCCACCTTAACATCACCCTAAGCTCCGTCTCCCGCAGGAGTTTATACAAACTTTGGCTGTCGCAAGAGCCTCACTTATTGCCTTCACCTTCCTGTTTCCCCCTGCCAGCGTCGAGTGGTTCCCCTGCATCAGTTTTATTCACCAGTACTGGCATTAACCTGTTTATCCTGCATAGTAGTTCATTAGCATTCCATGTTTATTATATTTTGCATAGTAACCATGTTACCTCCAACAGCTCTCCCTTTTTCTTTCCCCTTGCCAGCGTTGTGGGCTCCCGCTGCATTAGTATCTTTTTTTATTGCTTAGTTTGTATATTCTGTATAGTAATAGTATAGCATATGTGTGTTACTTGCAGCCGGTCTCCCTCCCGTTTATTTTTCTGCCAAGGTCGATTGCTTTCGCTGCTTTAGTGCATTTATTAAGCATAGGAGTCCACTAGTATGTTTCATGTCTATATTGTATTGTTCATATATTTTATCTGTGTTACTTCCAGCTGCCTTCCCCTTTCTTTTCCCATGCCAGTGTCAAGCTACCTGCCAGCATTGAGTGTTTCTGCTGCATTCTGTATAGTTGTATATTCCGTACAGCAATTTTATAGCATACTTATGTTTCTTCCAGCTTCTCTCCCCTTTCTTTACACCCAGCAGCGTCGAATATTTCTGCCGCCAAATCTCTTCCCTCTTAATCAGCCAACTTCACACCCTTCTCTATCACCTCTCACAAACTTTTAAGCACTGACTCCCACAGAAGCCCCACTTAAGCTCCAACTCTCCAATTAGTCTCCCCTACCTACACTCCTAGCCACACTCAGACTCCCGCAGGAGCCAAACTTAGCCTCCAATATTTATTTCATAGCCACCAGACCTACCCTGGCCTTCACACACTCCCTAGATAAGCTTATACCCACACCAACTCTTCACGTTATATCCAGCAGCCGGATATAGCGCTTTTTCTTTGCACTTTGGGGAGTTCCTGTTGTAAATTTGCGGCTGCTGTCCCGAGCGCTTATCATTTGCTTCTTGGGGAGTTTGAGATCGACCTGAGCTCAATTTCCCCTCGCCATGTGAAAGGGGGGAGCCCTGGGCCCGAGGATCCCTTGAGCTCAGGGCTCTCTCCCGGGACAGCATGCCAAACAAGCTATGTGATAAATCATGAGCTAAGTGTGAACTCTTGAAGTGAAGTTTAATTTTAAACTAATTTCGAGAGGAGCATGTGCTCATGATTGACCCAGCTGGCCCACATTAGCTAATCATGATCTTCCAATCAAAGCACCCCAAGTCACTATATATATATCCTTATTTCCTCTCTACATCTATCTTCATTTGGAAGAAACCCCCCTCCTCCCCTTCTTCCACCTTTATCCAGAATGGGCGGCACGGTGGCCCAGTGACTAGCACTGTTGCCTCACAGCAAGAATACCAATGGCATCAGGTCCTTGCTGGGTCATCTGGTATTTCTGTGCGGAGTTTGCATATTCTCCCTGTTTCCGCGTGGGTTTCCCCCGGGTTCCCCGGTTTCCTCCCACCGGCCAAATATGCTCTATAATAAGCCTAAATCTTTTTCTAATGTCTTACTCTCAAGAAGTTCACCTTGGCCTCAGCAGCGGGGGAGTTTGAGATCGACCTGAGCTCAATTTCCCCTCGCCATGTGAAAGGGGGGAGCCCTGGGCCCGAGGATCCCTTGAGCTCAGGGCTCTCTCCCGGGACAGCATGCCAAACAAGCTATGTGATAAATCATGAGCTAAGTGTGAACTCTTGAAACTTTGATAGGTAAAACTGTCCGAGACATGGACAAAAGCAAGTGATGCATAAAAGTTTGATTAAAACACATCTTGAATGGTTATAAAGATGCTTATAATCATTAAAATAATTTATAAAAACAATACAAATAATTAGTTAAAAAATCGTGAATGATATAAATGACATGACGAAGTTCCGGAAACTTCCTACTTCTCTGTTTATCTGTCTGACTTTACGGTCAGTTACTTTTGACCGCCCCCTGTCGTTTTAAAGAATATCACAACGGCGAACGCAGCAAGTATAGACCTTTTTCTTGGAACGCCAAATTACCCATTATGCTTTGCGTGTATGCGCAAGGAGAATGCGAAGAACTTCCGGTCAGCAGCTGATGCGTGTAAACAGTCAAATTAGGACAGCTTTGAATCGATAGTTTTAATCTATTTTACCTGCTTTTATCATCTTTGAACTAATACTGTTGTCGATCAGCGCCACCTCCTGGACTGATCATTTTTAAAAAATGTGATTAATACAATGACTGAGGCATTTTCCACTCCTTGACAGACGGCATCTTTTGCCGTTTAAATGAAGCCTCGTCATTGCTAAAGTCAACAGTTTCTCTTTCTTTCAGATATATAACTAGCCCAAACAAATATAGTTCACCAAAATGTTTGACACACACACGTAGCCTACTGTACTGTCCCACTAACACACTGATTTAATAACTGTGACAAAATGAAAATAAAGTGACGTTTTGAAATGACAGAAAAACACAAACCGTGGTAAATACAACACACTAAATGAAACATAAACGGCTCGCGATTAGAATGAACAGCAAATCAACCAGCAGAGCATCAGTAACAGACTTTTATTGGTCATTTTTATACATTGCATGACTTACACACCTGTTAAGTTTCATGCCAGTAATCTGGGTTTGCTCTATGATGCAGTGAAGTATTGCATGCGTGTGTGTGCTAAAGAGCCGCTGAGCTAACAGCTGACAGGCCGGGGAAACACACACACTGTATTTCTGACGGCAGACACGTGAACTAGGAGAACGTTTTTCTCTCGTGCTTGAACCACACTTTACGGTTTATAATGGCTTTAACACACACCTTTCAAAGTTGTGTGTCACAAAAACACTCCGTAATCCACTCAAAAGGCTATTGAAACCCATTTTCGGAGCGCAAATTACCAGTTGTAAACACTGTAAACTGAAGTTCTAACCATTCACCAGAAGACGCTGGTCACTATGTCGGCCTCCATGCAGCAGCCAAGAAAAAGGTCTATAAAAGCCTCGTTCGTTTCGCAACGTGCGCGCGCTGTCAGCGGAGGTGCGCGATGCGGCTCCAGGCGAAAGTATAAATCCAGCTTAAGACTGGCTGCCAAACTGTTCAGTCAGCAACATAAAAGCGTAAAGAATCACAGATGCAGTTTGAAGATCTGTCTCTTTTTGTCTTTATTCTTTTTTGTAAAACAGTGAAACACAAATAAATATATTTTACTCTCATATAAATCTTGTCCAGTGTGTTTTATCACGTAATAATGTTATCCTGATGAATTCAGACATCATGAATGGGAAAAGAAAAAGAAACAGAAACAGGAAATTCGTTACATTTATCCTATCAGTCAACATAAATGGTGGTTACAGGGTATTACCCTTGATGTAAATAGCTTAACTGTTAGCACAACGTTTTAACACGGTTTATTTCAAAATGAAAGTGAAACTGAAAGTAACACTCCTCCTCTACCGACATCAACCAGCAGATGGCGCTCGGACACCACAGAAACTCAGACACATTTATTATGTGCCACACATATTGCCATTTCCCTTGATTCAGCCATACCTCAAATATTCTCCAATGCATCTATTGTCTTATAAGACTACGACACAGGTATTTAAATGGTAATAATATTTCACATATTCGAAGAACAACTGTTTAACAAAAACATACCACTTTGTTTAACATTTGGTTTAATTATTTTTATTGGACATGTGGGTCAAATAGGGTGACGGAGTGGCACAGTAGGTAGTGCTGTCGCCTCACAGCAAGAACCTCAGCTCGGTCAGTTGGCGTTTCTGTGTGGAGTTTGCATGTTCTCCCTGCGTTCACGTGGGTTTCCTCCGGGTGCTCCGGTTTCCCCCACAGTCCAAAGACATGTGGTACAGGTGAATTGGGTAAGCTAAAATTGTCCGTAGTGTATGAGTGTGAATGAGTGTGTGGATGTTTCCCAGATATGGGTTGGGCATGGAAGGGCATCCGCTGCGTAAAATCGTGCTGGATAAGTTAACGGTTCATTCCGCTGTGGCAACCCCGATTAATAAAGGGACCAAGCCGACAAGAAAATTAATAAGAATGAATGTGGGTCAAATATAGGACATTTGAGTAGCATACTGCATTTAAATTGAATCTTTCAATTATTTTTATTATATTTGCATTTTATTTTTGCACTACATTTATTCAGTTTTATTTCAGAGATTAACTTTTTTGATCAACTTGAATGTACTTGCTTTTTTATTTTCAAAGTAAATTTTAATTATTTCACTGGTAAATGTTATAAAACATTTAAGTAAATTCAAATATATATACATATATATATATATACATATATATATATATATATATATATATATATATATATATATATATATTGTAAGAAATCAATCTATGTTAAAAGATCAATTTAGGAATTATTAGCTCAGATCAATGACTCGGATCCTGAAGATTCGAATCATTGATTCGACTCAATTGAGTCAGATTGAATCAGATCAAAGATTCAAACTTGTCCCGCAAATGGAGACAATCACATTTATTAATTCTCGTCTATATTATTTTCGTGGCCAAGCGATAATAACATAACACGGAATAGGGTTAACTTTTAGCAAGGTAACACGGTCTGTAGTTTGAGGCAGAGACTTATAAAGCACAGAAACAATAACACAGGTTTTCAAATGAGAAACGAAGATTTATTGAACTATACTATTCGACACACGAGGCTAACTACGTAGTAATCAAAACAACAAATAACAAACAAACAAACAAATGCACACACACATTCTCACACACACACACACAGGCAGTTCAGAGGATGCAAAATGAATTGAACAAACAGTCCAGCCGATCTGTTTCGTACCAGATCTTTGAGTCACCTGAGAAACCACAAAAGCAGAGAATTGACTTATCTGTAACTGCTTAAAAGCATATGCACCCGATCAGCTAGAAACAACAGTTATTTGCGTTACTTGCGAATTTGTTGAAGTCTTTCTTGATTCGAATTTCCCTCTCCGGGTTGGAGGAAACACGTGGCATAAGCGTGGCTTCTCTGTGACGTCGCTCGCTGGAACTCACTCTGGCGTGAGTTGTTGTCCTGGGTAACGGACTCCGTTGAGGCTGAGAGTCAGTTTAGCGGAAGTTTCAGCGGTTGCGAAACTTAGGATGTGGATGAAAGTTTGGGATGTTGGCCTAACCGCGTGGTGGCGATTAGGGGCGGAGAACAACAGCGGTTGATACCAGCTTGATGTTAAAAGGCTGCGCACATGGTTGACATAGCACGGAGGCTTTATAGGCTGGCTCTGAGCCATCCCTCTTGATCCTGTCGTCCAATGAACGGCAAGATGAAGGGCGGGGCCACGCCCCGTCCCAACGTAGGCAAGTTTACTAATTAACCCACTGCAAGAGACTTAACGTGATAAAATCTCTGGTAAGATTGTAACTATCTGACATCAAACGTTACAATATGGATATAGTTCGTATCACAAAATTCTCATTTACAGCAAAGTATTGCAAATAAAGAGGGGTTCAGTTTGAATACAAACAAAGCATTTCACACACATACAGATCATTTTAGACTGTTATAATGGTAAAAATCACATTATGAACCTGGTTGGTTGAAAATAAACACAGCACATCAATATTTAGAAATGTCATTCAAAATATAAAATTTTGCCTTGGTTATAACATTTATAAGAATCATTTTCCTTAAGTCTCCTTCATTTCTTTTCCTTTGTCTCTGAATTCTGTCCATCTCGTGGTCAAACGCATGGTCGTCCACGTGAGGGTCCTCCAAGGGTCTCGTGATAAGAGAATTTGAAGGGGTCTTTGTCTCGTTGGTTAACGATTAACCAAAATTAGCTGCAGCATCTGTCCGAGTTAGGCTTGCTCTCCCCTTAGCCTACTCTTTAAAGAAGCCCTGGAGCGAGTAGGGCCATTTGCACTTACATTCCAAAGCCTGGTTCGAACTGGTTTTGACCAGCGAGTCTCTACAATATATATATATATATATATATATATATATATATATATATATATATATATATATATATATATATATATATATATATATATATATATAATTAAAATAATTACTCAACTTCATTTATGAAATTACTTCATCAAACTATCTGAATCTACTTTAGTAACATTTACTTAATTCTCAGGTAAAAAAATTTTTTTTTACTCTGATAAAAAAATTAGTTCACCTAAATCATTGGTCATTTTTTCAGTGTTTTTTTTAATATAATTTAAGAATTATGTAAATGTTGCTAAAAATAAGAATTTAAATAATATAATTAAAATACTTATTCGATTTTATTTATACAATTACTTGATTTAATTTTATTTTACTTCATTACTTATTTTTTTAGAAACATTTACTTAACATTTCTTTAACATTTACTTAATTCTTAAAGTATTTTTCAGTAATTTCACAACTTTAAAATGTAATCAAGATTTTTGAGCGCAAAATTTGTTTCACCAAATAAAGTGAGTAGATGATAGTAAGAGATTTTACAGTGTAGAGATAAAGATGAACTGGTGTCATTATTCAGCTCACAGCTCTTCTTTTGATCAACAGTGGTCAACTCTACTACACTGGGAGTCCCAACACAGCAACCAATTCTCACCTGAAGGCGTCCAAATCTGAAGCATGGTCAAGCACATTGCGCGTCAGCATAAGGACACTGAAGGTGCCCCTTGGTGTCACTATACCGACGCAAAAGGAATTCCATTGCTTTCAATGGGTTGCCCTGAGGCGTCATATGGAGACGCTCAAAGCCTCGTATAATTATCAATGTGTCAACAAAATTTTTTAAATCTGGTTTATGCCTTTTATCGCAGTTTTCTTATTTAAAAAATATGTGACTTTTTTGTTTTGCGATCGCAAGGCTCACTGTGGTTTTCCACTCGGTAAGTAAAAAGTAAATAAATAAGACGATTTGTTGATTCAGATTAGGGTTTGTTTAGAACATTTATACCCTTGTCAAAAAATCCTTAAGGATTCCAATAGGATTTCTTTGTAGGATTCCAATTAGAATTTCTATCATATGTTGGAACCATTCCTATAGGATTTCAATAGGATTTTTTCTTATAGGACTGTTTTATAGGACACACATAAAAATCCTTTAGGATAATTTCTAGAGTATTTTAATGTGATCCAATTTATATAAATATTAATTAAGATCTCTCTTAGCCTACTATACACTAGTTTTGTCAGGAAGAAACCACAGATTCAATTTGCAAGTGAAGATTTATTGTAAATTTAAAACCCCAAAAAAATGTCTCAGTCTGAGGATCAAAAATGTAAAAGAAAAAGCACTGAATCAGAAGTGAATTCAGGCTGCAGTAGCCAATACTAGACTGCAGTTCAGTGAAGTGTCCACAAGGTGGCGGACTCGTGTAGTGGAGAGTATCCAGGCTCCGTGGGTGGAGCGGCAGGAAGACAAGCAGATGCCGGGGAGCAGGTGGTGGAGTCCGAGCGCCACAAACAATCTGACACCGATTGGGTTGTCTGAACGGGCAGAAGAGAGGTGAACAGAGCGAAACCGAAACTAATATCTAGGAGCCAAAGTAATCAACAAGACAGGACAGGACAAAACGCGGATCTAGAGCGAGTGAGCTAGAGAAACACACAAGACGGTCTGACAAAGACAAGGGGGCAAGCAGGAATTAAATAGAAAAGAAAATCAAGGAGCTACAGGTAACGATAATCAATGCAAATAAGATAATACCTAGGATAACAAGGAGGCAGGGAAAAGGATATGCTGACAGCGAGCACATGGCGAACTGTCAAAACAAACAACATGTGCTCCGCGATTAGGGATGCACCGATCCGATACTTTGGATCGGTATCGACGGCAATCCAAGCATTTTTTAATGGATCGGGTATCGGTGACAGATGACCGATCCAAATTCGATACTATATTGATGATTGAAAAATTGGCTAAACAATGATCTACTGTAATATCTTATTAGGAGAACACCCAAGTTCATTTTAAATAAATAATATATATATTTTAAGATCACAATTTAGCCGTCAAAACAGCCGCATGAAGTTGAGCGGGAATCATTTTTATTAGCTTACCTCACAGAAGTCAAGCCCCACTCGGGGGCAGCCCTCGGCGGGCTTCTTCATGCAGCTCAAAGGACAGAGCTGTCCCGGGAGACGCTTGCTAATACCCAGAGTTGGACCACAGGCCATATGGCCGTTCAAACTAGGTGCAGACCTGGACGGCCACGTCCAGCCTTGCACCTACTTGTGCTGCAAAAGGGATAATTACTCCCGATGGGTTATTAATCCGGGCTGAACTGGGACACGAGTGTCCCACGCGACACTTTTTCTACACAAAACAGGGATCATTCGTCCCGATTGAAGGCATTTTCAACACACAGATAGAGTAATAATAAAGACACTGCATGTGGAAGACCATATGATATTTTATTGTTTTAGAAAACTAGATTATTTATTCAGGACGATTCAGCGTCTTCTGTTGGTTCGAGCGGGCGTGTCCCCTGGCTTCTGCCCTGCCATGGCAGCGTCCTCCTGCTGGTTCCTTCCTGTGAGAGGGGACACGGTAAGGCCAGTTAACCATCACCACATGCCCTGCTGTTCACAATTATGCTTTGGCTAGCCAAAGAGGAACTGACTTACCAGGGGTGACCCCGGACTCTCTGCCCTCTTGCGCCCCTTCCTTGAGTGGCTGTCTCTGCCCGCCGCCGCCGCCTCCTCCTCCTCCTCCTCCTCCTCCACCAGGGCCCTCTCGAAGAGTCTGCGGTGCTCACGTGCTTGCAGAGGGCCGAGGTGAAGTGCGTAGAACTTGTCGGAGGTTGATGTGTCATGACACATGAACTGCGCCACCTTCCTCCGATCCTCGGAAGAATGTGCGTTCTTTGCCTGCATCAGAGAGAGACAGACAGGACCATTTTTACGGTCAAAGCCGCTGGCAGTCATGTGGCTACAGGGGCATTACATAAATACTCACGTGCGTTGCGATGGCTGTCCGGACGTCCGTGAAGGTGGGTTTGCCGGGTAGGCCCATGCTGGTCCACGCAGATTGGAAATATTTATTTAAGGTCCGGCAGGGAGAGGCTGTGGAAGTGAAAAAAAAATAGGTAGCCTGCCGCCCACCGGGGAGACCGGCCCGCAGCTCCAAGAACCTTCGGAACCAGCTGTATTCTTCCTTACTGAGGGACAACTGAGCGGCACCGAATGCTCTATTTGTTTTATGAGTGGTAATCTAGTCATAGAACAAAGCAGAGAGAAGGTGAGTGAGTGCATACAACTGGTGCCCCCCCCACCACCACCACCCGCAGAGCTACGGGGTCACACACACTCACATTAATGACAAAGGCAGACTCGTCGGGGCTTCTGGCGGCCTCTTCCACCTCCTGTATTGTCAGATTCTGGAAGACGCCGCACCGGTGGCCTGAGATGGAGGTCAGGTAACCTGTCAGAAATCCATAGAAGCGCCACTGATCCCTGGTGTCCGGCTTTGACTCCAGGCTATCTGGGAACAGAGAGTTAGACCGGTCAGAACAAACACGTGAATGATTTAACTTAGCAAGAGCCGTTGGTGCCCCGGAACGGAAAAATTTATTTCCGCTCTGGGCCACCAACGGCGCTTGGTTGAGGCAGACAAGACGGTGTGCCCGCCTCCCCCCGAGGTAGAGTACTCTACCCGGGGGGAGGCGGGCACACTGGCATCGCTGGCTTAACCAAGAGCCGTTGGTGGCCCAGAGCGAAAAGGAAGCGGGGGTGGTGTGGAACACTTACCTAGAAGTGCAGGGATCTTTCTCCCGGCGGTCCGGTGACAGCGTACTAGGCTAGCCTTGGAGACCAGCTTACCCTCCTTCGCTTGCTTCGTTCGGACCTCGTGAACCACCACCCGGCGTCGTATGCCGCGGACGAGCGCTCTAATCTCTCTGCGAATTAGCACGAGAGCCGTGGCGGAGAGGCGGCATGAAGCCGGCGGGGTTTCCGACATGTAATCGATAAACTGGGCCACATTCTTCAGGTAGTGCTGTCGGGTCGGCTCGGCCATGCGCGTCCGGCCTAGCATAGCAGCCCACGCTCGAATGCGCGCTGGCTGGTGGAGGAAAAGGAAGCGCTCGGGGTGCCCACACCCATCCACCATAAAGCCAAGAAAGGCCTTTATCCTCGTTAGCTTGGACGCAACGTTGTTTCTCAGGCGAGCGGTGGGCTCGCTGCCTAGCTGAAAACCCTCGAACTCTTCGAGGAGCAAGTCTGCAGAACGGGAACCAAAGTTAAAAGTCAGTCGTGACCATACACGCCCCCCACCACCAGCCCAACCGAACACTGCCAAAACCATACTCAACTGAGGGCGGGAACGTGGTCTGGGAACGGATACCTGTCCGGGCCATAGGCTTCCTGAGGGCCGGGGGGCGTAGGGCCTCCGGCCGCCCCTCGCCTGGGGGCCGGGTCGGGGGATGACTGTGCAGGAGGCGACCCTCTTCTCGTCGTCGTCGTCGTCGTCCTCCTCCTCCCCACCCTCCGCAACTCCCGATAACGGCGTGTGAATTCGCCCAGGGTTGACCTGACCTTGTCCATCTGCTTGCGGAGGTCTGACAGCTGGGCCTGAATGCGCTCCGTAGCGAGCCTGCAGCGGGGGTCGGCGCACGGACGCTCGGCGTCGGGGACCTCCTGGTCCTCTTCGTCCGAGGACGCAAGCCGAGACACCACGGGAACCGCCGGGCGGGTTGACTGCAACCACCGCAGGTCCTGAGCTACTTTGCGCCGCTTGGCCCTGCCCATGGCCTCCTTTCGGGACGAGGCCGAGAGCTCCGCGTGCTGCTTCAGGTGTCTGTCGAGCCGGGCCGGCGTCCGCCGACAGCCAGGCACCGGACACGGCATCTTTCTCGTGTCCACGCGGCCAGCGGCCAGCGAAAGCAAGAGCCTCTTTTCCTCTGAGTTGGCAACCTTGTGCACCGCCGACAGGTGAGGCGAGAGCCGGCTGTAGACATTGAGGCAGAGCGCGCATTCGGACATGACCGTCCAAGAGCAAGACTGTGGGAGAAAGAGACCCACACGCCGCGTGGAGCGGTTCAAAAGGAGGCGGCGGAGGCGCCCACTTCCGGCGTCACGACGCTGGTAGACCCTACTCTTAAAGGGGCCGACACCACCGCCGCCGCCGGGGGGGGGGGGGGGTGTAAGCCCATGCCTTCAGATCCTTTCAGCCAACCGGGGTTTTCAAATGCCCATTTTAGAGGCTTGTTACGACTTTTGGAGGGAGTTATAACATAAGTCTGTCCCCATCAGACACGCACCGTTTCGGGCAGCTTCAACTGCGCCTAGCCGTGGGAGCTTTTGCACGGCTTTTCACTACCAACAAGGGAACCACAACCATTATGAGGAGGAGGGGCCTGGAGCCAACCTAGACCCGCGGCCCTGCACACCACTGACCCCGGCTTGTTTCACCCCGCCGGAGACTCTAAGCCCCCACCGACCAACCCCCCACCCACCGGGGGCAGGGGAGCGGGGGGCCCCGAGAGGCAGCGAGGATAAACCCGGGGGGGGGGTGGGCGGGCTTGCAGGCGGATGGACGACCGGCACACAGGGGCTGGGTACCCTGGCAGACCCTTAGCCTGAACACCACTGGCCCCGTAGCATGTTTCACCCCGCCGGAGACTAAGCCCCCACCGATCAACCCCCACCGACCCACCCACCGGGGGCAGAGAGCAGGGGAGTGGGGGGCCCCGAGAAGCAGCGAGGATAAACCCGGGGGTGGGCGGGCGGGCGGGCGGACGGACGGACGGACGGACGGACGGACGGACGGACGGACGGACGGACGGACAGGGCAGCAGTAGGCGCGCGCGCGCACACAGGGTTTGGGGATGGGGATGGGGCCTGCGCCAGACCGCAACTTCACACTGCCCCTGGGGCTTGATTCCTCCACGCCAGAAGACTCTTACCGAGCCCAACAAGCATTGCGGGCCGAGAATCAGTGGGGGGGATATAAGCCAGGGGATCTGGCGGGCGGGCGGGCAGACGGGCTTAGCGGCAGGCACGCTCTAGGTCGAAACCAGACGGGTCAACTGAGTCCTTTCTCCCACAGATAGAGGCGGGAAGGGGGTGGGGGTTGTGTGCGGAGGGACACCCCACCCTGGCCTCCCCTGAAAGCACGCCCAAAGCAGGGAAGGAATCATCCACACCCATAGAGGCTGACCCAACCTCGAACACCTTAAGGGCCAAGGGTGGGGGCCGGGTGGGGACCTACCCTTGAGGCGACAACGAGCTCCTATCGGCCAGTAGAAAGGTCCGAGCGTAACATCGCCAGAGACTAAGTCCACAAAATTACGCCTTCACCAAAAGCTCGATGGCAGGTCAGAGACATGGCAGGTGTCGGGCGCGGGACGTCCCGGCACGTATGCCGGAAAAGGTGGTCTCCCGTCGGGCATGGCCTGGCGGGCTTGGGCCTGGGTCTAAGCCAATGCACCGGAGACGGGTCCGTCTAACGTTTCTCCTGCCCACCGGTCAGACCGGCCATCTCCCCACCCGACCTCTGTCGTTTCAGGCGTTCGCTAGAAAGACCTACCATCACCCCAAACCGACTCTTCCACCGCCCCCAACCCCATCGAGCCAGACCCCCCCTGCCCACCGACCCCTCACTATTTCCGGGGACGAACGCAAGGCTCACAAGGCCCTGGAGCCCTGGAATTCCACCGCCCCCCAACCCCATCGAGCCAGACCCCCTCTGCCCACCGACCCTCACTATTTCCGGGGACGAACGCAAGGCTCACAAGGCCCTGGAGCCCTGGAATTCCACCGCCCCCCACCCCCCCGAGCCAGACCCCCTCTGCCCACCGACCCCTCACTATTTCCGGGGACGAACGCAAGGCTCACAAGGCCCTGGAGCCCTGGAATTCCACCGCCCCCCAACCCCATCGAGCCAGACCCCCTCTGCCCACCGACCCCTCACTATTTCCGGGGACGAACGCAAGGCTCACAAGGCCCTGGAGCCCTGGAATTCCACCGCCCCCAACCCCCCCCGAGCCAGACCCCCTCTGCCCACCGACCCCTCACTATTTCCGGGGACGAACGCAAGGCCACAAGGCCCTGGAGCCCTGAATTCCACCCGCCCCCCAACCCCATCGAGCCAGACCCCCCTCTGCCCACCGACCCTCACTATTTCCGGGGACGAACGCCAAGGCTCACAAGGCCCTGGAGCCCTGGAATTCCACCGCCCCCAACCCCCCCGAGCCAGACCCCCTCTGCCCACCGACCCCTCACTATTTCCGGGGACGAACGCAAGGCTCACAAGGCCCTGGAGCCCTGGAATTCCACCGCCCCCAACCCCCCCGAGCCAGACCCCCTCTGCCCACCGACCCCTCACTATTTCCGGGGACGAACGCAAGGCTCACAAGGCCCTGGAGCCCTTGAATTCCACCGCCCCCCAACCCCCCCGAGCCAGACCCCCTCTGCCACCGACCCCTCACTATTTCCGGGGACGAACGCAAGGCTCACGAGGCCCTGGAGCCCTAGACTTCCACCGCCCCCAACCCCCCCGAGCCAGACCCCCTCTGCCCACCGACCCCTCACTATTTCCGGGGACGAACGCAAGGCTTCACAAGGCCCTGGAGCCCTGGAATTCCACCGCCCCCAACCCCATCGAGCCAGACCCCTCTGCCCACCGACCCCTCACTATTTCCGGGGACGAACACAAGGCCCTGGAGCCCTGGAATTCCACCGCCCCCCAACCCCATCGAGCCAGACCCCCTCTGCCCACCGACCCCTCACTATTTCCGGGGACGAACGCAAGGCTCACGAGGCCCTGGAGCCCTAGACTTCCACCGCCCCCAACCCCCCCCGAGCCAGACCCCCTTGCCCACCGACCCCTCACTATTTCCGGGGACGAACGCAAGGCTCACGAGGCCCTGGAGCCTAGACTTCCAACCGCCCCCAACCCCCCCCCGAGCCAGACCCCCTCTGCCCACCGACCCTCCGCTCCTTCCGGGGACGAACGCAAGGCTCACGAGGCCCTGGAGCCCTAGACTTCCACCGCCCCCAACCCCCCGAGCCAGACCCCCTCTGCCCACCGACCCTCACTCCTTCCGGGGACGAACGCAGGCTCACGAGGCCCTGGAGCCCTAGACTTCCACCGCCCCCAACCCCCCCGAGCCAGACCCCCTCTGCCCACCGACCCTCACTCCTTCCGGGGATGAACGCAAGGCTCACGAGGCCCTGGAGCCCTAGACTTCCACCGCCCCCCAACCCCCCCCGAGCCAGACCCCCTCTGCCCACCGACCCTCGCTCCTTCCGGGGACGAACGCAAGGCTCACGAGGCCCTGGAGCCCTAGACTTCACCGCCCCCAACCCCCCCGAGCCAGACCCCCTCTGCCCACCGACCCTCACTATTTCCGGGACGAACGCAAGGCTCACAAGGCCCTGGAGCCCTGGAATTCCACCGCCCCCAACCCCATCGAGCCAGACCCCCTCTGCCCACCGACCCCCTCACTATTTCCGGGACGAACACAAGGCCCTGGAGGCCCTGGATTCCACCCGCCCCCAACCCCCATCGAGCCAGACCCCCTCTGCCCACCGACCCCTCACTATTTCCGGGGACGAACGCAAGGCTCACGAGGCCCTGGGAGCCCTAGACTTCTCCACCGCCCCCAACCCCCCCCGAGCCAGACCCCCCTCTTGCCCACCGACCCCTCACTATTTCCGGGGACGAACGCAAGGCTCACGAGGCCCTGGAGCCCTAGACTTCCACCGCCCCCAACCCCCCCGAGCCAGACCCACCTCTGCCCACCGACCCCTCACTATTTCCGGGGACGAACGCAAGGCTCACGAGGCCCTGGAGCCCTAGACTTCCACCGCCCCAACCCCCCCCGAGCCAGACCCCTCTGCCCACCGACCCCTCACTATTTCCGGGGACGAACGCAAGGCTCACGAGGCCCTGGAGCCCTAGACTTCCACCGCCCCCACCCCCCCCGAGCCAGACCCCCTCTGCCCACCGACCCTCGCTCCTTCCGGGGACGAACGCAAGGCTCACGAGGCCCTGGAGCCCTAGACTTCCACCGCCCCAACCCCCCGAGCCAGACCCCCTCTGCCCACCGACCCTCACTCCTTCCGGGGACGAACGCAAGGCTCACGAGGCCCTGGAGCCCTAGACTTCCACCGCCCCCAACCCCCCCGAGCCAGAACCCCCTCTGGCCCACCGACCCCTCACTCCTTCCGGGGATGAACGCAAGGCTCACGAGGCCCTGGAGCCCTAGACTTCCACCGCCCCCAACCCCCCCGAGCCAGACCCCCTCTGCCCACCGACCCTCACCTCCTTCCGGGGATGAACGCAAGGCTCACGAGGCCCTGGAGCCCTAGACTTCCACCGCCCCCAACCCCCCCGAGCCAGACCCCCTCTGCCCACCGACCCTCGCTCCTTCCGGGGACTGAACGCAAGGCTCACGAGGCCCTGGAGCCCTAGACTTCCACCGCCCCCACCCCCCCCGAGCCAGACCCCCTCTGCCCACCGACCCCTCACTATTCCGGGGACGAACGCAAGGCTCACGAGGCCCTGGAGCCCTAGACTTCCACCGCCCCCAACCCCCATCGAGCCAGACCCCCTCTGCCCACCGACCCCTCACTATTTCCGGGACGAACGCAAGGCTCACGAGGCCCTGGAGCCCCTAGACTTCCACCCGCCCCCCAACCCCCCCGAGCCAGACCCCCTCTGCCCCACCGACCCTCACTCCTTCCGGGGATGAACGCAAGGCTCACGAGGCCCTGGAGCCCTAGACTTCCACCGCCCCCAACCCCCCGAGCCAGACCCCCCTCTGCCCACCGACCCTCACTCCTTCCGGGGACGAACGCAAGGCTCACGAGGCCCTGGAGCCCTAGACTTCCACCGCCCCAACCCCCCGAGCCAGACCCCCTCTGCCCACCGACCCTCGCTCCTTCCGGGGTACGAACGCAAGGCTCACGAGGCCCTGGAGCCCTAGACTTCCACCGCCCCCCACCCCCCCCGAGCCAGCCCCCCTCTGCCCACCGACCCTCACTATTTCCGGGGACGAACGCAAGGCTCACGAGGCCCTGGAGCCCTAGACTTCCACCGACCCCAACCCCACGAGCCAGACCCCCTCTGCCCACCGACCCCTCACTATTTCCGGGACGAACGCAAGGCTCACGAGGCCCTGGAGCCCTAGACTTCCACCTCCCCAACCCCCCCCCCGAGCCAGACCCCCTCTGCCCACCGACCCTCACTCCTTCCGGGGATGAACGCAAGGCTCACGAGGCCCTGGAGCCCTAGACTTCCACCGCCCCCAACCCCCCCCGAGCCAGACCCCCCTCTGCCCACCGACCCTCACGCCTTCCGGGGACGAACGCAAGGCTCACGAGGCCCTGGAGCCCTAGACTTCCACCGCCCCCAACCCCCCCGAGCCAGACCCCCTCTGCCCACCGACCCTCGCTCCTTCCGGGGACGAACGCAAGGCTCACGAGGCCCTGGAGCCCTAGACTTCCACCGCCCCCAACCCCCCCGAGCCAGACCCCCTCTGCCCACCGACCCTCACTCCTTCCGGGGCAAGCTCCGGCTCTGGCGGAGCCCTGGATTGACACCTGATCTCCAGCAGTGCCCGGGCACCCCACACTTAAGCCCGGCAACTTGGACTTAGCCAATAGCACGCGCTAGACAGATGTACCGTTGGTGACCCATCTGGCTCTAGTGTGCCACCATCCCCTAACTTGAACTTGCCGACTGCACACTCCGGAAGGATTCGAGTTCAAAGATGGCTTGGGGGCACCAGCCTCTCACAGTTCCAGCGTCTGGCACCATGCTTTTTTCCGAGATGGCTGGGGTGCACCAACAGCACGTACTTCCACAACAAGTTGTTATGAAATTTCCATAATTCTCCTGCTCTTGTTACTGGGGGTTGGGGTTGGGGTTGGGGTTGGGGGTTGGGGTTGGATGCGATTGCTGGGGGCAGCAGACTTTATCGGAAACCCCCTGGAGGTTTGGGGGCTTTTGGTGCCAAAGGCTCGCGGGCAAACGACGCTTCTTACCCGGGCAGCAGACCTGATCGGGAGACCCCTCTGGGCTTGGGTCTTTTCCGAGCCAAACGCAGCCAATGGCTCGCGGGTAACGAGGGCTCTAACCCGGGCTGCAGACCTGATCGGAGACCCCCTGGAGGTTTGGGGGCTTTTGGTGCCAAAGGCTCGCGGGCAAACGAGGCTTCTTACCAGGGCAGCAGACCTGATCGGATACCCCCTGGAGGTTTGGGGGCTTTTGGTGCCAAAGGCTCGCGGGCAAACGAGGCTTCTTACCCGGGCAGCAGACCTGATCGGAGACCCCCTGGAGGTTTGGGGGCTTTTGGTGCCAAAGGCTCGCGGGTAACGAGGGCTCTAACCCGGGCAGCAGACCTGATCGGAGACCCCCTGGAGGTTTGGGGGCTTTTGGTGCCAAAGGCTCGCGGGCAAACGAGGCTTCTTACCCGGGCAGCAGACCTGATCGGAGACCCCCTGGAGGTTTGGGGGCTTTTGGTGCCAAAGGCTCGCGGGTAACGAGGGCTCTAACCCGGGCAGCAGACCTGATCGGAGACCCCCTGGAGGTTTGGGGGCTTTTGGTGCCAAAGGCTCGCGGGCAAACGAGGCTTCTTACCCGGGCAGCAGACCTGATCGGAGACCCCCTGGAGGTTTGGGGGCTTTTGGTGCCAAAGGCTCGCGGGCAAACGAGGCTTCTTACCCGGGCAGCAGACCTGATCGGAGACCCCTCTGGGCTTGGGTCTTTTCCGAGCCAAACGCAGCCAATGGCTCGCGGGTAACGAGGGCTCTAACCCGGGCAGCAGACCTGATCGGAGACCCCCTGGAGGTTTGGGGGCTTTTGGTGCCAAAGGCTCGCGGGCAAACGAGGCTTCTTACCCGGGCAGCAGACCTGATCGGAGACCCCTCTGGGCTTGGGTCTTTTCCGAGCCAAACGCAGCCAATGGCTCGCGGGTAACGAGGGCTCTAACCCGGGCAGCAGACCTGATCGGAGACCCCCTGGAGGTTTGGGGGCTTTTGGTGCCAAAGGCTCGCGGGCAAACGAGGCTTCTTACCCGGGCAGCAGACCTGATCGGAGACCCCCTGGAGGTTTGGGGGCTTTTGGTGCCAAGGCTCGCGGGTAACGAGGGCTCTAACCCGGGCAGCAGACCTGATCGGAGACCCCCTGGAGGTTTGGGGGCTTTTGGTGCCAAAGGCTCGCGGGCAAACGAGGCTTCTTACCCGGGCAGCAGACCTGATCGGAGACCCCCTGGAGGTTTGGGGGCTTTTGGTGCCAAAGGCTCGCGGGCAAACGAGGCTTCTTACCCGGGCAGCAGACCTGATCGGAGACCCCCTGGAGGTTTGGGGGCTTTTGGTGCCAAAGGCTCGCGGGTAACGAGGGCTCTAACCCGGGCAGCAGACCTGATCGGAGACCCCCTGGAGGTTTGGGGGCTTTTGGTGCCAAAGGCTCGCGGGGAACGAGGGCTCTAACCCGGGCAGCAGACCTGATCGGAGACCCCCTGGAGGTTTGGGGGCTTTTGGTGCCAAAGGCTCGCGGGCAAACGAGGCTTCTTACCCGGGCAGCAGACCTGATCGGAGACCCCCCGGAGGTTTGGGGGCTTTTGGTGCCAAAGGCTCGCGGGCAAACGAGGCTTCTTACCCGGGCAGCAGACCTGATCGGAGACCCCTCTGGGCTTGGGTCTTTTCCGAGCCAAACGCAGCCAATGGCTCGCGGGTAACGAGGGCTCTAACCCGGGCAGCAGACCTGATCGGAGACCCCCTGGAGGTTTGGGGGCTTTTGGTGCCAAAGGCTCGCGGGCAAACGAGGCTTCTTACCCGGGCAGCAGACCTGATCGGAGACCCCCTGGAGGTTTGGGGGCTTTTGGTGCCAAAGGCTCGCGGGTAACGAGGGCTCTAACCCGGGCAGCAGACCTGATCGGAGACCCCCTGGAGGTTTGGGGGCTTTTGGTGCCAAAGGCTCGCGGGCAAACGAGGCTTCTTACCCGGGCAGCAGACCTGATCGGAGACCCCCTGGAGGTTTGGGGGGCTTTTGGTGCCAAAGGCTCGCGGGCAAACGAGGCTTCTTACCCGGGCAGCAGACCTGATCGGAGACCCCTCTGGGCTTGGGTCTTTTCCGAGCCAAACGCAGCCAATGGCTCGCGGGTAACGAGGGCTCTAACCCGGGCAGCAGACCTGATCGGAGACCCCCTGGAGGTTTGGGGGCTTTTGGTGCCAAAGGCTCGCGGGCAAACGAGGCTTCTTACCCGGGCAGCAGACCTGATCGGAGACCCCTCTGGGCTTGGGTCTTTTCCGAGCCAAACGCAGCCAATGGCTCGCGGGTAACGAGGGCTCTAACCCGGGCAGCAGACCTGATCGGAGACCCCCTGGAGGTTTGGGGGCTTTTGGTGCCAAAGGCTCGCGGGCAAACGAGGCTTCTTACCCGGGCAGCAGACCTGATCGGAGACCCCCTGGAGGTTTGGGGGCTTTTGGTGCCAAAGGCTCGCGGGTAACGAGGGCTCTAACCCGGGCAGCAGACCTGATCGGAGACCCCCTGGAGGTTTGGGGGCTTTTGGTGCCAAAGGCTCGCGGGCAAACGAGGCTTCTTACCCGGGCAGCAGACCTGATCGGAGACCCCCTGGAGGTTTGGGGGCTTTTGGTGCCAAAGGCTCGCGGGCAAACGAGGCTTCTTACCCGGGCAGCAGACCTGATCGGAGACCCCCTGGAGGTTTGGGGGCTTTTGGTGCCAAAGGCTCGCGGGTAACGAGGGCTCTAACCCGGGCAGCAGACCTGATCGGAGACCCCCTGGAGGTTTGGGGGCTTTTGGTGCCAAAGGCTCGCGGGTAACGAGGGCTCTAACCCGGGCAGCAGACCTGATCGGGGACCCCCTGGAGGTTTGGGGGCTTTTGGTGCCAAAGGCTCGCGGGCAAACGAGGCTTCTTACCCGGGCAGCAGACCTGATCGGAGACCCCCTGGAGGTTTGGGGGCTTTTGGTGCCAAAGGCTCGCGGGCAAACGAGGCTTCTTACCCGGGCAGCAGACCTGATCGGAGACCCCTCTGGGCTTGGGTCTTTTCCGAGCCAAACGCAGCCAATGGCTCGCGGGTAACGAGGGCTCTAACCCGGGCAGCAGACCTGATCGGAGACCCCCTGGAGGTTTGGGGGCTTTTGGTGCCAAAGGCTCGCGGGCAAACGAGGCTTCTTACCCGGGCAGCAGACCTGATCGGAGACCCCCTGGAGGTTTGGGGGCTTTTGGTGCCAAAGGCTCGCGGGTAACGAGGGCTCTAACCCGGGCAGCAGACCTGATCGGAGACCCCCTGGAGGTTTGGGGGCTTTTGGTGCCAAAGGCTCGCGGGCAAACGAGGCTTCTTACCCGGGCAGCAGACCTGATCGGAGACCCCTCTGGGCTTGGGTCTTTTCCGAGCCAAACGCAGCCAATGGCTCGCGGGTAACGAGGGCTCTAACCCGGGCAGCAGACCTGATCGGAGACCCCCTGGAGGTTTGGGGGCGTTTGGTGCCAAAGGCTCGCGGGCAAACGAGGCTTCTTACCCGGGCAGCAGACCTGATCGGAGACCCCCTGGAGGTTTGGGGGCTTTTGGTGCCAAAGGCTCGCGGGTAACGAGGGCTCTAACCCGGGCAGCAGACCTGATCGGAGACCCCCTGGAGGTTTGGGGGCTTTTGGTGCCAAAGGCTCGCGGGTAACGAGGGCTCTAACCCGGGCAGCAGACCTGATCGGAGACCCCCTGGAGGTTTGGGGGCTTTTGGTGCCAAAGGCTCGCGGGCAAACGAGGCTTCTTACCCGGGCAGCAGACCTGATCGGAGACCCCCCTGATTCGTTAAACCGCCAAAACCTAAGTCCACTGTTTCTCACCTTCACCGAAACCTAGATGGCAGGTCAGAGACATGGCAGGTGTCGGGCGCGGGACGTCCCGGCAAGTATGCCGGAAAAGGTGGTCTCCCGTCGGGCATGGCCTGGCGGGCTTGGGCCTGGGTCTAAGCCAATGCACCGGAGACGGGTCGTCTAACGTTTCTCCTGCCCACCGGTCAGACTGGCCATCTCCCCACCCGACCTCTGTCGTTTCAGGCGTTCGCTAGAAAGACCTACCATCACCCCAAACCGACTTGGGCATTTGAGACCCCCCCAAAGCCAGACCCCTACCATCCCCCAAGTGAGAGTTGGTGCAGATAGCAAAGAAAGACTGACCACCCCCTAAACGGACTTAGTCATTTGAGAGACCCCCAAAGCCAGACCACCCATCCCCCAAGTGAGAGTTGGTGCAGATAGCAAAAATGACCCACCACTCCCAATCCATTTTTACTTCCTCAGTACATTAAACATGTCCGTGATTTGGAAACACCAGCAAGTAGTATTGCAAATTGCAGTATTTGCAATTCCAAAGTATCAAGAGGTGGAAGTAGTAGTTCATCTTGTAAGAAATCAATCTACGTTAAAAGATCGATTTAGGAATTATTAGCTCAGATCAATGACTCGGATCCTGAAGATTCGAATCATTGATTCGACTCAATTGAGTCAGATTGAATCAGATCAAGGATTCAAACTTGTCCCGCAAATAGAGACATCACATTTTTACTAATCTCGTCTATATTATTTTCGTGGCCAAGGTTAACTTTTTAGCAAGGTAACACGATCTATAGCTTGAGGCAGTGACTTAGAAGCACATAAACGAGAACACAGTTCTTACAAAGTAGAACAAACATTTATTGCGCTACGCTACGATACATGAGGCTAACTACGTAATAATCAAAACAACAAACAAACAAACAAATGCACACACACGTTCACACACAAACACACACACACACACAGGCAGTTCTGAGGATGCAAAATGAATTGAACAAGCAGTCCAGACCATCTAGTATTTCGTACTAGATCTTAGAATCACCTGAGAAACCAGCAGAGAATGGACTTATCTTTAACTGCTTAAAAGCATATGCACCCGATTAGATAGAGACAACGATTGTTGCGTTACTTGCGAGTTTGTTGAAGTCTTTCGCTTGGATTTTCCCTCGCCGGATGGCTTGAGGAACACGTGGCGCTGCTGATAGGTTGGTTTCTCTGTGACGTCTCCGGGCTTCACTCCGTCGACGGGAGTGGCTCTGTTGTCCTGGGTGACGGGGAAGCGGACTCTGTTGAGAGTCAGTTTAGCGGAAGTTTCAGCGGTCCGAAACTTAAGATGCTTGGATTTGTGGTGACCCAACCGCGTGGTGGCGATTGGGGGCGGAGAAGCACCAGCGGGTCGACACCAGCTTGATGCTGAAAGGCTGCGCAGGTTTTCACGCTGCAGGGAGTTTTATACGGCTTGATCTGACTCGTCCCTCCTGACGCTGTCGTCCAATGAACGGCAAGATGAAGGGCGGGGCCACGCCCCGTACCAGTGTAACCAGGTTTAATAATTAACCGTCTGCAAGAGATTTCACGTGCTAAAATCTCTGGTAAAATTGTAACTATCTGACATCAAATGTTACAAGACGAATATGGTTCGTATCACAAAATTCTCATTTACAGCAATGTATTGCAAATAAAAAATCATTTTGTTCAACACTAAACACGAAGCATTTCACACACATACAGATCATTTTAGCCCGTTTTAGGGGTAAAAACCACACATTATGAACCTGGTTGGTTGAAATAAACACAGCACATCAGTACCTATAAATGTCATTCAAAATATCAAATTTTGCCTTGGTTATAACATTTATAAGAATGGTTTTCCTTAAGTCTCTGAATTCTTTTCTTTTAAAATCTCTTTTGTCTCTGTGAAACTCTGTCCATCTGTCGAACGCAAGGCAATCACATGATCAGTCATTCAAAAGTCTCGTGATGGAGGTTCTGAATGCTCTACTGTCTAGTTGGTTACCGATTAACCAAAATTAGCTGCAGGGTCCGACAACTGCGGCCAGAGTGTTGGGGGAAGACAATCTGATACCTGTTATCCAGATCTGGGAGCTCCAATCTCAAAGCCTGATTCGAACCGGTTTTAACCAGCGAGTCTCTACAATCTTATAATACGACAAATTTAATTAAGCATCTTCAGAAGCATCACCCAACAGAACACAAGGAGTTCGCGCAAACCAAAAAAAAAAAGGATGCGTTAAAGCAGACGACGTTGACAAATGTGTTTCAGAGGCAAGAAAAGCTTTCAAACAAGAGCATCAAAGCTATAAAAATAACAGAAAGGTACTGGAATTTATTGTTCTTGATGACCAGCCTATCACTGTTTTGGAAAACACTGGTTTCTGTCGCCTCATAGAACATCTGGAACCACGATATAGTTTACCTTCGAGAAAATACATTTCGGAGACCGCTTTGCCCGAGCTGTATGGCCGAGTTTCCTCACACGTTGCAGACAAATTGAAGGATGTGCAGTTTTTCAGCTTCACTACAGATATTTGGAGCTCCGACGTGTGCCCCATGTCCCTTTTGAGTTTGACGGCACATTGGTTGAATGTTAGTTATGATTTGCAAAGCGCTGTTCTACACGTTAAAGAATTGCGAGGGTCACACACCAGCGCGGTGATTTCAGCTTCAATCAAAGAGATGCTGGATGGATGGAAAATCCCTATATCCTCAGTGCATGTGATTTTGAGAGACAATGCTAATAACATGAAGAAAGCAATGGATGATTTGGGAGTCTCTAGTTTGGGCTGCGTTGCGCATTCACTACAGCTCGTTGTTCTGTCCCAGCGAAGTGTGAGCGATGCAATTGCGAGTGCCAGAAAGATTGTGGGGCACTTTAAACATTCCCCATTGGCATACTCCTGGTTGGAGGACATTCAACGCAAATTTCAAATGCCACTGAAACGTCTTCAGCAGGACGTGAAGACTAGATGGAACAGTACGTATTATATGATTCAGAGCATCCTTGAACAGAAGCGAACCTTGTGCTTTCAACACCTGAGTTTGAAAAAACAATGATCGTACTGTCCCCATTTGAAGAGGTTACTTGAACCATAAGCTCATCCAGTTCAACCACAGCAGATGTTATTCCTACAGTTTCGGTTCTAAAATGTTTGCTGTCTCAGGAGAGGGATACTGATGCAGGGATTAAAACAATGAAAAGTACACTGCTACAGGCAGTCAACACACGATTTGCTAACAACGAAGATGAACCACTTTACTCCATCGCCATTTAACTTGACCCACGATACAAAGACAGGTAGGCTAAAAATCTACACACACAGGCTAACTATTTTAAGAAGTCATAAAATTATGACAATGGCTATCTTGTTTTATTGCATAGAATATTACCATAGGCTATAAGTTTTGCCGTTTTTGCTGCATGAGCTTTTTATGCTAAAAAATAACGGTTAAGATTTTTTTTAACATTCTGCAATATAGCCTATTCATTATAAAATATTATGAAACCACCTGAAGTGTCATTCGTTTGTGACAAAAACGAATAGTTTTTTATATAGCCTATAATTATTTTCCATTTTATTTATTTATTCATATATAGTTAATTGGACAATGAAATTATATTTAGGCCTCTATAATGATGAGGTTCACTACCGGTCAAAAGGATTTTTAAATGTTTTAAAATAAGCTTATCCTGCTCACCAAAGCATTTATTCATAAAAAATATAGTATAAATTGTAAAATTGTGAAATGTTATTGCACTATAGAAAATGACTGTTCAAAAGTAGTTTATAATTTAATTTAATCATTTATTGCAGTGATTTTAAAGATGAATTTTCAGCTTCATTACTTCAGTCGTCAGATTTAAATGATCCTTCAGAAATCACTCTTATATTAATTATTATTAATAATAATAATAATAATAATAATATTATTATTAATGGTATAGTAATAAAAGCAATAATGACTGGAGTAATAATTTAATTTGAAACTACATACAATAAGAAAGCTGTTTTTAAAAATTGTAATAAATATTTAACAATTTTTAAAAAGTTATCAGGGCTTAATTTGTGCCGGAGCACGCGGTCCGGATCTGACACCTTTGAAATCTGATCCGGCACCTCATTTTACCGATCCCCCTCCTCAACCGCCCTTCTCCCACGTCAGCTGTTCACTTTCGCTTTCTTCTGCAACTCCCCAACCCTCTTCACTGTCGTCCTCGACACCCCGCCCCGCTCATTTTCCTCTGCGACACCTCTCCATCTTCGGGGTAACATGCCGGATCCGTTACCCCGATCTGGTCAGAGACCTCGCAATTTACAAATTAAGCACATAAGTTAATAAATGCTGATGGTCGATGAACAGAATCATTAAAAAAAAAATAATAATAAAAAAATACATGAAAAAAAAATAACTGAGCCCAAACTTTTGACTGGTAGTGTGTATACAGTAGAAAAGTTACAGTATATACTGTATCTTCATTTTGACATAAAAGAAAAAAACAAATATTTAGCTAAACTTCAGTGGCTATTAATTACACCCAATGCAACATAATATAGTTTTGCGGTTCAAGGTCACAATTAGGGATGAAGATAAATAATGTTTGATATGAATGTTGATTTAAATTATCATGATTATATAAAACAGACTATTTATTTAGCATGTTTTGTCTCAGATGCTTTTTAAATGGAGACTCTGCATGCAAAAAATGCCCTGTTTCAAGAGGTAGAGAAAACGGAAGAATCACTGAGGAGGACAACTACTGCCTTAGCCTCTGCAGCAGACCCAGCAGAGAAGATTCCTGTAGAGCCAAGTGAGGGAAGTGGATCAAGTGGACACACTAGCAAGAGCATGTTCACAAGGATGTTCGATGAAGTTCTTAAACAAGAAGAACCTAGAGAAGAAATTGTTACAAATGCTCTTGTTCAAATACAAACGTATATGACAGAGCAAATAATCCCTCGTTCTGAAAACCCACTCCATTACTGGGCAGTGAACAAGCTTTGTTTCCCTGCCCTTGCTAATGTTGCATTAGCCTTTCTCTCTGCTCCCTGTACCAGTGTTGAGAATGAAAGTCTGTTTAGTACTGCCTCCAACATTCTAGATGGAAGAAGAAACTGACTAACAGCAGAGAGGGCAGAGATGCTAATATTCCTTAAAAAAAAAAAACCTGCCAATGATGATAAAGTGATCCTTGTATGTTAAGGGTTAGGTGTGTGTGTGTGTTTTTATTTATATATAAATAAACACACACACACATGTATACACCTGTACGTACACATAGTATACACGAGCAACCTGGACATGATTATTATGTTAAAGCATAAGTGTGTATTTTAGTTAGTGTATTTTAAAGTATTTTTACCATTTGCGAAAAAAGTATTTTGAAGTGTCAGGCAAAAAACTGTTTTGTTTTACAAACTGTTTGATATAATTTGGATTTAAAATTCAGTTGATTTAGAATGTTGCATCTTCCTGAGAAAAAAAATTATTTAAAGAGGTTAAGATGTCTTGTTTGCGTTTGTGTAATGTGCAGTCAGATTGCAATTTTTTTTAACCTGAAACCAATAAATCTTTATGACCAAGTCAGTTGTGTATGTTTTTTTTTTTTTTTTAAGGTAAATTATTAATAGTGTTATCGGTTCGAATTAGACAGATACTGGCAAGCTCTGATATCGGAATCGGATCGGAAGTGAAAAAATGGTATCGGTGCATCCCTATCCGCGATGAAACATGAAGACGACACGCAAGAACAACAAAAGCACAAACAGGTAGGTCTAGACACAATCTTAACAAGTTTTGAATGTATTATGCAGTTTGCTAAAGCTCACCTTCATGTACTTGAGTGTACAGTATTAGTGCGCAAATTTCCAAACAAACATGCCTAGACCAAAAATATATACAATGCCGCCAGACCAAACTGTGGGCTGGCCCACACAAAACAGAAGTCCATTGTGGGCCCATAGCAAGTCCACACAAAGTGGACTGTATATGGCCACACTGGGCAAAGTATAGGTATACCGGGGCACAGTATCTGGGTCAGAAGTATGCCCTATGAGCATGCTTTGTGTGTATTTAGTAATTAACAAAATAGTTAGGTCCCACTAATACTAAGTTGAGTCCAGGCAAAAAATGTGCCTATAATGTCCCAGTAAAGCACTCATACAAAGAAGTGTGGTTATGAACATGCAGGGCCATTGAGGCTTTAACACAAAACAAAACTTGTTCACTTCTACTATGTAGCAAAATAGCACAATATTACTTCAATTGCATAATGGGCTATATGCACGGCGACGCGTGACGCATTTCCGGTAAAATGTAAGGCCGCGGGACAACTTCCGCCCATCGTACATTACTGTGCTACAACAGGAGCGCTACTGACCAAAACAACCAACGTTTTGGAGAGTTGTCTTAATGTTTTATGCCATTATAGCCCACTTATATATGTATATGTCAGCTACATAAATATGACATTTAAACGTTTGAAAGTGTCATTTTAAAGACGTGAGAACAGTACTTTTAGCTACCACTGCTGTGTTCAGCAATGTACAGTGTCAGAAATTGAACTCTTACCTCAGTTTCCAAACGACAAAGTCGTGCAGAAGAGATGGGTTGTTAATACTCGACGTGAGAATTTTACAGTAACAGAAAAAACTAGCAACCTGATCGCGGCTCGAGTGCCAAACGAATGCAGACATTTAAAGAAAGGAGGTTTTATGGCAAATAATAGTTTATTTTCATTGCCTTTAAAGTAAAAATACTGAACATTAATATACATAAACATTTCTTAAGCTACTTTCTAATTGCAATTTTTTTTATTCAAAATAAAGACCTTTATTTTATTCACTGTACATATAAAATATTATTTACTGTATATAATTAGAAATTAAATTGTCAAAAAATGTAACATTTTGAAAAAATGTTTTATTCAGATGAACAGAAACAATAACATTGAATCAGTTGTTTTCTCAGCACGGTGCCTCTTCTGTTACTTGTGCATAGAGAGGTATTTGGGCAGATATGCATTTATAAATAAATAAATAAATCACCCGCTGTTTCATGGAATTTAACACGTAATCGATCCATTCCAAACCATTGTTCATGTTTTATGCAACTTCTGTTCCGTTTGGGTGCAGGAGGGACAACAGACATTACACATTTCAGAGTAATGGGCTGTCTGGAATAGCAAAGCAACCAAATGTTTGCATATCCCACTCTCAGCCACACAAGAGCAGGAGCTAATAACTAGCAGATGATGGCATGGATTTTCTGATGGATGTCCGCTCCAGGATGAAGTAACACGTATAATTGTCTAGCTCTGAATCTCGTAGTGTTACCTAGAAAACAGAAACAAGAATATTAATGGGTTTAAAGAGTCATTAAAGGCAGTTCACCCAAAACTAAACATTATATTTACTCATCCTTCACTTGTTCCAAACCTGTTTGAGTTTCTTTCTGCTGTTTAACACAAAAGAAGATATTTTGAAGAATGCTGGAAACTTGCAACTACTGAAATTCATAGTAGTTTTTTTTCTTACTATGGAAGTCGATGGTATCAGGTTTTCAGCTTTCTTCAAAATATCTTCTTTTGTGTTTAACAGGAGACGAACACCTATAAAGGTTTGAAATCACTTGAGGGAAAGTAAATATTAATATTGGATGAACTATCCCTTTAACCGTATCAGCAACACATTTAGAACCTTATCAATCTATATTTGGAACAGGTAAAGACATGAACAGTTTGGTATAGAACAAAAGCAGTTTGAAAGGGCCAGCTAAGTGAAATGCCTTCTGCATCTGCACCAATATCATCGGGTTAAACTACATGTTAAATAATTACTTTAATTTAAAAGTAACTCCCATTAGTCACGCTTTAAAATAAGGTGTCATTAGTTAATGTTTGTTAATGTATTTGCTCACATGAACTAATAATAAACAATACTTGTACAGCACTTAATCATAGTTAAACTAATTTACTAATGAATTAAAAACCAAAGTCATGCTTGTTAACTTTAGCTAATACATTGTGAGTTAACAAGCACAATTAATAAACATTTGTTCATTAACATAAAAAACGAATACATATTGCAATAGACATATTGTTGATGTTAAATTACCTAATAACACCTGTTTTGAGTCACCCTCCCATTTAATTACAGTGTCATAAACTAAATAGAAAGCATGTCATCTACACTGTTACACTGCGTCTGTACTGCCCACTGTTTCAGCAGAATTCTCAGCAATAACACAGTGCTATTTGTCTGTCGTGGATGGAACTGCATTGTATAGTTTTTTTCCTATTGTATTTTGCTCAATAATCATGCTTACAGGCTAAGATAACATCTGTGTTTCTGTGATTATCCGAACTGAACAGTGGTGGTCACTTTAGAACAGAACTTCACATTTATGCTACTCTCAGCTGGTGAGGAGACTCCGATTTCTTCATAGATCGGTAGTAATGAGCACTCACTGAGATCTCATTCCTGCCCTGTTTTACCTGTTACTTTGAGACAGAATTACGTACACAAGATATTTTTTTACTAGCGTGATAAACCTGCAGATGGACGGATCCTAAGAATAGTATTACGTTAGCTTACAGGCTAGCTGAACTTACCTTCATATTTGCACAGGTACGAAGACGCATACAACTTGTAACCTTCCTCAAGCTTGCTCAGCGGTGTTGTAGTGCATATCCGGACAATCATTTGCACATTGTTGATCGTAATTCCCGCAAACAGCGAGTAAATGTTGACGACTCTGCCACAATACTGCTTACCTCCGCTTAAAATCACCCGGACCGGAAGTTGTACAGCAGCCTTACAGAAATGCGGAAGTAATGCGTGCATATAGCCCATTTTGCACAGCGTGAATTCCCGGTCCTGCAGCTGTGGGAATTCGTCTCTAATTTTTCTGATAAATTCCTCCTCAGCCATTGTCCATGCCACAACTAACACTTTCTGTGTTACCCCAGCTGCATATGATGGAAAAAAATGTTTAGCAGAAAATGATAAATAGTTGTTTTGTATGTCCTGCACACTAACTGAATCTGGTCTAGTTAAACTAACTTCATCCTATTTTCATTTATTTGTAAAAGGGCTGTGTGCTCCTCGGATTCATTATAAACAAGGTTATGTGACAAAATCAATGTCTAGTAAGTAAATGTAAAATGTATGAAAATATATGTATAAGTCCATAATATGTGGAGACCAGTCTGAGGAAAGCATGATTATCCAGAGATTCTGCCTAGAAACCCCCACAACACCTAACAGCCTAACACAATGGATAATACCTACTTCATTAAACAATCACATAATCATAAAAACAGTACATCTCTGATTTAAAGTTATAACAATACTGTTTGATAAAAACGGTTCAAAATGTTATATCAAAACTGCACTTACGCCTTGGTATATATATGGAGTCCTCCCCATTGGGAATGAATCCAATCCTTATTCTGGCAACACGAACTCTCTGAGACCGCTGTCTTGGTAAGGTTTCCTGTCCTCTTTGGAACATCCTCAGTCTTACTCAGCAAAAAATACAAAACAGAATACATACATTTTACATGCCTGTGATCATAAAAATCTGATTGGTAAAATAATTACAGTGGTGTACATGGCTCACAAATGAGATAACTGGCCAAAAGTGGTTTCTGACAGTTTTCACAAATCATAAAATAAATATATATGATTTAGGAAAGGGTTAACTGAACTAAAGTTCAGTTTTCAAAAAACAAACAAACATAAAAGCAGTGAGTCAAAGAAGGGATAACTGAACAAAACTGATTTGTGAATGATTTCATAAATAATTAAAGTGGTGTACTATGTTAAGAATGGGTTAAATGGTTAAAACCGATCGGTTAGAGTTTTCACAAACAATACAAGTGGTGTACATGGTTCAGGGGAGAGTTAACCCACAAAACTGCATCCAATAATCTATAATAGATCATTTTCTTAATCCGAATATGTATGCGTTTGTTTGAAATCAGCTTTTGAAACAACTACCATGACATAATTATACCCGAATAAATAAGGCAGAACGTAGAAAAACAATGAAACTGACCAAAATGGATTGTGAACCGCAGTAAAGATAGCTTGTGATTTTATTTTGCCTATAAATACACAGTGCGCTGCTATGCAATACGGAATGCTGTTCCATATTCTATATGATTTGTGAATTGTGATGAAGGTGCCCCGAAATCTGAGTTTTTTGAAAATGGAAATTTATTGTAAAATTATATTACATGCAAGAGACTATATACCTCGTTTCTTTAAAGCGGACTTAGGGGCTGTTCACATATCGCGGTTTGTACTCTCATATTGGGAGCAACGCGCTCGCGTATTGCAGGTCAGTTCATACTGTCTATACCAGGGGCCAGGTCAGAAATGTTTAAAATGAGTGGAATTGGTGAAATAGGGTGGACCGCTTAAACTAAGTGTAGTAACTAGTTTCTTATATGTATGATCTCTGATAACATAGTAATTGAGAGACATTTTTGAGTATCCAACCCTCATTTTGCAAAAATAATTTGCAGAAATGTATAGAGAAAACCATTCACTTTTTTACGAGGCTAATAGAAAACTGACATCGTCCGTTTGCAATAAATATGAGCATTTAAAACAGATTCTGATACTGTTTTTTTTTTGGTTCTTTATTAAGCTAGAAAGAACCAAAAAGACTATTAAAATATGACAAGATCTAAGTGTTTTTTGCTTTATCGTGGTCTTTGGTAAACGTACTGACAATTAAAATAAGCAACCACACAGTAAGCATTGGCTTGCTTGAGTAATTGTTCATTTAAATTAAAATCGTTATCTCAAAATACAAATTAAAATTCAAAATCATTCTCCGACAGTAGGTGTCGCACACAGATCAGTAATGATGACCAGTGAAGAACGTAGAACAGTGAAGGGCCCCGTTTTACGTTTTGAATCCAGCCATATAATCTACATATTTTATTAAATAAAGTGAAGTACAAGTATACTGAATTAAGCTTCTTTACTATAAGTTTTGATGCTTAATAACTGCATATATTTAAATTATTAAATAACACATATCTTTACATCGCTTTCCTTAAAAAGTAATCAAGAAACATGGCTATTTGTAGATTTCTTTAAGTGACTTTAGATTGTAATGTATTACTTTTGCCCCAATTCTAATAAGATCAACATAACTTAAACAAAAGAGCAAATGGGGAGCAACGTTGGACATCTGTTAATGTTTTTGTTGCAGGATTTTTAAGCTTAAAAATATTTTTGTCTGTGTGGGCCAGCCTTCAATCTCAGTAAAATGCTTTTTTTTTTTTTTTTTTTTAATCTCCATAAACAAACCTTGTATCAAAGTTGCAGCAATGTTTTGTGAGTATTTTGTGATCCTCTGAGAAAACGGTTGATGGTTGCCTAGCAACGACAAAGGAGCGCGCTTTCTACACACTTTAAGGCGCGATATGCGAACCCCTTAAGTCTTTTTTACTGACAGGAGCTTGCCATCAAAAAAAATCACAAATAATACTGGGCAAATTTTATAAGATACTGATATCTTATAATACTGATTTCTGTATTCTAAGATGACAGCACACTGTTTTAAACGTTACAGGCAAAATACATTTGAATGTCAAAACGCAAGCTTTTAACTGCTGTTTCAAAATCACAAAATGAATCTACACCTATTAATGATCTCTATACAGAGGTATTTATGTAATCCAAATAATTCTGTTCATATCTCAGTAAAAAAAAAACAGTGCATAACAATACATATCGTACAGTCCCACACTATTAAGTTACGATCGCAAAGAAAGCGAGTTAACAAATTAATACAAGCATACCTGTCGATAAGTCCCACGTCTGAGGAGTTTACTTCTTCTGAAATTCTTCTTTGAATCGAAGAACTGAACCTGTCAGCTAGAGCGTCTTCTCCGTTGCTCCATCAATCTTCTCCGAACTTCCGAAGCGATTTGAAACAACTCAAACCCAACGGATGCAGAAAATGCAGTTTAAAATTGGCGCTCTTAGTTTCTGGCCAATAGCTCAATTCTACCCATAATTCTTATCGGCGGGTCTATGCACAAGTGACAAGTGAACTATTTTAGCTTGCAATTAGGTTAGCTCTCTAGAATATAGCCGTAGAGTCAGGTAAAATTTGTGATTTTTGTTGTTTTAAAATACTGTATACTTTCAAAATGTTAATTTGGAGCATATAGGTTTTATTTCGTGAAACTGTGCTACAATGAAACACCTGCAAAAAAATCTTAGATTGAATAAAAATCATAATTCACTCTATAGCCATAGGTACACACTTATACATCAGCAATAGTTCCAAACAGTGCACTGCTCTACAGGCATTGATTTATGTGGAGCACGTTAACTGTATATTGTATTAAGCCCATGCACAAAGTACAGATTTTTTACTCTGTCTTTAGATTTGAATTAATATGTCCTGCTAAGGTTAGGAGTTATAGTGAAAATTGCATTTTATTTAATGTTGAAAACAAGTTGAACAAAATTATTACCGGCGGTCAAGTGAGAAGTTCGGGGGGCGTGGTTGATTTGATGTACAAGCGTTTGGTTGGAAGCTTGATTCCGCGGCTCCTCCTCTGGCTCCATCAGGCAGTCCTTCGTGCGCATTGCCCAGGCTCCAATTTCAAGCATGTTTTTCGACAGTTTGTGTCCCCCTCACGAGGCGTTTTGCCTTCAAAGCATTCAATGGGAAAAGGCGCTGTTGCGTCGTCCATATTTTTCACAGTCATTGAGCAGAACACGCAGGATTCAGCACCTAAATTCTTCAGTTGCTCCCAAAATGCATGCAGCAAGGTGGCTGGCCAGCTGGGGCAAGAAAGATTGAACTTTATTGTTACTTTCATTATGTGTATCTGTACTCATCGGCAAATTATATTTGAAGGATTGTTAGACTTCCATAGATTTTCTGTGTGTTTTACAACTCTAAATGTATTGTTTTGCTAGTACTACGTGTATTTACATATCTAAAACATAAAATAAGCATTGGGTGGTTAAAAACACTGCATAATAGGACACATCTCTCTCTGGCTCAGCACCAGCCAATGGGCCAAAGCTCAGTTTTGACTTTCACGTCATTGCTTGTCAGCTTGATAACAGGTGAACACCAGCACCAGAGTGCGTTACATACCACTCCCCTCGCTCAACTAAAGTTTTTTTTTTAAATAATCAAATGTCTCCCATGTTGCGTGAGATGATGAATCGATTATGAAATTTTGTTGCCAACGCTTTTAGTAATCAATTTAATCGATTCGTGTGTGCAGCCCTAATTTTGTTTCTCATTGTATGTAAAAAAAGGCCCCAAAATGACAGTTTTGTTCAGTACACATACTTTTATTTACAACAGTAAAAATTAATTCTGTGTCATGTCATATGAACACATTTTCACTTATGTAGGTGTACATTGTGGTTCTACAATATGTTCATGTGCTTAAAGGATAGTTCACACAAAAAAATGGAAATTCTGTCATCTTTCACTCATCCTTCACTTGTTCCAAACCTGTTTGAGTTTCTTTCCTTCTGTTGAACACAAACAAAGACATTTTGAAAAAAGCTAGAAACCTGTAACCAATGACTTCCATGCAGTATTTGTTTTTCCTACTATGGAAATCAATGGTTACAGGTTTTCCAAATATCTGCTTTTGTGTTCAACAGAAAAAAAAAAAGAACCACTTAGTTGAGGGTAGTAAATGTTCATTTTGGGTTGAACTATCGCTTCAAGTCCAGATGTTAAAACAAGCTTTCATGTTCTCAGGGGTATTAACAACATATTTTAGTGAGTTTTAAGCATTTAAAACTGGGGTCAAGGTCATTAGCTCTTGTTTGAGTAGATGCACTTGAGAGAGAAAATAAGCAAACTGATTTTTAAGTTGTATTGCACAGTATTTGCATTGTTTTGTTGTATTGAATAAAATAAACCTGTGTATTATTTTGTATGTATTTAACGCACTCAAAAAGATAAGTGAAGTAAATTGACACAAATTAAAAGCATTAAGTCTATTCAATTTGTAATACATATTAGAACAACACTTATCTTTTAAGTAGAGCTCACTTAAAGGGCCACGAAACCCCTGTCTCAGCAGGGTGTTTTCACACCTCTAGTTTGAAAGAGGGAAGGACTTGCAAAGAAGGGCATTTCCATTTGGGCACGTGCTGATTTCACAGGCAAAACAAACACACAGACGCAGTATGTTTGATACCGCACGGCGAATGAGAGAAAAAAATCCTCCGCATTTTTCTGTAACTTATGTACTCGGTAGGTAGCGTCAGAAAGCCGTGTGTATAGACTATCCTGTCACAAAATGCGGCGAAAATCCTGCACGACGGGAATAGTTTGTGTTTACATGTTTACATACTCGGAGAGCAGCATGTACAGCGGATCTTTCAGTCTATAATACTATATATTGCAGTGATATTAACATACTGTAAACTTAGTAACCAAATCATTTTGACTATGGTATGTCTTTAAAAAACTGAAAGCGCACTGCTGACGATACAAACTAACTTTGCAATCTGGGTTAAAACAAAGGGCACTGCTCACACACACCACTTACCAAATCTGTAGACAGACAATCAAACTGGAGCTGTGTCTTTTTATTAAAAGGAAGACGAGCGGCAAAATCCGGATTTCATCATTTCCAGATGCGAAAAGCTCTCGGGTAAAAATGTTCCTTACAAACGCGTTTCTGTCGCGTGCACTGTAATCCACACGTGATTCCAGCAGCTCATGAATAATGCCGCACGCTCAGATACGTCACAATGTTCTCGAAAGGACAGACAGCCATTCTCCACTCTGGATTTACACCTATGTATCTCATGGCCGTGACGTAGCTTCAAAAATTCCGTTTCAAAACCGGAAGAACGAATTTGCTCAAAATAAAGCAAAAACCAATTTTCACTCTTTTTAGTGCAATATATGTGTCCTAATAGTGTTTATAGCAGCGTGGGACACATATATGACTGTCAACAGCTCAAAAATGTGTTTTGGTGTTTTGTGACCCTTTAAGATTTTTTTATACATTATTTAATTTTTTTTAGGGCAATCAGTTTCCCTCTTATTTTTTTAAATAAACTCAACTTATCCAGGCATAGAAGTGTGGACAAGGCCTCAATTTTGAGGACTCTGCTCTCCATTGTGAAGCTTCATGTGAGCCCTGAAGCTTCTTTTATGTTTAAAGCCCTTTTCCACACTCACTGCATCTAAAACGATCCTCTCTTGAGTGAATCTTCATGTGTCGCTTAATTAGTCTTTGCGTGTGAGACTCTTTCCACACTGATCACATGTGAACACTATGGTTCCCAGTGTGACCATTCATGTGGTTCATGAGGTTAGCTTTACATATGAAGCTCTTTCCACACTGAGGGCAAGAGTAAGGCTTCTCCCCAGTGTGAATTCTCATGTGTGCTGCAAAGTTTCCTGTATGACAGAAGCTTTTCCCACACTGTTGGCATGTTGTACGGCCTCTCCCCAGTGTGAATTCTCATGTGGGGCTTTAAAGCTTTGGTTTTTAGCAAAACTCTTTCCACACTGTTCACAGGTGTAAGGTTTCTCCCCTGTGTGAACTCTCATGTGAACATTAAGGTTTTGTTTTTGACAGAAACTCCTTCCACACTCTTTACAGCTGAAAGGCTTATCCCCAGTGTGAAGTCTCATGTGAACATTGAGGTTTGGCATTTGACTGAAACTCTTCCCACACTCTTTACAGCTGAAAGGCTTCTCTCCAGTGTGAATTCTCATGTGGACTTTAAGGTGCCGTTTTTGACTGAAACAGTTTCCACATTGATCACAAGTCAAATTACCCCTAGATTTGGATTTCCGAGGTCCTTCCGTGTGATGAAGTCTTTTTAGTCAGTGTGGGTTTTTCATCGCTCATTATTTCTTGGTGTTTCTCAAACTGTTTCTCTTCCATTTCATTCTGTTGACGAGTCTCTTCTTTCAGCACCATCAGGTCTTAAAAAAAATTAAAATAAAATAAAGGTTAACTTTAGTATGAAGGCACAAAGCGACAAGCATGAAATGAATGTTTCACCCAAAAATTAACATGACCTTACTATTTATGTTTTTATCTAAATATCTTCTTTTGTGTTCAACAGAATCAAGAAACTCATAAAGGTTTAAAACGACACAAGATAGAGTGTGACGAGGCGTGATGGAATACAGGTCACAAAAAATATAGCAGAGCATTTATGTGCAAAATGTAATTTATTGACAGTCTCCGTTCCTCTTTACAGTCCATCCAAAAATGCTCATAAATATGTACAAATGATATCTGTAAAAAAAGATATCAGTAAAATAAAGAAACAAAAATCAAAACAAACAAGCCAGAAAATAAATGTATACATGTAGAAATGACCACTCTTTGCTGTTCAACCTTCCACAAAAAGGTACGGCACACTAGCACTATTTGTCTCCCACTGCAAAAGACCCCCCTCAACAACCGACAGGTCTGGCTTATATACTAGATGCCCCACCCCACATGGACTCCACTAAATTCCCTGGGGTGAGTATTAAAATATTGCACTTGTATAGATGATCACATACATTACATTCAGATAATCTCCAGTATCTTAAGAGGTGTATTTAACAATAATAATCCATCATATTGACCAATACATGTGTCATCTCATATATTTTCCTATTACTCTGGTTTTGTATTCCCAGCTCTCCCCAAAACAGGCAACATTAAGTCAGTCAAGTTATCGGAGTGATCACGCATGTGCGGTGCGGAAGTTTAGCGATATTAAGCTTTCTAGCCAGCTATCAGAGTTTGCCAGTTGCTTCCGCAACACCACACAAAACAAACAACGAAAGACGAGACATGAAACTTGCAGAGAAGTTCAATACTTATGTGTAACCTATTTGGTGTCTGTGTGTGTATATTGGGAATATCAACAGATGTGGTGACGAGTGAATGTATGTGTGTGCATTATATATGCAACGGTAAAATTATCCCAACTAGGGTTGGGCGATGTTGACCAATTTAGCATCGTACGAGCGGGGTGGAGGTGGTTGTTGTTAAATATCAATGAATTCATAACGAATTAATAATTGTAGCCTATCGTTTTCACTACCTGACCCACATGGTCTTTGCTTTACTCATAACCAAACCATAAATAAATAAAGTACACAAATTACCACGTGTCAATCAGTTTTTTTTTTCCGTGGGACTCTGGCATGAATAAGCAGAGTGATCTGTGTCCTTATATAATGGCTTTTTCTCCACAGCTGGTGGCGGAGATGAGACGGAGTTCGTTTGGAGTTCACTGTAATTGTATTGTGATTAATGATAACCTCCTTATTTTATTATTATTATATTATTATTATTATTATGAGGAAATAATAACAAGTAATGATGCTAGGGCTCAACCGTTTGGCGTATGCGCCTGAAATTTTATGCAACCTAAAATATATATTTGGAAGCATGTGTGCGAGTGCATAAATTGTTGCTGTGCGACCTGTTTTCACTGCAAAATCATCACCGCGTGCGCTGGATTTAGGAGACATTTATGCAGGATGCATCTTTGCACCTAAAGACGCCAAATGCAGCGCTCAGGAAAAGATTAAAACAGTTGTTATGCGACTGTGAATTTGCTGAAGTAAAACCCGCAAAGCTTGCCCCGCCTTTGTGCTCTTTTTATTGGCCCACTGCGCTAGAACTGAACGCGAATGGATTGGTTAATATCAGCTGTCAATCACTCAGTCAATGCCTTCTGCCTTCACATGACAGGAGCTGCAACCGCGGAAATGTGAAGCGCTGAAGATGAGAGAATGAAAATAACACTGACAGATTTTGTTAAATAATGGCACATCTTATTAGTGATCATGTGCTGAATGTTAATCCACCATTTACACTTTTCCAAGAGTGGACAAAAGACTTCCAGTGGCTTCAAGTCCGCTATGAAAATAAATAAAGCCATTCACTGTAAAGTCTGTGGGACGGGGGTTTACAGGTAACAGCATTTGCCCCTGAATCTACACATTTTAAGCATGAGAGGTACTGTATAATCCTCACAATGTATTTAAGCCTCACGATGCTGTCAGCCGTGCAAACGGCAGCTATAAGTAAAATATAACACAGCTCATGAAAAGACCATTATTGCTATTAAGATGACATGCAAATAATAAGTTATACATCAATATAAATGTGGGGCGGGGCGATGGATCACGATGCCAGCCCAGCCTCGTGAAGTTTATCGGCCATCGGCCCAACCCTAATCCCAACCTTTGTGTGCACCCTAGGGTTGGGCATGGCAGAATCACTGATGGATATTAGACTATGTGTAAATAAAATGATGTACTCGTCACGATCTTGAGAAAAATGAGTAAATGGTGAGGCAATTTTAATTTCTGGGTGAATTATTGCCTTTAAAGCAATGGTCTCAAACTGGATTCCTGGAGGGCTGCAGCTCTGCACAGTTTTGCTCCAACCCTAATCAAACAGCTGATACAACTAATCAAGGTCTTTAAGACTACTAGAGACTATTAAGCAGAGGTGAGTTGGAGGTGGTTGAAGCTAAACTATGCAGAACTGCGGCCCTCCAGAAATTGAGTTTGAGACCATTGCTTTAAAGGGTTCCTATTATGAACCCTTTTACAAGAAGTTAATTATTTTGGTGTTCCCAGAATGTGTCTGAGGTTTCAGCTCAAAATCAGATCATATACCTTGCAGAATATTTAATTTTTGGGGTCAGAGGAAAACTAAGCTCTTTTTGTGCCTGTGGCTTTAAATGCAAATGATCAAATGCACTTGCTCTAGATTACTCGTGTTGTGTTCCCTCATGTGTATCTTCCACTTGATTTAATCATTTGTAACTTGCTTGAAAGACCCGATTGAGACAAATCCTGCATGTTCATAGCAAGTACGCATAATTCACACTTATATTTGTGAGTTTGCATTGTTGTATATAACTTATGCAAATGTTTAAAGGTTCAAGAAACCCTGGGGTACTTTTTTTGATTTGTGTGTGTTGAGCATCAGTTAAGACACCGTTAGCACCTGTCAGCTTTAATTGTGGGGAAAACTGGATAATTTTGAGCTTTTGTCAGCTAATTTCAGCTTCCGGGTTTAAAATCATTTTTGGGGTGGGATCAAAATCGGTGACGTAGTGCGAATCTGCTAGTGAAGTGATGACGCGTCGGTTTCTCATTATTCATAGCGGAGTTTTCTTATCCTATGAGAAGACCCTGCTTCTTAATTATTTATGACTGCATGTGCTTTCCGAAGGCAAGGCAGACCTGCCAAGTGGTGAGACCCTATGATGATGACTGGGTAAGACCGTATCCACGGACTCCACATACGGCACGCAGCATTTAGCCGTTCATGAAGGGTCTTATGTATTTGTTTCCATGACCCACGGGTTTGTTGCATGTTTTCCCTGCGATGCTGTCAGGGCCAATACAGCAAAGCTTTGTGTGCAGCAAGCTTTTTGTCGCTAGAGTGGACGAGAATTGGAGAATGGCAGACTTGTCTTTCATCAGTTGAGTTCATTCACATTTAGACACATCGCCTATCCGTGCTACTTTGTTCGCCTATGTTTAAAATCCTCCAGATTACCGGCAGGGCTAATGGTTGAAATAGACAGACCAAGAAACCTGCTGCACTGAGTCTGCATTCAGACCCGGGGATTGAGGAGGAGTGAAGTCCTCATTTATAGTGTTTATTTAACACGATTATCTTTATAATGATATACATTGTGGTTGTGTGCATATGAAATTACGAATAACAAATGTAGCAGGGCATTAAATTACTGTTTATTTCTTTGCATTTTAACTTTGTAAATTATTAAATCATGGATCTCCACACGGTTTGTGTCTCATTTAGTGAGCCGACGGACAACAGTTTATTCGCTCCCATCTTGTACTTTTGTCTTTGTTTTCTTGCCTTTGTGCATGTCCTGAGGCTCAGCTGAAGACCTACGTGGTGACATTTTATACCCGACAAGATGCAGAAATGCCATCTAAAAAGGTTACTTGCTGTTTGTCCAATCAGGGACAGTGACAACGTAAATATATGAATAATAATGTTAACCCGGGGTTTGTCAATGTAAAACATCTGTTAATAAACACCCAGGATTATATTTTAACCCCAGGTATAGCATGAGCAGTGTGGAACGTGATTACAGATAACCCAGGATTCTGTTTATCCCGTGTTAGAATGACCCAGGGTTAACAATTTCAAGTGTGAAAAGCCCTAAAAACTCAGCATCAACTCTCAGGATAAACAGAGCACAATGACAAACAGCGACATACAAAAATTGTCAATCATGTCATAGTAGAGACCTGGAGGTCCGTTCTTCGTACCTCGCTTAAATTATCTAATATGATTTGGCAGATCCTGGATCTTTTATTCTTGATCATTGATCTCTGGCTAATTTGGTTCTTCAAACAATTTCGCGAATCGGATTAAAATGTCTGGATGAACTGATCTGAGATCGATGCATGTGTTGTGAAGGACAGATCTATCTATCCTCGAAATCATGATCAGCAATGCAACGATTGGCTGACGGCACAGCAGCGTAATGACATCATCTGATTATTATTCAATTACCCATGTGAGTTAAATTATATAAAATTCGTAGTAAATGGTTTGTCAAATATGATACACAATAACTCCACATTTGATGTGAGCTGCAGAGTTTACACTTTCATCTGTCAAGAGCATTAGCAATTTATTTACTTTTACATTTTAGATCAGATTTTCAAAACAGTTGAATATTGTTTGTCTATTATCATACAGAAATTGTATTAAAGCTGGATCAGTACCTTAAAATAGTTTGCATTTGTATCTAAAAAAAAATCCATATTAATAAATGTTTTCTTTGATCCCCTTGGGGAGAACCACCCAATTTTTGTACTGGTTTTTCGGACAGCTGATTGCATAAGTTTTATTTATATACATTTTAAACGTATATGTAAACATAAATATTATGAATTATTTAATATTAAATAATATAAATTATTGTAAGTTATAAATGTGTATATATAAACTTTTTTAATCTATTTTACCAAGTGTATATAATCTATAAGTTACTACTGTAAGAAAATATCAGCATGCGGTACATACTTTCAGTATTACCTTTGCTTGAACTGACCCGATCTAATCCTGTTTATATGAAATAAACCTACTCCCGAACAAGTTTGAGCTACCAGAACTGTTGCTATGACAACAACTCTCGGATCAGTTTTGAAGAACGAAACAATCCTTGATTGTGTCAAATCGTCAATAACCAAATTCAGCTAATTGAGTAATCCAGGTACGAAGAACAGACCCCTGATCTCAATATGTTATTTGTTTTAGAACTTCAGTTGCCTATTGGAGAAATGACCATAATAATAAACAGCTACTTGCTCTACAAACAGGTGAGTTCATGACTATACATACAAGAAAAAATAATAAAATTAGAAAATATGACTTTGCAACATCAAGCAGCATTAGGCATGGGCCAGTAAAAAGATTCTGACGGTATGATAACCTTGAATAAAATATCACGATTTCACGGTACTGTGATTACTGCTCTAAAATATATTCTTTTAAATGTCTGGGTAAAATCTAACACGTTTCCCCCTTTGAACACAATATATTTTCTTTTGAGAAACTTTTACAATATTTTGGAGCAGTAACATGTCAGGCTAAATCATTTAAATGAATCATTGACTTCTGCTTTCTTCATTAGTTTGAAAAACCACAGATTTCTTTACAAATTTAAAAACGGCATCTTTGATATCTTTTCTGCTGGAGATACTGTTGTCCTAAAAAAAACGTTAAAAAAAACTTACATATACCGTAGGAACGGTATAGCAGAAAATTTGGCGGTTTTAAAAACCTTGATTTTTCCCATGCCTAAGCATCATACAATGTTTCTAGGATCTAAAAAAATTATTCTATAAAAAAAAAAAGTCTCAAGCAAAAGATTCCAATGGCGGCGCCTGCTGGTACATGAAGAAAATGGTCATATTCTGAGAATTTCTGACGAATTTACACATTTAAATTTGTTGCATATCATCAGCAATGCTGTAATCCATTTCTTAAGCAGCAAAAGTCATTTTAGACTAGTTTGTTGGGCCAACAAATTGCTGCTCAAGAATTGTAGTTCAGTGCAATTGTTCCCTATAATTTGTTCATTTTGTCTCACGTTGTCCCCACAACATCATCATATAGTTTAGAATACTGTACAATGTTTTATAATAATTATTACTTAAGTGTCCATTTCATTCAGCATATTTAAAATTGGGGCATCCACGGTTTTTTTACATACTTTAAACACAATAGCCCTGGTAATTAGTATTATAATAATGTATGTAATTGTAACTCAGATACTATCTGTGAGAACTAGTAACAACTACTAGAAACAAGTTTAAACCCATAAAGTTGATGAAAAAAAGGGGATTGTGATCAACGTGACGTATGCAAATGAAAAGTACTAAGCCAACACTCACTGTAATAGCAGATATCTTCTATGAGAATACTGTAGGTCAAATTCGTCAGCTCAGTTAAACCTTTTTAATTTATCGTTTTTATTTATTTTATATAGCGCCAGTGCTCAAGGACGCTTTACAAACAGTAGGAGAACAAGAAAAGCAATAACCTTAAGAAGGTAGAGAAAATGGGAGACTAATAACACACAAAAAGAATGACAAAAAGACATGAGAACAAGTAACAAAAGAAACTCATTCCTGTCTTTCAATGAGTGCTTATGTGCATTTAGGAGAACTAGGCAGCACACTCAGGGCTGCAAGATGGATTTAATTTAGTATTCTTATTATTTAAATATATCTGAATGAGGATCAAATGACTGAGTTGGTCTTTGAGAATGAAAATTAACCTGTTTGTTCCTGCAGATCTTCCTGTTTGACTCTGAAAGTTCTTCAATCTTCACATCTTCACTCTCCTCTTTAATAAACGCCATCTTTATAACAGTTTGGAGATCAGTCGCTTCAGCAGGAGTTTTTCTCTGTGGTTTGGACACTTTATCCTGTTTAAAATGAACAAAACCAATAAACATGTTCAGTTAAATAAATAAAACATGAACAGAAACAAAATAACTTCTCTTCAACACTTGCTTCAACAGTTTCTTTATATGAGAGTCAGTAACAAGAAATCAGGAAAAAGAGTAAGTCTGAGCAGAAACAATAGCCACAAATGAGCTGATTAAAACTAGTAACGTTACTCCATTTCTTATATATAGTGATGATACTTAGAATGGGAATGACGTTTATGCTATTTAATAAATTAAACCTTCATTAACACTTATTACACACATTTCTGCTACTTTATTAAAACAATAGCCCTCATTACTGTGAGTAAATGGTACAATTGGTGTGTATAAAAAATAAACATAATATTTAAATTAAAATAATATTTCAACAGCAGGTACAGATCATTTAGCATCTGATGAAAAACCTGAGACTTTAATTAAATCGGTTTTATATCTGTAAAGTTAAACAACCTTTCTCCAGTTGATTCACGGCGCAGGAGATGCGCAGCCTTGTTGTGACGTCACCACGCTTACGGCAGAAATAAAAGTCTTTTGTTTAGCTTTTTTGCCACTTCCTGTTGCAGTCATGACTTATTGATACATTCTCCCTCGTTTTCCACTTTACACATATATGAAGAAACTGAAAAAAAGAAGAAAAATTAATCTTCTGTCCACAAATGTTTCCCTCTGTTGTTAAGAGGCTGATTGAGAAACAGGCACCCAATCAGGCTTTCGCCATGCGCTTACAGACAGTCAATCAGCTTTTACTGAGCCACATACAGGCAGCCAATCAGCTTTCGCTGCTCAGCGTGCAGGCAAAAATCCTGCCCTTGGCGCTCAGTCTGAAGAGTGGAGTGGAGTGAGAGCGGAGAGTGCAGAGCTTTGCTGTTAAATTCCTTTAATTCCACTTATGTTACGGGTGTTGTGCGTCTATTCAAAGTAGTTTTTTTTATATCTGACCTTGTAGCGTTCGCAGATTTGCTGCAATTATCTTGCGGCTTGAACTGCTTTAACACATGTGCTCAATGCTAATATACTCTCTTGTTTTTAGCTCGATGCTACACAGTAAACACTTCTGTAATGCGTTAGTCGCGGGTTATCTGCAGGGTCTTAAAGAGTCTTCAATCTCAAAATCCAAATTTAGCCCTTAAAAAGTCTTAAATTTACTGAAATATTGTGTTGTATGTCTTAAATCCTTTTTAACAGGTCTTAAATTTCCTTTTTTCATGTATTGCTACCAAATCTGGCCAAAAGCAGATAAATGTAAGTAATCAGAGACATGATCACGCTGCACACACGAGATGTAGAATCAGCCACTCAACACTTGCACACATTTATTGAACAGGGAAGAAAAACCTATGTGTAACTTGTGTGAGAATATTTTGATGGTAAAACATATTTTAATAGAATGTATATTTTTAAATGATATTAGAGAATGTTTTTATTCAGGAAATATTTTAGGCAAATGTTTAAAAATGTGTTTTCGGAGGAATTTGTAATCATTGATCAGACTGAAAGAGCTTATAAGACTTTATCAGTGTTGTTGTTATTTGTGTATTTAAAAAAGAACACTTAATGATGTTTCAGAAACAGGTATGATTGTCAATTAAATATTGATATTTAATACAGGTGTTGCATGAATATAGCTAGTGCTGCTGATATTGCATTAAAATAAATAATATATGCAAACAGCATGTAATTAGAATAATTGTCTCCTCCTCCAGTGAAGCTCCTCCTCATCCAGTGAAGCTCCTCCTCCTCCAGTTCAGCTATAAACACTGCGATACTCCCCTCAGGCTCCAGTGAAGAGTTTATTGAAGGACCAGGCGAGAACAGAGGTGATCCAGAACCCTGCAAATTAAAAATGAAGACTCTGAACAACAAATAGGGTTGGTGTTTATTCCTGATCAGGGGCGGCGTGGGGTTGTTGGGCTTCTGGAGCTTCAGCCCCGAATGTTTTTTTCCAAAGCCATGAATCTTTTGGGTTTAAGTTTTGTCAAAATGTAGTTTTTTAACACACTATGCAGAAATATTTAAACTGGTTCATTATTGCTTTCCCACAGGATCAATAAAGCAATATCAGCTGGGCTTACTCTACCTGTTTTCTTTAAGAGGTTTTTTTTTTAATCAGAGGCAGCCCCACAGCAGTAAGCGCTTTCTGTCTCTCCTTTCTGAAAGCGAGTTTACACACACACACACACACACTGTGGTCCTGCATAGCCACGTCTCCTGACAGTCATTTAACGTATTAGTCTCATTGCTGCACCACAATTGTACTTCATGTTTGTTACCGGCTTTAATTTCGTATTAAAGTAAGCTTGTTGGAAATTCTGAGGAGAACGTTGGGTTGTTGTTGTAACTACACACGCAAGAGAGTCGGTCAGTCTTGTCTTGCTTCATTTAAGATTTACCTCAGATTTTGACTGACAGTTCTGATCTGACGAGATGCTACACACACAGGCTGTTCTGATTATGCTGTGGTTTTGATTGATTTAATCAAGTGTATTTATGTGAAAGTGAAGTTTGATAACAATAAACTATTCTCATCAGGAATAAAACCACCTGTTTTTATATCCCGTGCTGACTCTGCCGAGCTGTAGCTATAAAGTTAGGTCTGCTACTGTTATTTTACACTGGGTAGGCTACTTCATAATTTTATTATAACAATAATTTTCCGAAAATGATGCCTTAAATTGAGCAGGATTTTAAGGTAATTTAATCCCAATGATTACAGCCACAAACTATAAAAAAAAACACAGCTTGTTATAAAACTGGGCGGGATTAAGTACTCAGAAATCTCATACTTGTTATATAATTTCAATTTTGATTCTCTTGTCCAATTTCTGCATGCACATTTTTTCACTTGCTACTCTGCCAGGAACTTCTCACTGGAGAGCACCTTCAATAATAATCTAAACATTTGTTTTAGAGATGGACCGTAAGATGTGCTCAAAAGAGTGGCTACATTGGTGAAAAAATTATGGCAAAGCTACGAGTAATTATTGTAATAAACTAATAAGTTATAAAGCAGAGTGTCGAGACAACATGACAAAGCATCCTCCGGTTGGTTCACATACTTCACGAATATCAATTAAAAGAATGGCGTGTTCGGTTCATTGTGCTTCCCGCGGGTGGCAGCTAACAACAGTTGTGCATTTTAGTTAAACTTTTTGAGCGTGATGAGCAGTTCAGTGTTTAGTTTTATTTCAATATCTTGAGGTGAAACTAAACTGTGCATTCTCTCCCGCCTCCTCATTCATAAACTGCGGGACGCGCTGCTGAAGCATGCAGGAGAAGACGGCTTTACACTCCGTCCATTCATAATCTTAGCTGTTGTATTGGAGTCAAAAGAATATATAAAGTAGAATGTTCTTTTAACAGTCCCGATATGTTTAATCTTTTTCTTTTGCAAAAATTTTGTAATTATCTTCTGTAAATTAGATTTTTTTTAATCTGCTTGATTATTTTAAAACCGAAAGCAGCGACTGTCAATTGGTGGTTTTTCCATAAGAGACACCTTTGTGAATGTTTTATTTTGTGTGTATAGTCTTTAATGTGCTTTTTAATAGTTTTATTCTTTTCAAAGCAGCACTCAGACGCAAATTTTCCTTGAAATGTGGCATGAGAGCGATGCATGTGTTGGATGATTGCGTTTATTTTTAACCAAAAGACAAGATAATTGAATTATTTTCGATGTGCTAAAATATTTGTTGAACGAATGTTTATTTAAAAAAAGCATACAGGGTTTCTGCTACATTCATTCATCCGTGGCGGGCCGCCACGCAAAATTCATCCCGCCACGGCTACATTACAGCTTCTTAGCTATTTAAAAAAACATTTAGTCGTGTTTTTTATATAGCGGATTATAACCGCACCCAAAACATTAGAGGTAACCGCACAAACTTTTCTGTAACCGTAGTAGTGCTTGTGCGCTATTGTTCCAGGTGACATGCTGACTGACTCTCTGACAGACTGACTGACAGGTGCGTGAGTCTAGCAAACACCGCGTAGCTTTCACTTAAGATGAACACAGTTTCCATAAGTATACTTTATTGATAAAGGTCAATGGCTTTGCATACAATGACTTTATCTTGCTGGAGTTTAATGCCGTTTCACTTTACTTCAGGACGCGTTAATGTCGGAAAACGCACAAAAACGCACTAAATCGCGCTTCAGCAGCGCTTACTGGAGAGCGCACAAGAAGATCTGCACTTGAACATGTAAATTTGAGTGCGTGCAAGAAGTTTTGTGCTCGAACAGAGGAAATCGGCGCGCAAGCAAAGAGATTCGCATGCTCGTATTACATGAATGCTATCTTGACTTGTAATACTGCGTGTAATATTTGTCTTTGAAATAGTTGGCAGATCTGTGTAAAAAAAAAGTCCTGCCGCCACTGCTGGAAAAAATCCTAGAGGAAACACTGGCATACATACCTATTAAAACTGTAAAACTGAATAAGTGCATGGTCTATTGGAAGATGAAAGCAATTAGTGATCTATTTCATTAATTTAATGCATAAAATAGGCTAGTCTTTTAATAAATTGAGTTAATTGATCTAAAACTTTTAATTTGCATTTTTCTTATCTTTTAAATATAAAAGTTGCCATCAGGGGGTGCGTTTCCCAAACAACGACGTAACCTCGCGGCTAAACTATCATAGTGCGATGCATCGTTGGCAAAAGAACAATGTAGTGATGAGTGTTTCCCAAAACCTGTAGTTTCTCTGTCACAGATCCATCGCTTGAACCAGCGTTAGTTATAACGTAACACGCCCATAATGATGCTCTAAACTTCTTTAGAGACACAACCCATAATTTCTTTGTGCAAATTATATTGTTTTAACACAAACATGCATTTAAAATAAAATCCAATATTAGTTTTGGGTAAAACAATGCACTCGCTTCCATATTAAATAAAATAAATGGAAAGGGAACATATAGGGCCTGTGTTTGCTTTACTAATATTATTGAGAAGTGAACATTACATATTCTATTCTAAAAACATAAATCACTTACAAAAAGCTAACACCATTCTAATAGCATATATAAATAAATTAATAATGAGGCGATTTATTATAAATATATTTACATTATTAATAATATAATGATGAGGGTGATTATTATTATTTAGGATATTGTTTATATTATAAAAAAAAATACAATTTGGACACATGCAAACCACAGCAGAAAGTTGCTAACCAAACAGACCCATGTCATATACAGGCAGAGATACCATAAAGTAACCCACTATAAATAAAAGAATTAACGTATGCTATGTTGTTTATATTCACAAGCTTTGGAGACGTAACAGAATTTCCGCTTTAAATATACCTATAGCTTTGCCATAAGGCTGTGTTCAAAATGATATCAATGTTTTCAAAGTGCACTCGAAGGGAGCACAATTGTAAACATGAATATCGCTAAAACTGAACTGTAAAAATACTTTGAAAGCAAATTACACCTAGAGAGATTAACTTAATGCTTTTGATTTTTAATAATTCCAACTTGAATGTTAGAATGTTCTAAATGAATAGGGCATAGGGGGGATAAGTGGGAATAGAACACAGCCAGGAACTATGCTTCTAACTACAGCTCCAGAGGGTGTTGTTTCAAGTGCTCAAGTTTGCGAATGTTCGTTGGAGCGATGGATTGGGAAACAGCAATCAACGAACTATGTTTGTAACGACGGAACTTGCGACCTAGTTGGCTAACGATGGTTTTGTGGAAACGCACCCCAGATTGATAAACTAACCTGATTACCCGCGTGAACAGGGCCACAGTGGACTTTTTTTGTTTTTTTTAGTGTCTTCATGACTGGCAAACGCATCAGAAAAAAAAAACTGCTGAATCTCCGCGAATAGTGGTTTACTTGTAAAACAAAATGTTGTCTGGTTTAGTCATGCATAGAAAAATGCAAAGCAGAATTCTCCTGACTCATTACCCACTGCTGACAGCCATTTTGTGATGGCTTTTAAGGTGGTTAATGAGGTTTGTTGTGTTACCGTGGGAAGTTTGGACTGAACAGGAGCAAAAGGCTACCTGATCAGCATTACATTCCTCAAAAAAAACACTTGCAATCTAGACACAGTCACCTCATGCTTGTGTTGTGGTACAATCCGTAAAACTCCACTCATTAAAATAACAGCTTGGTTGTTATACTGTAAAATCGTGACAATATTCAATTATTGATCGTGGGCCACAAATATCGTTATCATGATTTAATACAATTAATCGTGCAGGCCCTATACCCTTTCATTATGTTCTTGGCTGTTTTTGACCATTGACTTGACATGGTCCAAGCAATGACACCAAATAATCATGCATTCTAGATTGTTAGTGTTTTCCCTGTTGGAAAGAGGTCAAATGTGGTCATTTTTACTGTTGATTATCAGTTGGCAGCATTAACCCTTTACATAGGCCTGTTCAAAAGGATTCTGCCTTGTATATGGAGTTCAGTGAAGGTAAACAGCAGATTATAGTGTGCGTACATAAATACACTTTGTAGGGGAACCAACAGTTTTAACAGAAAAAAACCCAAAAATGACCAGTCTATCAGATGAAGAAGAGCAGAAGTCAGAGGTTTATTAAAAGAAAGTTTACTGTAGATAGTTTGCAGTTTCACCAGCAGAGGCCAGCTTCAACACTTGCTAGAAGTTTGTAGACCGCTCTAAATACAATCTCAGAACAACAACAATTAGACTCTTACGTCCTTAACTTATTAATTACACTTTCAGGTTTGATCGTACATATAAGATCAATATATCAATCGAATCTGTTAAGGTGTCTAGTTTTTTATTGTGTGCACTCACAATGACAATAAACGTGTGTGCTTTGCAAAATAAGGATAATAAACAATGTAGGGCATTCTCTTTTTCAAATCAATTCACCTTTATTTGTATAGCACTTATACAATGTGGATTGTGTCAAAGCAGCTTCACATAGAAGATTATAGTGAATTGAAACCGTATCAGTTCAGTTTTCAGAGTTTAGTTCAGTTAGTTCAGTGTAGTGTGTGGTTAATTATCACTACTGAGAGTCCAAACACTGTGGAGCAATTCCATCGATGCGCAGCTCTACAGATCCCGAACCATGCAAGCCAGTGGCAACTGGCTATTCCAGAGTTTAGGGGCCATAATGAGAAGGCTCCGACCTCCTTTACTTGAGCAATTCCATCAATACAAAAAACCTGTGTGGGGGCACATCATGTGTCATACCGCTAAGTGATGCACTGAGTGTATGCTTTGCTAAAAAGGTAGGTTTTTAATCTAGTTTTGAACTGTGAGAGTGTGTCTGAGCCTCGGACATTATCAGGAAGGGCTATTTCAGAGTTTAGGGCATATAAATGAGAGGGCTCGACTTCCTTTACTCGAGCAATTCCATCGATGAGCAGCTCTACAGATCCTGAATCATGCAAGCCAGTGGCAACAGCGGCGAGGAAAAACTTCATCAATTGGCGAAAGTGAAGATTTAAAAAAACCTCGAGAGAAACCAGGCTCAGTTGGTCACGACCATTTCTCCTATGGCCAAACGTCTTGTGCAGAGCTGCAGTCTAGGCGCCGAAGCTGGACCTCAGCGAAGACTCATCTGTCCTTGGAGCGTCACAGGAATCAGTCTCATGCTCTCACTTAACCATGACCACCACAGCAGCTGCTCAGGATACGGCTGGTCCATGATTATGAAGACCTTGGGATCATCTCGTCGCTGGTCTTGGATCGCATCAGTGGTGCTGCATAGTCTGAGGGCCTCGGATGAGTACCCCCAGGTGGAAATAGAGAATAAAGAGAATAATTAGCGTTGCTGCTGTTCATAGTGTTATAAAACTAGATGGCAAAAAACCTGTTTGGGGCACATCATGCGTCATACCGCTAAGTGATGCACTGAGTGTATGCTTTGCTAAAAAGTAAGGTTTTTAATCTAGTTTTGAACCGTGAGAGAAAGTGTATCAGGAAGGCTATTCCAGAGTTTAGGGGCCATAAATGAGAAGGCTCGACCTCCTTTACTCGACTTTGCTATTCTAGGTACTACCAGAAGCCCTGAGTTTTGAGATCTTAAAGAGCGGGTTGGATTGTAGCGAGACAGGAGGTTGGTTAGATAAACAGGAGCTAGATTATTTAAAGCTTTATAGGTAAGAAGTAATATTTTAAATTCAGTACGAAACTTAACAGGCAGCCAGTGTAAAGAGGATAAAATTGGGGTGATATGATCATATTTCTAGACCTGGTAAGAACTCTGGCAGCTGCATTTTGTACTAGCTGAAGTTTGTTAATAGAGGATGCTGGTCAACCAGCGAACAGAGCATTACAGTAATCCAACCTAGAAGTCATAAAAGCATGGACTAGCTTTTCTGCATCTGAGATGGATAGCATACTTCGTAATTTAGCGTTATTTTTCAGATGGAAGAAAGCAGTTTTTGTGAAATGGGATATATAATTTTCAAAAGTTAAATTGCTGTCTAATATGCCACCCAGATCTTTTATAGTAGAGCTAACGCTTACTTTGTATCCCTCTAATTGCAGGTCCAGTTGTGAGATCTGCTGTGTACAGGATTTAAGCCTGATAAGTAATAATTCTGTTTTGTCGGAGTTTAAGAGAAAAAAAAATTGTTGGTCATCCAGTCTTTAACATCTTTAATACACTCAGTTAGCTTAGACAGTTCAGACATCTCATCAGGTTTAGTTGAAATGTATAATTGAGTATCATCTGCATAGCAGTGAAAGCTGATCCAGTGTCTTCTAATAATGTCTCCCAGGGGTAGCATGTATATTGTAAAAAGCAAAGGACCTAAAACTGATCCTTGAGGGACCCCGTGCTTCACTGGCCTGACTTGTGAAGGCTGTCTATTAATATTTACAAACTGGTAATGATCAGCTAAGTATGACCTAAACCATTGAAGGGCCTGTCCTTGGACACCTGTAGAATTTAAGCGGTCTATGAGAATATTGTGGTTGATGGTGTCAAATGCGGCGCTAAGATCAAGTAAAACTAATAGCGAGATGCACCCTTGGTCAGCAGCTAAGAGTAAATCGTTGGTTATTTTTACTAATGCGGTTTCTGTACTGTGATGAGGCCTGAAACCTGACTGAAACACTTCAAAAATGTTGTTTGTCTGCAGAAAGGAGCATAATTGGGTAGAAACAACTTTTTCTAGTATTTTAGACATAAACGGAAGATTTGAAATAGGTCTATAATTAGCTAAGTTGCTCGGGTCCAGTTGTGGTTTCTTAATAATAGGTTTAATAACAGCTAGCTTGTAAGGATTTGGAACATGGCCTAAAGATAATAAAGATCTCTCTCCGCAAACTTTTTTTTGAAACGCGTCAGTAAAATCCACTGAAACTCCACGAAAACAAAACACACACATGAGACATATATATATATATATATATAGAAAGCTTGAAGTGTCGACTTTTAAATGCAGTGGGTGCATGTTGAAAACAAACACTGTTTGATAAAGTATTCAGTATGAAACCAACGCTATGTCTAGTTTCTCAGTCTGAGCTCATTAGAGTTAATGCTACCACGCCCACGAGGCTTTATTACAATCGTCTGCAAGAGATGCACGCAACATGTAGACTGTGGTCAGAAAAAACACGTCATTAAAATGAACGGAAACTCAGCAAATACTCAACAAAGAGGCATGAGCGATTATATCTATAGAAAGCTTGATAGTTTTGCATTAACCAATTCAAGTCGAAAACAAATAATCTCTTTTCATGTAATCCGTATAAAAGTAAGGTGATACGGATTCTCCTGTATCACCTCATTACAGCTAACATGATCCCGCCCTCAGTAAGTGCACTGTTCATATGGAAATGAACTGAGGTGAGCCAGGTAATAATGTACATGCTCCCCGGTACATGGCATAAAACGACAAGCTTTATCATAGATGCGCATGTTACACGAGTGAAGAAGAACTTCGGATGGTACTGGACCGCGATGAAGAATTTACTTTCTCCTCAGAGGAAGAGCGAGACTCATGACGAATGCATACATTTTG